>CM067367.1:101967004-102567004 GCA_034401795.1 Chaetoderma sp. LZ-2023a
TTTCAAAACTCTCACAGATTTAGGCTGGATAATCAATTTTCAGAAATCAGAGCTGACTCCATCCAGAAGTTTGTGTACCTGGGTATGTTCTTCGATCTGGAGATAGGATATTGTTTAATCCATCCCAGGAGAGAGTGGAAAATCTCCTCGTGCATTCAGTTGGTTTGCAACAGTTGTTTATATTCTAGCACGAGTCTATCTGAGAATGTTAGGTCTGATGGTTTCAATGGAAACCAGTCATTCCTCAGGCGGCCTTACGCAGGCGGCCGATTCAATTGTTTCTCATGACTCAGTGGATGCAGAGTTCAGGATCACTGGACTCCGCGCATTCAAGTGTTTGACCCTCTCATTCATCACCTTCATTGGTGGATGGGGAGAGGAAATCTCCTGGCGGGGGTCATTCTGACCCCTCCCACCCTCAAGTAATGATGTTTACGGATGCATCGATGGAGGGTTGGGGAGATTGCCTGGAAGAAGCCACTATATCAGGGCTTTGGAAACTGGAACAGTCAAAGGAACATATCAACATGCTAGAATTGCGGGCTGTAATTCTAGGCCTGGAACACTTCTTAAAAGAAGTGGAGGGAAAATTTGTGATGATACGTTCAGACAACTCTACAGTAGTGAGTTACATAAACCGCTATGGCGGAACGAAGTCGCCCAGTCTCTGTATGATGACATGGAAGCTGCTTTGCTGGTGCATGGATCATATGATCACCTTGAAAGCAGTTGATATTCCGGGAAGGCTGAATCTGTTAGCAGACTCATTGAGCCAAAGGATGAGTATTCTGCCTACGGAATGGCAACTAAATCAATGTGTGGCGGATCACCTGTTCAATCATTGGGGAAAGCCCAACATAGATTTGTTCGCAATGAGGAAGAATGCGAAGATGACGACGTACATTTCTCCGATTCCAGATCCAAGCGCTATCGCAATAGTATGCGCTAGCTATCAGTTGGATGGGAATGTATGCATACGCATACCCTCCAACAATCCTGATTCCAAGGATTCTTCAGAAGATCAAACAAGAGGAATGCAAAGTGCTTCTGATCGCCTCGAATTGTCCAAGCCGATCATGGTTTACGGATCTGCTGGACCTTCTGGTTTGCAATCCAGTTCCTCTGCCGCTGATGGACAATATTATCTTCCAGGGCAAGACCCTTCACAACAATCCGTCAATGTTTCAATTGACTGCATGGATGTCAAAAAAAAATCCGTGATTAAGGCGGGCTTTTCTGAGCAAGCAGCCAATTTCATGGCCAAAGCCAGAAGGGGGATCAACCTCCAGAGCTTATAATTATAAAATCAACAGATTTGCAGAATGGTGCTCAAAGGAGATGTATCAATCCGATGGAAGCATCTATTCAGGTAGTAGCTGATTTTCTCTGTCACCTGTATGATGCCTATAGTCTTAAACCTAATTCTATTGCTGGATACAAATCAGCATTAATGACTGTTATCCCTTTCTTGCAAAGAGGGGAAGTGATGAAGTATGTGTTTTAAATACTCTTATTAAAGGTATGGGCAACCTCAGACCAAGAAATCCTCCACTTTACACCGTCATGGAGTCTTTCTCTGGTTCTGCAGGTTTTGAGTGATAAACCTTTCGAACCACTTAGTGCTATATCTGTAAAATTATTGACACTTAAAACTGTATTTTTAGTTGCTGCAGCATCAGCCAGATGCCGGAGTTGAAATTCATGCCTTGTCTGCTGAGCCTGACCGTTATATAGTTACAGGTGAAGGGCCTTAAGCTTCTACCAAGATTGAACTTCTTGGCTAAGAATCAATCTTTAAAATATCTAGGTAAACCTATTATTTTACCTGCCTTAACCAGATATGATCCTGGTGCTAAAGTATGGTGTCCTGTCCGTGCTTTAAATAAGTACAAGAGAATAACTCAGGTTTGGCGGATGGACCCATGTTCCCTATGGTTGTCATATATTGAACCCCATGGTAGGGCGTCAAGAGACACTATTTCCAGATGGATAGTAGAATGTATTCAATTCTGTCATAAGACAGCCACTGGAATCCAAGTAGATAGAGCCAAGGCTCATAGTGTCCGTGGTGTGGTAACTTCCACGGCATTATTTAATGGTGTTTCTATTGAAGACATTATGTCAGTAGCCCAGTGGCACTGTGAATCAAGTTTTACCGACCATTACCTTCGTGACACTTCTAACCCGCTCGCCGTCTCAGTCCTCAGAAAATAAAATAATAATGTAGAGGTTTATGTTTGTAAATAGCATCCTCCTCTGCTATTTACAAATATCGCATTTGTTGGTAGGGTATCCCTACTATTAGCTGGTACAATTCTCTTCATCCGGTGGGGGAAGAGATGAGTGCCACGTCCAAGACATCAGAGGTCAGTATTTATGACCATTTTTGTTTTTGTCTTGGTGATGGTGTCATTTTTTTATTTTAATATGGTGATGGTTAATGTCTCTTAATTGTGGGATTTTTTTTCTGATAATTTTTTGAAATAGAAGCAATTCTTCTTTTTCCAATGTCTAGTAATACTTTTCATTAAGTATTAGAGAACGTGCTCGTCATTTAGAGCGTTTTTTCCTAACCTTCCTCAGAAAGAGGGGGAGGGGGGAGCGCATTTGCCTTTTGATCAATCTCTCTTCATCGGTCGATTATCCGATGCAAAATTCTTTTCCTGGTTGTGTTTTCAGTCACAATTTCAGATGTTTTAAATCTCTTGAGAATTCAGAGCCTTGTCTCTTCGAGGGTGTGCTGGTTTTCAGGACCTTGCCTCCCTCCCACCAAATTTACTTTCAAATTCTGGTTTTTATCAAGAGTGTTAGGGAGGTAAGTATGTTCTCATGATGTGAAATAAGAAAATTTATCAAATTTCTTTTTCACGAGTGAGATGACATACTTACCTCCCTAACAGGATCCTGGCCTCTCCACCCCACGGAGGCCTGGTCCTTTGGTTATTGAATAGTTGCTTCTATGTCAGCCAATATTTAGTACCGGAAGTACCGGTATGCGCATGCACAGTGGGTAGTATTTGTCATGTGCATGACTGTGTACTTCCACCTGCCCATTAGGGGCACCTAACTTTTTATAATTCTGAATATTATTGAATTTAGAGCCGATATACTAGTATATCAAGAGTGTTAAGGAGGTAAGTATGTCATCTCACTCGTGAAAAAGAAATTTGATAAATTTTTTTAGTTGATATGCGCGTTAATCCGTACTGGTTTAATTGTTTGTAATTCTATGTAATATATAATCATAGCTCAATTGAAGAGTACTTAGTAGTTTAGCCATTAGCATCAATGACCTGCATTATTTATCCTTAGCCTTGTTTTAGTGTTATATCCTTGTTGATATTCCTGTTCGAATATCCAAGAGGAAAAAGGAGAAAAGGCAAAACTGTTGAGAGAAGGTATGTATATCTGTACACATTGGGCTGTATTCACGAAGAGTGCCCAAGTCACGCACACAGCATAATTTGCACGTATTTAGAAGACCCGGTTACGTATTCACGAAGTTGGCTAAATATTCATCTAATAGTGAACGCAGTGAGTGATGGCTTTGCGCGAAGCCATCACGAACAAAGTGTGCGTATATAGATAACATGTACATACATGTAATGAGGATAAATCAACAGAAAATGAGACAGGGAACCAGGCTAAAATACATATATCATGTGACTGAGAAAGCTTCGTTTCTGGTCGCGAGCTTTCTTTTGGTTGCGGCTTATATAGGTTTTGTGGTTTCTTCATGGGCCCCCATTGCATTATGGGATATGGATCATCATTATGTTCCTCTCGTAGTTTTATGGCAACCTACTGCGCATTTTCAATGTCCAGAATTTGTGATATTTACTTTAGAATGAAAAGCGATTAAATGGTCTGACGCAGACCAGATAAAAGCTTTATTTATTCCTATTTATGCGTCTGTAAGTGCAATATGCAATATGAGGTTTGATTGACTGTCTCGTATTATTTTTAACACATGCTTTTGGCAAGTCGTTGTTGTTAATGTGGTATGTATTTAGCGCCGATAGCAAAAAATTTAAGGCCGGGTACCACACGATTCGCACCCGGATGGAATGTACATTCATGTATTTACTCGCAGACATGCATTAATTCCCGTTTTTTGTAACTTATGTCTGGATAAAGACGATCTAAAGATTCTAGCGGACAACATTTCATTATGACGTCATAGTTACTATGAACGTGTTTGTATTTCCCCAAATAGCGAGGAGCACCGCGATACGTCGGTACAAATTTTATAACGTCATTGGACTGCCGCAACTATTTAATGATGTAGACCCGGTAAAAGATGCAATAATGCTGGCGGATATCACTGACAATGGGCAGACGCATTGTTGTGAATATCGTGGACTGAATTTACCAGAATGCCCTCCATGCATGATTAAAAATTAGCTTCAAATGTACTATACATGGGCATATGTATTTAGGACATTTCGACCTATTTATTTAAGCAATAAATGGTGTCTGCGTTCGCTTATAGGCAATGCCTATTTTCATATTATACACCATATTTACACATTTTGTAGTACTTAAGTACTCTTCCTGAATACGGCCCATGGCATGCATTTAATGGTCAAGATTTATCAAAAAAATTAATATCTGCTCAGTGAAGGACCATTTGCCGGCAAAGAGACTTTATACCCTGCTAAAAAATTTGGCTGACCACTGGTGGCCATCTTGAAAATTAGTTTCCAGATGATAACTCCTTAACCGTATGTCGGATCGCTTTGAAACTTCATAAGGTGGTCGAACTAGGTCTGGGGAAGAAACCTATCGAATTTGACAATGATCCGAAATCCAAGATAGCCACCAGCCAACCGGTACCCATCTTAAAAATTGGTTTCTGGATGATAACTCTGTTACCATTTATCGGATCACTTTGAAACTGCATAGAGTGGATGGACTAGGTCTGGGGAAGAAACCTATCGAAATCGACGATGATCCAAAATCCAAGATGGCCACCAGCCACCGGTACCCATCTTCAAAATTGGTTTCTGGATGATAACTCTGTTACCATTTATTGGATCGCTTTGAAACTTTATAGAGTGGTTAGACTAGGTCTGGGGAAGAAACTGACAATGATCCGAAACCCAAGAGGGCCACCAGCCACCGTCTAGAAAATTGGTTTCCCGATGCTAACTCTGTTCCCGTTTATCGGATCGTTTTGAAATTTCATAGGGTGGTTGGACTAGGTCTGGAGAAGAAACCTATCGAAATTAACAATGATCCAATATCCAAGATGGCTGCCAGCCACCGGTGGCCATCTTGAAAATTAGTTTTCCGATGATAACTCCTAAACCGTTGATCAGATCGTTTTGAAACTTCATAGGGTGGTTGGACTAGCTCTGTTGAAGAAACCTATCGAAATCGACGATCATCCGAAATCCAAGATGGCCGCCAGCCACTGGCGGCCATCTTGAAAATTGGTTTCCGGATGATAAGTCCGTTATCATTTATCGGATCGCTTTGAAACTTCATAGAGTGGTTAGACTAGGTCTGGGGAAGAAACTGACAATGATCCGAAATCCAAGAGGGCCACCAGCCCCCATCTAGAAAACTGGTTTCCAGATGTTCCCGTTTATCGGATCATTTTGAAATTTCATAGGGTGGTTGGACTAGGCCTGGAGAAGAAACCTCTCGAAATTGACGATGATCCGAGATGGCTGCCAGCCACGGGCTGCCATCTTGAAAGTTGGTTTCTGGATTATATCTGTTACGATTTATTGGATCATCTCATAGGGTGGTTGAACATGGCGGGGTATTATGTGCCGCTTGCGGAGCTCTTGTTGAAGATTTATTACTGGATGAACTGGTTCAGTTATCAAGCCATCCATTTCATGGAATTTTCAAAGATATGCATTTCTTCGCCTGCAGATGAACAATTGTCCTCCAATTATGCTCAAAATATTCAAGTTAATTTAATCTGAAAATTTACAAGTTTTGACATCAGAGTCGTAAGGGTTACACTTGTGTGATAAATTTGATATGCAATCACCACTTGTTTGAGATCCTCTGTGTTACTAGACAATACTGATATATGTTAGTAATAAATATGTTAAGAACAATAAGCGCTCCATGTTCGCATTAACTAGTGTGTCCCAATATCAAGACAATTATGTAGGAAGGATGTTGAATATTTTGAAAATATCTTGACTGGAAGCAACAGCTCCAAGTCAAATTAATTTCAAAATAATCAACAGAATATTCCTTATATCATAAGGAATTTATCATTTCTGGTATGTGAGGATTACCCCTATCAATGACAATCCCTGAAAAAGTAAATTCTTTACAATGCATAGCATATTCTGTTTAATATTATGAAATTAATATGACTGGAAGCCGTTGCTGCCTAAGGCAGCAATGGCTTCCAGTCATATTAATTTCAAAATATTCAATAGCTTTCCCGTTTGTTTGCCCCGAGATTGATATACGAGAAATATTTTGACATTTCTGACACGGCCATCTACATATCACAACTCTAGTGTCACGCCTGTTTAATGATAATTGCAGGTTTCAGAAGTATCTAACACTCATGGTCAGCCGCCTTGGTCCTCTGTCCAGAAACTACTACATCAGATTCATACTCTATTTACTGTAAGTATTGTTCGCTCAACAAGGGGGAGGTAATTCTGTCGCTCAAACATGTGTGAGCGTGACATTTCACCCTTTAAATGGTCATGTCTGCCAAAAGAAGCGTCTGCAGTGGGCTTGAGAAATGTTTATATACAGATTAATAGAAGACTCGTTTTAAAATTTACCACTGGAATGACTGGCTCGATAAACGAGCTTGTCATTCCAGTTGAAAATTTTCAACAATAGTCTTCCCTTAGTCTGCAAATTAACGTATTATATGTGAAAATGTAAAATTTCTTGACAAAATTTGAGCACTAAAGGGTTAAATGATTGATGTCAATATTATAATACTAAGAACTGGAGACTATGGTTCACTAAGTCTAAGGATGTGTTCATACTAGACATGTTCGATAGTTACACCGGCGTAACCCAATATATAGATTATTTTCGTATGTCTGAACACCCCAATCCAATACAACTATCAGATAAGTTATTTTGAAAACATTTCTTCTCAGTTGCTCAGGTGTACGTCTGTAATGTGAACACAATGCATTTCATATCTACATCGATATATGGGGCTCCTTAATGAGCATTTCATAAGATCAGCCCCCATTGTTGTTAGTTTCTTTAGGACTGTTTTGTAGGTGTTTTATTTGAATTAACACTTTCACCAATAAATAACCTGTCTCTCAATTATAAGGCTAATATATAGAAAAGCTGTTGAATATTTTTGAGATTAATATGATTAATATGTCTTCGGCAGTAATGGTTTCCAGTTTTAATCTCAAAATATCTAACATAGTTTTGGGAATTGGTACTATTTTTGTGATCGATGATTGGTTTTACAGACTAACCGATGATCAGTTAATGATCGATCATAACATTTTCTCATTTTTAGCCATTCTGAAATTTTGAATGCAATAATTGTTGCATGTTCATGGATATTTAATCTTAATAATTAAAAAAATAATATGTTGAATATTTTGAAACTAATTTGATTGGAAGCTGTTGCTGCCTTAGGCAGCGACAGCTTCCAGTCAAATAAGTTTCAAAATATTCAACAGGCTATTGGTATGATGGTTTTGACACTAGCATACTATTTCAGCGTTGTGAAGGTTAATGTCTGAGACTATGGACTCGTATGGAGTAATACTATGTTACATTATATAGTTGTAAAAATGAAATTAAAATGGTATTGCCAAAAAAAAACTAATAAAAATATCGTAAATTTAAAAACAGTCAAAATCGATTTCTTAAATCATGATCGATCTGTTGGTTGGACATGCAAACCAAATCAATCATCGATCAAATCGTTTAATTGGAATATGATTTATATTGAACGTAATTTAGATTATCAGGGATCTGTTTTTGAAAGGGTTACAAATGCGCTAGTATGAATGTAAAACTTACTTTCTTACTTCGAAAATACAGCCCTCAGTTTTACGTGTGGTAAGACTCTAGTGTATTTTCACGTGTTATTCTCACTCCAGGTTCTGTGCACCATGTTGCTTTATCCTGCCAACATTACTCGGTGCTATATGTCTTATCATCACCAGCATCGTGTATCTTGTTGTAAGTATATCATAAAACTTATACTTGAAGATCTTTCTTTGTATTGCAATAAAAGCCAAAATAAAGAGATTTGATGATTTGTTGATCACTTATTTAATGTAGTAACTCATGAACATTCATGCCATTCACACTTGAATGGTCAAGCTGACCAAAATTTGCTTCTTAACCCTTGAATTTATTGAAGAAAATTTAAATTATCTCATAAAAATGTCCATTTGCAGACCAAGTGAAGACTATTTTTGACAATTTACCACTGGAATCACTGGATCGGTTATCGAGCCACTCATTCCAGTGGTAAATTGTCAAAAATAGTTTTCTTTTGGTCTGCAAATGGACATTTCTCAAGACCACTGCAGAAGTGGTTTTTGACTGATATGAGTGTTAAAGGGTTAAGGGATTTCCATGGCCAAGTGATAATTTTTTTTTTCATTTATCATTGGAACAAGTACGACAATCAGAGATTGCTAAAGTATGCCCCCATTCTGCCAAGCACAATCCCCCACCCAAGATTGGTCACCATGACCTTGACCGTTGACACCAAAATCGATAAGGTTCTTCGTAACACCAAGTACAACATCCCACCCAAGATTAGTAATGATCCGTTCAATCGAACTCGAGTTATCATCATTAATTAGGTCACAGTGACCTTTACCTTCGACCGTTTGACGCGAAAATCAATAGGGTTCTTCGGACCACCAAGGACAAGCTCCCACGCCAGATTGATAAAGATCCCTTCAATAGAACTCGAGTGATCATCCAGAAACGCAATATTGCATCATTAATTAGGTCACCGTGACCGTAACCCCAAAATCGATCTGGTTCTTCGGACCACAAAGGACAAGCTCCCAAGCCAGATTGGTAAGGATCCCTTAAATATACGTCGAGTTATCACCAGGAAATGCAGTATGACGTCATTAATTAGGTCACAGTGACATTGACCTTGGACCATTCGATGCCAAAATCGAAAGGGTTCGGAGCACCAAGGAAAAGTTCCCATGCCAGATTGGTAACGATCCCTTCAATAGAACTCGAGTTATCATCCGGAAACGCAATATTACATAATTAATTAGTGACAGTGACGACCTTTGACCCTATGACGCCACAATCGATAGGGTTCTTCGGACCACCAATAACTGGCTCAATTGTCAAGCCAGTCATTCCAGTTGTAAATTTTCAAAACATAGTCTTCTCTTTTTGCTTGGTCTGCTTTAACACTCAAGCCAGCCAAAAAGGGCTTCTGCAGCGGTCTTGAAAATGGCCAATTCCAGACCAAGAGAAAACTATTTTTGAAATATTTAATTTGATTGAAGATAAATTTCAAACAATTCAAGTGGTCTGTTATTTATCATAAACTACAATATGTTAAAACTATATGGAAGCCGTTGCTAAAATTAAAATCTGGTCAAATTCAACAATAACATGCTATTGAAATTGTGATATTAATCTGACTGATAGTCATTGTTGACATAGGTGGCAACTGTTACCGGTCAATCTATGTTCAAAATTTTCTAGAATTTTCCTGTAGTTGTTGTGAAATGGGACTCGGAGAGTTCAGTATTGGAACGGTTTACGCTAAAATGTACCAAGAAATTTTCTGATTGTATGGACTCAGTGAGTCTCATATCCATTTGTAATACAGAGGGAGAGGGCAAGGGGGGGGGGGAGAGGGAGTGGGGGAGAGATTGCTAACCAATGCTCCTCACAGTCCCCCCAACCCACCTCATACATTTTCTTCAGATCCTTTCCGTATTTCTTTCGAATAAAATGAAGGTTGGTCAGGTTGGAAAATCCTAGTTGTTATTACACCATAGAAACATCTTGACCATTCAATCACTACTTACTAAATTACTCTGCATTTATCCACCACATACCTCCATATGCCTATTCCTATTCATAATACCCTCACCCAGGCTACTGGTAGGGTACACCCCCAGCATATGCCCTGAAAGAGACTGGCACCAGTCTGTACTCACACCTTGGTGACAACTGTCACTAAGCATGCCCGCGCATGCGCAATAGAACCCAAATAGGAAATAGATTCACTTTTCAACTATTCTGCAAACAGAACAGTTGGCCATATCCGGCTTAAGTTTTTTATAGCTTTGCGCTGAAGTTCAGCTTACAACTTTGAGTTATTTGATACAGGATTATGCCTACTATGAAATCTATCCTTCCTACATTATGTTTAATGTATATTTTGTGGTGTTTTTTGAGGTTCTTAACTCTTTACGTTTTCGTGACAGTATACCCGTTTTCAAGGTAGCCATTAACATGCCTATTTATTATCATCATCATTGCTTGAAAACCCTTATTACTCACTCATTTCTTACTAGTTTTAGTGCCTATTTGTTATTTTTCGAAAATCGTGAAATCTGTTGGTCTTTCAGTGAGATATTAAAATCCTTTTTTCCCGCCTTTTGTAACAAAGCTTTGTATTCTTTAGCTGAGTCTCATATTTAGAGAATTTGCCTAAGTTTTTTCTTTTTAGAGCTGTTGCTTCATTCTCTAATTTTTTTTGTTTTAGGAGTCAGTAATATCATCTGAGAAAGGGAAATGTACATCTTCCAAGTGTGATCGTCAGCACTCTAAGGATTTTTGGGGACACGTCTGTCTCAAGTGTACCACATATACTCCGCTCAAGATGTGTGGGATTTGCAAGGGCTGGTCTTTAAGCATTTCGAAAGCCTTTTTCAAAGATTTTCCACCTAAGACCGTTTTGCCTTCTGATCGCTCCGCCTCTGTTGCTGAAAAATCTACGTCAGTCTCTTTTTTTAGTTCTACTGTTTTGTCTATGCCAGCAACGGAGGGTGGGGGGGGGGGGGAGACTTCCTCCTCTAATTCTGATGCCGTTATTACGCTTTTTGCTTGATTTGAATCGTTTGCGACAGTCCTTACTCAATCTTTATATGAGCGGATTTCCTCTGCCATTCGCGCGTCCAAAGAGGAATCGTCGGAGTCACGATAGTCGGAAGTCTAGCTGGCGTGCTCGCATATGGGGGAACCCACTTCCCTCACGTCAAGACAGGAAATACGTTCTCCGAAATCGAAATCCAGAGACGAAAAAAAAAGCCAGCTAAATGATTTTGTGTAAGTCACAGGGCAAAGACCACATAAGCCTTGAGGGGGGCATTACTCTCATGCAGTGGCGTCGGTGGCGGAAGTCACCGATAAATCGTCCATGCCAAGGTTCATTTTTCCGTCATTCCAGTTGCCAGTAATGTAAAGAGATCTCCGATCTCTACGTCCGCTCCCATTATGACTTCCAGCTTGTCGGGACATACGGGTTCTATATCCGGTGTGGGTATGTTCACGGTGTTGTATCTATTTACATAGTTATCGCCATTGTTAGTACCCTACCCCTTAGGCAGAAATCAAGGAATTTCACATCTAGGTTTTTACCTAAGTACATGAAGAAAATGTATTGAGGAGAATGCTTCTAACTAATGAATATAACTGTATGTTTTAGAAACTCCTTAGTATTTAACATATTTTTAAATAATCCTTGATACCTGTTAGATATGGAAATGCCTGGATTTATATTAGGCACTGCATCCGTCAGTAAACTCATGTAAGATGTCTATCTGCACCCCTAGTTCACGAAGGTACAGAACTGTAGTCATGTGTAAGATCAGAGATAATAACAAATACATGGTTAAAGAAAATATTGGGATTGTTCTCTGCACTATCAGGTGTATGGTAGAACAAAAGGGTTACATGTATAGATGCCTGCTGTTGTCCAAAGTAAAGTGATTGTAGTTGATCCTGAAAGTCACAAGCATAGTTTTCACTAGTCATGAATAGCTATAGCTTGCTTCAGTGGTAGGTCTTGCTTGATTAAAAAAGAAACATCATGTTGCCACAGACTCCTGAACTTGTGGGAGGTGAAATCTCCCAAGAGTCTTAACAAGTGTTCAACAAGTTCTTTAGGGGATCCTGTTTGTTCAATGACAGTAAGCCTCTTTCAGTCTTGGCAAACATAGACCACTTGACTGTCTTGCCTTCTGATTGGAGCTCCTCTGGTAGCAAAGTAATCTTGCCTATACCACACTCACTACATGTATCGTGCTCTTTTCTTTCTTCTTCATACGTCATTTCTTTTGTCTGATTTTTGTCACTTTCTCTTTTCTTAGCGGATAGATCTCTTTCCTTGTGGTATTTTTGTGTGATAGAGGCACAGTCTGATTTTTCTGATTCTTTGGCACGGTAATTTAACCAGGTTTTTTTGCACATAATTGTTCTTTGTTTTTCTGATAATACATTCTGTCATAGCGTTTTGTTTTGTGTTTTGTTTTGTCCTTTCTTTTCCTTGCAAGTTCAAATCTTTCTTTCCCAGTGAGTTTGCTTTTTGCTTTCCCCATTATAACTGGCTTATGCGTGTGTAATTCTCAACTGCAAAGGAACAGGGTTAGTAATAAATGAAAAGATGTAGTTGCCCGCAACGTATGATGCCATTTTCAGGTTGCCCGCTGCAGATTAAGGTTTCCCATATATGTTAAGATAAACGACAAAGAAAATTAGAATCACTATTGCTTTGTCAAGTAAATTCTGAAGAATTATTGAGAAATGGCATTAAGCATACTGTTTACTCTTTCTAATAATTAAATAAATAAATGCCTTAAAATGAAGAGTTAGTCAATATTTATCATGGTTGCCCTGTGTACCATTAACATCCAAAGTTTAGTTGCCCTGTTGAAAAGCAGGTTGCCCTGGGCAACAGGGCAAATGGACATTTCGATCCCTGAGGAAACACAAAAAATGTGATCATAAAGCTACATGCATAATTAACTACACCAGATACTGTACTGTAATAATAAAATCATGTTATCTCTCTTTGTTCATGCAAATAGCTGGTGGAGATTGACACTGGTAGAAAATGTGACACTTTCGAAAATCTTAAAAAATGTGACATTTTCTCTCAAGGTCAATCTCCACCTGTTATTTAACAAAAAAAAAGAGAGGGAATATCGAGTGTAATACATTTTTGGAAACTGGAAATAATGTGCATTCCAAAACCACTATGTAGAAAGTGTTTTTCACAAGTATACTGAAATTCACACATAATATTCCTGGAAGTCTACACTTAAACTTGCAAAAAATAAGGGGCGTGACATTTTCTCTCAAGGTCTTAGAAATATCTGATACAAATCTTATTGTATCTTTTAAAAGCTATAACTGTGCTGAATTACATCTACAGCATGTGTGCATTGCACCTTAAAAGTTTGACAGACTATCACAAAGTTTTTGGGTAGCCAGAATTATTTTAATAATCAAGGTTGCATCACTCCTGGCTGTTCGGAAACACTGACTTATGGAAAAATGTTCTATTCTCTGCCATTACTCATAGGATATGCTAGCACTGGAAAAATCAAACTATATTTCAGAATGTCCATTTACTTCTGATCATTTTGATATGCCACACTTCTTATTTCAACAAATATTTTGTGCATAATGCAAACCTTTACAATTAGGGTTTTTGGTCGTCCGAGACCTCGGAAGTGTAAACTCTTGTTAGGGGTAGAAAATATATTTGCATAAAATATTTTATAATTTACCTCTTAGCCTGATCAATTACCTTTAAAATGATGTATTACATGGCAGGGTGGGCCTATAACCTGAAGGTACAAGAGAAGTTGATTACTAAAGGAGGTGCAAAAATTCAAATGTCAGGCAACAGTGTGAACATAGCCGTATGTCTTCTGGTTTTACAGGGCATCCGGATTTGTGCCCCTGTGATGACTTCTGGCTTGGCCGGACATCCAGGGTCTCAAGATCATCTGGCATTTTTTACATCCGGTAGACAGTTTTCCGGTTTGAGAGGTGCTTTTCCGCGTCTGCTAGATCCGGCTAAGCATCCATCTTTCATTTCCGGTTTGTCAGTTACTTCTGGCGTAGTCAATCTTCAAGGTCAAGATCCGGTTAAGACTATTTCTCATAGTCAACTTACGCCAATGATTTCCGGTTCTCCTTCCGGGAGTAATTTTCATGCTTCTGGTTATGAGTTGTCTGATTGTTCTAATCGGTTGCCTTTTTCGGATGCGCCCTTGGTTAATCAAGATTTTATTTTGGAAAATAGTAATTTTGTTAACTCCGGTTATTCTCCATCTCGTGTTGGAGTTAGATCTGATTCAAATTATTTTTGCGCTTTTCCGGATCAGGATTTAGTTATGATAAAAGCCAGGATTTTGAGTCGTCTTCGTCGCTCTCTCAGTCAGTTTCCGTGGTTTCTTCTGTTTTTGTTCCTCCTTCTTTTCGTGATGTGCTGTCAGTTGCTCCCTCCTCTGTTTCTGGACCTTCTCCTCGTTCTTCTTCTTTAGTTCAGGGAGATAGGTTTGTTCCTTCTTATTCTTCTTCTTCTTCATCTGCTCTGTCAGCTAGAGATTTTTCTTCCAGTCATGTCTCCAAGTCTTCTTCTCTTTTCCAGTCCTCGGCTATTCCTCCCCCTCCGGGATTGTCCCGCCTTCCTTCTTCTTTACCTCCCAGTCATGGTTCTTCGGATCATGTTTTCTCTTCCTCTTCTTCCAATTCTTCTCTTCCTCCTTACTCTTTTTATTCTTCTTCATCTTTTGATCATCTAGATCCTATAGTGTCTGTCTTGCTTTCTCCCGAATTAGAGTTTCAAATTGTAGACTCTGGTTAAAATTTGTCCTTGTTTTCTGTAGTCCGAGATTCTTCTCTCAATCGCTCTTTCGTATCAGCTAGATTTTCTATTCTTTCTAGGTTTTCTGCGATTGGTTTGGGTCAATATTCTTTGGTCGCTGGTCAGAGGAATGATGTTGATTCCATTCCTTATGATCAGGTTTCCTCTGTTTCCGAATCTTTGTCTGTGTTTTCTCCTCATGTTTCTAGAAGTTCTGGTTCTCCTTCCTCTTTGAGGAATTTAGATTCTTTTGCCTCTTGATTCCGATCATTGCTCCTCTTCTCCTTTACCTTCTTCTGCTCCTTCAATTCCTAGATCGGTTAGCGCCAGGGATCTGAAGAGGTTTTACCCAGTCAGGGCCTCTTCAGATGATTGGTCCATGACTCATCAATGAATTGCATCTAGTCTTTCTCCTCCTCTTAAGGATGAGTTTTCTATTGACCCACCTTCTTTTGGGTCTGCTCTTTCCTCTTCTAATCCTTCTTCCTGTTCTCGTGTTCTTCCAGTCGACAATTTGGTAGTCGATATGTTGGATTTTTACGGGAATGCAGTACATTCAAAGGATTTTTCGCTCACACCTAAACTTGATTCTTCAGTTCAGGTTCCCAAGGAGGATTTTCTTCGAGTGGCCTCCACTCAATCTCTCAATGGCCCTACGTGGGAGGTTCTTTCTTCCAATTTAAAGGATTCCGCAAAGGTTGAGTCTTCTTCGGACCTTTTTAAATGGGAATCGGTATGCAGGGCCCAGCTTATATCCGCTAATTCTCTAGCTCTTCTTTCGGAAGCTGTCCTTAAGGCTCAGTAGAGAGGTGATCAGGTCCCTCCTGAGGTCTTTCGTTCTTTGGCTGACATCTCTAGAGGCTCCTTGAACTCTCTGTAGGTCTTTAGGCTTCATTACATCAAAGAGAAGATCTAGAAAACTGACCGAGGTTAATATTTTGAGTAATCTTAGGAGTAATCTCATATCGGCCCCTCCTTTTGGCTAGGATGTGGTTGGTCAGTCTGCTTCCAGTAGTCTTCATTCTGAATCTGAGCGTCTTAGATCTGCCAGGTATCTTCAAGATCAGATTTCTATTTTGAAACCTGTTAAGAGAGACTTCCTCCGTTAAGAGTCCCAATTCTTCTCCCAGGAGGAAGAGTCTCAGGCCTGACGAGTTTGGTGCTTATCCCTCTAGGATAATTACCAACTCTAACCTTTCCTCCAGTTCCCAGGCCCGATCCGCGGATGAGGATTGATTCGAGGCCATCTCTTCTCATTGTCCTAGAACCCAAGTCCGGCAGGCCCCTCCTTTTCAGGCTAGAAAGGGCCAGTCTTATTCCCGTGGACCTAGATCTAGTTCTAGGGGTCGTTCCTTTAGAGGCTTCCAGAGTAAGAGTTTGACGGGATGGCCTTTGCCCAGGTAGGCCTAACCCTTTCTTTTCCCCCAGATTTCTCCCTTCCTCTTCCCTTGCCTTTGGATCAGTCATTGCAGTCCCTTTTGCCCAGCGTGCCAGTAAGAGGGCGCCTGTCTCTGTTTTGGGGGACTTGGCAAGCCCTTGTTCAGGACTCCTGGCTCATAGATCAGATCTTCTGGGGTTATGCACCTTCCTGGATCATTCATCATCCTCCTCTGTCTTTCCTTCCCATGGGGACTCCGGTTCCTTCCAACTGGGAGAAGGTGGGGGCTTTAGAATACGAGTTGGAGTCGATGATTTTAAAGAAGGCTGTAGAAGAGGTTCCCCTATGGAGAGTAGACCCGGGCTACTACTCAACCCTTTTCCTTGTCCACAAGAAGACGGGAGGTTGGCGTCTGATCATCAATCTGAAAAAGTTAAACCTAATTTAACACCAAAATTCAAGTTGGAGACCATCTCCTAGATTATCGCCAGTCTGAATCCAGGCATGTGGACCTCTTTCATAGACCTAAAGGATGCCTACTTCTACGTTCTCATCCACCCTTCATTCCGAAAATTCAGGAGATTCGCCTTCAAAGGTCGGGTATGGCAATTTCGAGCCATGCCCTTCGGGCTGACCACGGCTCCTTTCTTCTTCACTCGTCTAGTGTCAGCCGTGGCAGGAATCGTGCACCGTCATTCTATCCACCTTCATGTTTATATAGACGATTGGTTAGTAAAAGCAGAGTCTTCCTCAATTCTATCAGGAATCATTCCAGAGGTCAGCAGTCTGGCATGCAGCCTAGGTTGGATTTTAAATCGCAAAAAGTCAAGTTTAGTCCCCTCTCAAGTTTTCACCCACCTAGGCGTTTCATTCGATCTGGCTCAGGGTCTAGTTTTCCCTTCAGACCAAAGAGTAGAGGCCATTTCAGTGGCAATGGAAATTCTGTCTTCTTCCATGGTCAGAGCAAATTTCTTTCTCAGGGTGATAGGCTTGATGGTCGGCGTTGAGAGTATCATTCCTTGGACGGCGCTGATGAGAAGACCCTTTCAAATGTACTTGATGTCCCTTTGGAAGCAGTCAGTTCACTCCATTTACCATCAGATTCCAATCAGAGAACACCTAATTCCCCATCTAGATTTTTGGAAGGATCATTTTCTGCTTCTGTTGGGTGTCCCTCTGGTCAACCAGATGCTTCCCATGAGGGATGGGGAGCGGTCTGGGATTCCCTGTCTGTTTCCGGCCTTTGGTCCCTGGAGGAGTCGGCAGCTCACATCAACATCATGGAGTTGTGGGCTGTCAAGAAGGCGCTCCTCTCATGGTCGGATCGAGTGAAAGGCCTCAAAGTCTCGATTCGATCGGACAATTCGACGGTGGTCTCCTTTATCAACAGACAGGGGGGAATGAGGTCATCCCTCCTTTATCTGGAAGCGTGGAACTTTCTCTTGTGGTGTCGCAAGAATCAAATTTTCCTAGTGTCCTCTCATGTCCCAGGCGGTCTGAATTTTTTTGCGGACCAACTGTCTCGTCCCAACAAGTTCGCCCACACAGAGTGGCAGGTAAAGAGGTCAGTTGCCAGAGCGATCGTCAAACTGATGGATCATCCCCATGTAGATCTTTTTGCGACCTATCTGAATACCCAGATCTCCTCTTTCATGTCTCCTTTTCCGGACAATCAGGCGTTGGCAGTGGACGCCCCGTCTCAGTCCTGGACAGGAATCTTTGCTTATGCGTTTCCTCCAACAATCCTGATTCCTTTGGTCTTGAGGAAGGTCAAGGACCAGATCTGCGAAGTTCTGATAGCTCCCTTTTGGCCAAAGCAGATCTGGTTCGTAGCTCTCCTCGATCTCCTGGTAGACTTCCCTCGTCTTCTTCCAGTCTCCCCAGACCTTCTGTCTCAAGTAAGGGGCACGTGTCTTTATCCAAACCCAGGAATTTTCAGTCTGTGTGTTTGGAGAATATCGAGCGGTCGGTCCCTGAAATTAAAGTTTCTGCAAGATCTCAGGAAATTATTGATTCTGCCAGGAGGGAGTTGCCCCATAGAGTTTACAAGGGTCGACTTAAAATTTTTGGATAATGGTGTGCAGACCATGGTTTCTAGCCCGATTCTGTTTCAATTTCCCAAGTGTTAGATTTTTTTATCTTATCTCTTTGACTCCTTATAATTGTCTGCTAACACAGTCAGGGGTTATAGGTTTTCTTTGGCGTCTTCAGTTCCTTGCCTTTTGAATGCTGGTGTTAAGGATACGAAGATTCTTAATGGTTTTATTAGACGTTTGGGCAATATCCGCCCTCCAATACCTAAGCCTTTGCCTTCCTGGAATTTGGCTCTGATTCTTCAGGTTTTGGCAGGCCATCATTTTGAACCCATCTCTTCTATTAGCATGAAACTTTTAAGACCGTTTTTCTGGTTGCCTCTGCTTCTGCTAGAAGACGATCCAAAATTCATGCTTTTTCCGCCGAGAAGGACAGATTTATAGACTCTGGGGACGGTTTAGTCTTATATCCTAGAAGGGATTTTTTTGTATCGAAAACAGTCTAACTGTTACCCAGCTAAGCCGATCATTTTAAAATCTTTAACTTCCTTTTCGCCATCTGACAGATTTTGGTGTCCTGTCAGGGCTTTAAAAGTTTATAGGCGTCGTACTGATTTTAAAAGATCTGATCCGTCCCATGTATTGGTTCTGTATACAGAAGAGGTAGCCAGACCAGGCTCTAAGGTCACTATTGCAAGATGGATTTGTGAGACCATCTGTCTTTGTTATGAGATTGCTTCTCCTGATCAAATTAATCTTTCTCACATTAAGGCTCACAATGTTAAAGGGATGGCTACCTCTTTCGCTCTTTTTGCTGGCTCATCCTTAGACGAAGTAATGCAGGTCGCAGGATGGAAATCTGAGTCAACTTTTACAGCGGCCACCTTTTTTTTTAGAAATATCACGATTTTAACTAAAAAAGCTGAAGACCATTTACCAAGCACATCCCACCATTTTCGTTAAGACTGTGTGTCTGTAAGAAATGGTGAGAGTTTATCTTGTTTTATTCATTTCTTTATCTTTAAAGTTTTCCTTGTTTGATAATCACTGTGTGATTGGTTAAGATGCACCATTATGTTATGTTATTAACATTTGGGTAGGTTTTGATTGATTTTTATCCTTGCTTATGGATTCTCAAATCTCCACCCACCAAGGGTTAACAGTGGGGCACTGACCAAATCTACGGGTTTAGCAAGTAGTGATTGAACGGTCAAGATGTTTTTGTGGTGTAATAACACACACACCCCTTGCGGTTTGGTCTGTAGTTTTATTAACCACTATAAAAACATACTTACCATTCAATCACTACGACCCAGCCTCATCCACCCTGTATGGGAATGATTGGAGAATCTATACAGGATATGTTGCATTTAAATTTAGAAAAGTTAATCTGTTTCCTATTTGGGCTCTATTGCGAAGGCGCGGGCATGCTTAGTGACAGGTGTCACCAAGGAGTGAGTACAGACTGGTGCCAGTCTCTTTCAGGGCATATGCTGGGGGTGTACCCTACCAGTAGCCTGGATGAGGGTATTATGAATAGGAATAGGCATATGGAGGTATGTAAGCGAGCATAAAAATCTTATTCTGGTGGCTAAATGCCGAGTAATTGATTTAGCAAGTAGTGATTGAACGGTAAGTATGTTTTTATAGTGGTTAATAAAACTACAGACCAACCCGCAAGGGGGGGGGGGTCTGTTGGGGGTTTATCAAGACACACCTTGTGTAAAAGTCTATAGTTTCTGAGAAACAACCATGGGCAGACTTACAGACTCAAATGCGATGCCACATTTCCCATACCAGACATTGGTAATAAATGTTACAAGAAATTACCATTATGTTATACCACAGGCAGCCATAAAGGGAGAAGAATGGCGTCCAGTGGAAGCTGTTAAAGATTCAGAACAAGAAATGACTGAAACAAGCATGGCCCCGCCCTCATATCCGCCTCCAAGAACACCACCTATATCTCAAAGACAAGGTGTACAGACGAGATCTCAGAGAGCAAAGGCAGCAACAAATCGAGTATAATGGATGAATCCACTTTTAGCTCTGTCCCACCCATCTCTAGCTAAGCTCTGCCCAAGCTTTGCTCATGTTGCGATTGAGCGAATCCTGAATCTCAATTTCCAGAAAACTAAATCCAGGTAAGCTGTTGAGCATTTAGAAACTAATTTGACTGGGCACTGTTGCTGCCATATTCAACAATGTTTATTAAATAGGAAAGACATACAATTTGTACAAACGGACATACTTTTAAAAGTTCCTGACAGACTTAGCTACTCTATTCATTACATAGTTGATTGTGATGTCAGTCTACATGTGACATAATTGATTGTGACATCATATGCTTTATCAATAGATTGGCTTAACTGTCGAAGGAAGATAACGCTCCATAATTTACAACAAAACAGTATTTTTTTAAAGTTTACCATGGATATTAGAGATTGTAAAGGAGTTGAAGCTAATGGATGAATCCAGATATGCCCCGCCCATCTCTAGCTATGCCCCGCTCATCTCTATCAATGCTCACCCATCTCTAGCTATGCCTCGCCCATCTCATCTCCTATGCCCCGCTAATCTCTAGCTATGCCCCACTCATCTATGCCCCATTAATCTCTAGCTATTCCCCGTCCATCTCTAGCTATGCCTACCAATCTCTAGCTATGCCCACCCATCTCTAGCTATGTCCACCCATCTCTAGCTATGCCCCGCCAATCTCTAGCTATGCCCTGCTCATATCCTATGCCCTGCTAATCTCTAGCTATGCCCCGCCCACCTCTAGCTATGCCCCGCTCATCTCTAGCAATGCCCCGCTCATCTATGCCCATCTAATCTCTAGCTATGCCCCTCCCATCTCTAGTTATTCCCCGTCCATCTCTAGGTAAGCGCCACCCATGCATTGAGAATGTTGGGATCGATTTACATACTTTGAACCCTGACTTCCCAGGATAACATTTACAAAGTAACTATACAGGTGAGCAGTTGAATATTTTGAAACTAATTTGACTGGGCACTGTTGCTGCCATACAGTGCCCAGTCAAATTAATTTCAAAATATAGAACTGAATGTTTATTAAATAGTAAAAACACAATTTGTACAACTTTACGGACGATTCCAGGTTCATGGAGATGTATTTCTGTCAATTATCATTGTGATGTCATCCTATATGTGACGTAGTTGATTATGACATTAATTACTTGAGTGACAGATTAGATTCATCCATTGATTCAATCACTTGGAATATTTCGCTCAAGTCCCCCTGAGCTTCATCAGTCACACTTTATCACTGTGGGTCTCGTTCGTTCTTAGACACTTGTGTCATTTTGCGCAAAAAGGAGAGTATCATTACCACTAATATGTCTGCCTCGCTCGTTAGACGAGTCTTGTTGGATGAGTCATCCTTATTAGGGGTAAGTTTAAAAAAAACAGTATTTACATGGACATCATATGTGGTCAAAAGTTACTGCTTTGGTATAATCAGTCTGATGTCAAAAGGTGATTAATTACAGAGTCAGAAGATGAAAGAGTGATGCACATTTTGAAAACAGAGTTGCTGGGAGCTGGTGCTCTCATATACAGCAACATTATTTCCAAAGTGAACACCAACTATAATGTGAAACTGGAAGATATTCTACAAAACAGAAATTTCAGTTGTTGACAATCGCATGATTCTGTTTAATGTTATGGTTGTTTGAGTTGTGATTTGTGAGATTGAGCGGCACAAGGTAATTGTACATAGAAATTGTATTATTATTAGTATTATTATTATTATTATTATTATTATTATTAGCTCACCTGGCCAGATGGCCAAGTGAGCTTATGGCATGGCGACCGTTCGGCATCCGTCCGTCCGTCCGTCAACTTTTGCTTTAAAATGCTACTCCTCATTAACCGCTTGGCAGATTTCAAATTAATATGGGGCTTTAGAGTTTCTATACAGAATTTTGATGGTCAGTTGTTTTGGTGGCCATCTTGAATTTTCCGAAAAATGGCGGGATATTGTTTTAAATGCTACTCTTCATTAACCGTTTGGACAATTTCAACCAGACTTAGCTGGAAGGACCCTAGGGCAGTAGTCGTCAGAACTTGTATACAAATTTTGATTGGTCAATTTTTTTCCGCGCCCATCTTGAATTTTCTGAAAATTTCTGGAAATTACTTAAAAGCCTACTCCTCGAGAACCACTGGGTCGCTTTCAATGAAACTTGGATGGAAGAACCCTACCATAGTATGGTTCAGATCTTGTATACAGAATTTTGATTGTTCCATTTTTTTGGCGGCCATCTTGAAATTTCCGAAAAATGTCAGGAAATCATTCCTCATTAACTGCTTTGGTAATTTCAACCAGACTTAGCTGGCAGGATAGTATGCTGGTATGGTTTAGAGCTTGTATACAGAAATTTTATTAGTCAGTTTTTCCGGCCGCCATCTTGGATTTGCTCAAAATTTCTGGAAATCACTTAAAAGCCTACTCTTCGATAACCACTTGGTCGATTTCAATCAAACTCGGATGGAAGAACCCTAGCATAGGATACTTCAGAACTTGTACACATAATTTTGATTGGTCATTTTTTTCAGCGGCCATCTTGAAATTTCCGAAAAGTGGCGGGAAATCATTTAAAACGCTACTCCTCATTAACTGCTTTGGCAATTTCAACCAGACTTAGTTGGGAGGATAGTATGCTGGTATGGTTTAGAGCATGTATACAGAAATTTGATTAGTCAATTTTTCCGGCAGCCATCTTGGATTTGCTCAAAATTTCTGGAAATCACTTAAAAGCCTACTCTTCGATAACAACTTGGCCGATTTCAATCAAACTTGGATGGAAGAACCCTAGCATAGGATGCTTCAGAACTTGTACACATAATTTTGATTGGTCATTTTTTTTGGTGGCCATCTTGAATTTTCCGGAAAATGGCATGAAATCGTTTAAAACGCATTAACTCATTAACTGCTTGAGCAATTTCAACCAGACTTGGCTGGAAGGATACTAGGCTGGTAGGTTTCAGAACTTGTATACAGAATTTTGATTGAGCAATTTTTCAGGCGGACATCTTGGATTTTCTGAAAGTATTTGTAAATCAGTTAAAAGGCTATTCATTAACCGCTTGAATGAGTTCAAGCAAACTTGAGGACCCTAAAGTGATATGCTTCAGAGCTTCTATACAGAATTTTTATTGGTCAATTTGTTCAGTGGCCAACTTGAATTTTCCAAAAAATGCCTGAAAATCGTTTAAAACGCTACTTCTCATTAACTGCTTGGACGATTTCAACCAGACTGGTTGGAACGAGCCTAGGGTGGTAGTCTTCAGAATTTGTATACAGGATTTTGATTGGTCAATTCTTCCGGCAGCCGTCTTGGATTTTCTGAATATTTTGGGAAATCAGTTAAATGGCTACTTGACCGATTTCAACCAAACTCAGCTGGAAGAACCCTAAGCTGGTACGCCTCAGAACATGTATACAGAATTTTGACCTTGATTTTGATGGTGGCCATCTTGGATTTTCCGAAAAATGGGAATTTTTATAAAATGCTACTACTCATTAATCGCTTTTTCAACCAAATTTACCTGAAAGGATCCTATGGTCATAGCCTCTAGAACTTCTATTCAGAATTTTGATAGGTCAATGTTTTGGCAGCCATCTCTGATTTTCTGAAAGTTTTCCGGAACCATTTAAAAACGGTACTCCTTCAACCAATAGCCCGATTTCAACAAAACTTGGGTGGAACAATCCTGTGATCGTAGGCTTCAACATATTAAACGAGAATCTTGATTGGTCAATTTTTTGGTGACCATCTTGGATTTTCCGAAAATCATCCATCATGTATATTTAAATGCAAATGGTTTAAATGCCAATGGTCCAGGTGAGCGTCACAAGCCCTTGGGCCTCTTGTTGTTATTATTATTCCTACATGAGATATTGAACACCGAAATGATACTTGGCATTTTTAAACTGTTTATTGATCATTTCAAGAATCTGTACTTAGAAAAACTCATTTTACAATATTTAACTATGTCCCGCCCAGCTTTAGATAAGCTCCACCCACACCTCACCCATGTTGGATCGGTCGATCCTTAAATTCCCTGACTATTCCAGAAAACTATACAGGTAAGCTGTTGAATATTTTGAAACTAATTTGACTGGGTGCTGTTGCTGCCACAGAGCGCCCAGTCAAATTAGTTTCAAAATATTCAACAACATGTTTATTAAATAGTAAAGACATGCAATTCGTACAACAACGCTTAGTCCGTCATCAATTAAGCAGATCCATTCTCTGTGATGGGACTTTGAACATACAAGCTTTAATGGGTGGTATCTATTGTCAGTTAATCCATGATAAGTCTCGGAGTATACATAATAAATCATAACATTAAGTGTCGTAATTTTAAAATACAATACATGTATATAATTATCTTTGGAACACCTATTGTGCTTTTTGCATATGGAATATGATATACAAAATATTTTATTAACTTAAAAATTAACAAAATATTTTAATGAAATATAATATAACAGGATATTTTAGTAAAATATAATGTAACAAAATATTTTAACAAAATATATTACATTTCTATAACATCTTTATTGTGAAGTACTATACCCTGTCTTCCATAATAGTGACTAATATATATCATAATTATGGAGTGCTCAGATGTGCTTACTAATGTCGATCAGTTTCTCTTACTTTGTGGATCTGATCTACATACTTTCATCGAAATCCAACTGACATCACTCCAACTGACATCACAATCAAAAGATGTCACTTGACAGCGCTTAACCCTTTAACCCTCATATCAGCCAAAAATGGCTTCTGCAGTAGTCTTGAAAGATGTCCATTTGCAGACCAAGAGAAGACTATTTTTGAAAATTTAACACTGGAATGACTGACGCGATAATCTTCAAAAGCAGTTCTCTTTGTGTGCAAATGGACATTTTCTGAGAAAATTTAAATTTTTTAAAACAAATTTCAGTGTTAAAGGATTAATAAGGATGTATGTGTATATTCACTATCTCAATCATTACAATTGGAAATAGAGTATGTTAATTACGTATGTCTGTAGGTGTATCCATCCCCAATTAATCCATGTATGGATTTCCTACACCTACACACACCTTTAGATGTAGATAAGATAATATGGGTCAAAGGTCAATGGAATCCCCCGCGTCCGGGCACTCGTATCTCTACACATATGCATTAATGGATCCCAGTTTTAGCCCGTTAATGCTTCAGCTGACCAACATTTATAGCTAAAATGAATGGCTCAATAATAGAGTTAGTCATTGATTTCAGTGGTTAATTTTCAAAATTTCTCTCTTGGCATTCATTAACCCATTTTGCGTAAATGTAAGCTTTTCATCGTAAAGTTAGACAAAACAACATCGGCAGTACTCAGAGGAATGGCGTAATGGCCATTCATAGACAAGCCAATAGTACCTTTGAAACTTTATCACTGGTAAACAAGCCAGTCATTCCAGTGGTAAAGTTTCAACAATTATCTTGGCCCGCAAATGAATACTGGCTAAGCAAAAATTTGAATCATCTTGACCATTATTGCTTTGATTCTGAATCCAGTCAAAAACTGTCCCTGCAGTGATGTCTATTTGCAGGACAAGAGAATGCTATTTCCACAGATTACAGGTAACTGTACAAAATTACTCTTCTTGGCCTGCCAAAATTAATTAATTAATTAATTAATTTTCTTGAAAACTTGATCGTTAAAGGTGAGTTAATTGATATAGCCTAAGTAGCATTGTGAGCGTGTTGAGGTGCCATTGACACAAAAGGGTTTAACCCATACCACTCTAGCATCAATTTGTTTTGTCTTTTACCATGTCAATAGCAAAGAAACTGGTCTACATTTGAACACCAGTTCATCATTAAAATTGTTTTGAAAATTTTAAATTTTGACATCAGAGTGGTAAGGGTTAATGGTTACCCTTTAATGGTGAAATAAGTATTATTTTTCATAGTAAAGTTCTATGTGCAGATAAAGAGAAAACTATTTTTGAAATTTTGAAAATTAATGGCTGGTTCAATAAGCGAGACAGTCATTCCAGTGGTAAAATTCCAAAAATAGTCTTCTCTTGGTCTGCAAAGTTTTCCTAAAAAGTGTCACTACCAACAGATACATAGATAACAGATGCACTGTTTTCCCGAATTTCAGTATCAGACGTGTGCCCAAATATTCAAATGCACTTGCATTTGAATAAGTTGAAAACATTTGCATTTGTATTTAAACGCAATGGCGCTAGCCTGCATTTGCACTTGAATTAGTTGCAAACATTTGCATTTGCATTTAAATGCAACACCCTGCACTTGAACCCATGCCTGATGGTCATTACAACTACATTTAAATCAATCGTCAAACAAAGGGGCTGTCTGTTTTTTGTCTGTCAAGAAAATTGAAATATATCTGTAGTGAATATCCATCTGTAGTCCTAAAGAACTTACGAGCCAGCCATTTCAGTTGTAAATGTTACAAAATAGTCTGCTCTAGGCTTGCAAATCGACATTTCTCAAGACCACTGCAGAATCCATTTTGGGCAGCTTGACCCTTTCACTGATGAATTCCTGATGTCACATTTTCAACAGAACCATACAAGAAAACTGTTGAATATTTTGAAATTAATTTGACTGGAAGCTATTGCTGCCTTGCGCAGCAACAGCTTCCAGTCAAATTAATTTCAAAATATTCAACAGAATATGTTTTAGACTGTAAAGAATTTACTTATTCAGGGCTTTGTTGGTGAGATGGTTAAAGAGTTCACTAAGTCACTATTACAATATACAGCACTGGTTATCTATGCAATTGCAATAAAGCTACACTACCTTCATACAGTACAGCCCAGACAACGTAGGTTGAATATTTCAAACAACTCGATTGGAAGACAGTATGTTTTATTTTATCGTGGAAACATGACATGGCTTCCAATCCTATTATGTTAGAAATATTCAACCGAATATTTCTTACGTCATGTTCAAAACTGTACTAATTAACACGTGTCTGTTTTTGTTTTGGAGACATGTTGACTTATTTCTGGGTTGTACTGTAATCACATAAATTATACCTGTTATTTGACTTACGTATATATTTTTACAACTGTATTTGTAAATGCTCAAAAATGTATTTATTGGTGCATAGACATGTATTTCATTGTCTTTGTGATGCTCATTATCCAGGATATATTAGTATTACATTAACATTTTTAATCTTCAAATTTGTTTTTTTTTAATTAAATTTTCTCATAAAAATATCCATTTGCAGAAGGTTATTGACAGGTGTTGCTGTTGCCTTACAGATTTAACCGCACCACCAAAATTGGCAGATGTGTTCGGGATTCCATGGACATACATCCACCCAAATTTGGAGAAGATTTCTCCAGTATAACCAGACTTATTGAAGAATGCATAAAAAATGTCTTTTGAAAACAATGTTGCTGTTGCATTATAGCTGACCCCCAAATTTACCGGTCTGTTCGGGACACCACAGGCTACCTACCACCACAGGTCGGAGAAGATATCTCTAATAGAACCAGAGTTATTAAAAAATGTGTTAAGAACAACAACAACAAGAAGCCTCACACCATACTCACATATACCCTTGCGTCTGGTGGTGTGGGTAAAAATTTACCAGTGAGAAATTAAAAAAAAATACTCTTCTCTTGGTCTACAAATGGACATTTGATTTGACATGAGATAGTTATTTTTAAAACAATTTGAATGAAGACAACAACAAATAATTTTCAGTCAAATATTGTCAAAATTTTCAACAACTATATTCATATATTTAGCATGTCCATCAGAACAACGAGCTACATTCGTGAAGGTAGGGTACTTAACACTTTATCCCTCGAATTTGTTCATGAAAATTTCAATTTTCTCACTGAAAATGGCCATTTGCAGACCAAGAGAAGACAATTTTTGAAAATTTACTAATGGAATGACTGACTCAGTTATTGAGCCAGTCATTCCAGTGGTACATTTTCAAAAATAGTCTTCTCTTGGTCTGCAAATGAACATTTCTCAACACTGCAGAAGCCGTGTTTTGGATGATATAAGTGTAAAATGGTTAACGGTCTTGTGAGGGCTTGAGATCGATAACAAATTTCAATAAATTTTATGACCTATTGCACTATTTAAATACTGTAGTGGATTTTGTTTTCAGTTGTTTAAAATGGATTAACAAGGGGGCTAACTCTTACAACCCCAACTGATTGTTGTATCAGCACTCCTCAGTGCCAGGCCAGCTAGCTGAATAGTGCAGTGACCTGACTAGTCAGTGAAACACACATTGCACTATAGCCTGCAGCAGACTGTGGCATGCTGCTGGGGTTGGCTGGAATGCTGATCTAACTTTTATGTCTCTTCAATTTTATATTTTTTCATTTGGTTTATGGCTTTCTGAGAGTAGTGACTATGCCTTTTCGGGTGCAATTTTATAGCTTTATGTGAGAAGGGGTTTATAGCTTTCTGCGAGAAGCGACTATGCCTTTTTGCATGCAAATTTATAGCTTTATGTGAGAAGCGATTTTATGTCTTTGTGAGAAACACAACATTCGACTATATAAAGCCCAATTATTTGAGAGAAGGGAGTCTGAAGTCTAAGTCTAATTCTCACTCGCCATGCACTGGTTTTGAAAGTTATTTGTTGATCTGTCTTTTCCTGTATATAGTGTAAATAGAGTTTGTTGACCACACTACCAAAGGTGATTAAAGTAGTTTTAGTTCTACAGTTGTTGTTCTGTTTGAAGGAAATTCTCCCCCAAGCCTGAATTGAGTTCACCACAATACAATAACCTCACTTTGGAGTGAGAGAAAATATGTTAGCGCAATAACGAGATTAAATGACGTCTCAGTCTAAAATACATCACCGCTCGCTATGACGTCACACCGGGAATGGTGCTGTGAGCTGGGTCAATGTTTCTCTGTCTTTAGTACAAAGGTAACGTATTTTAAAACATGCTTTTAACGGGATAGACTTCACATAATTTATCTCAGGTTGAAGCGAATTCTTCAAGAAATCAAAAAAATATGACTTGAAAACCTACTAGGATAAAAAATGGTTTTATGGGTAGGTATATTCGCATATAGGCCTAAGCTACAACCAGTAAACATTGGGCAATAAATAATGAACAAAATCGGCAATATTTCAATGTATGGGACAGATAATCTTTAGGGACTAAGAGCAGTAGGCCTAATTGCTGATCCAATAATGCTATCCTTAAAAACATCCAAATTGGTAAATATCGGAGATGAATGGGTGTGAGTGTGATGAGGTGGGTGGGAGAGGTTGAGGATGGCTGTATGTGGTAGGCCTACATAAATTTGCGCATATGCCATTTTGCTGCTCTCTGATTTAAATATGCCTGTATTGGCGTTAATAATGTAAGTAGTGAAACATTATTCCTTGATCATTGTTTCCATGCGTTAATGCTATCTATAATTCTGCTAAAATAGTGCCATTATATCTGAAAGCAGATGTAAGCCATAGAGTACAGCTACAGTCGTTTCTGAAAATGATGAATGTAAAATTGTGTGTCTTCAGTGAGTTCCAGGAGTGAGTCTTTCCGTGATTTGACCGTAATTGTTTACCTATATGCTATATATTTTAACAAGTTGTTTGCATGAGACAGAGACATGGAATAACACGTTAGATTCGAAAAAGTGGTGCATGGGGTGTGTGTGTGAAGTGTGTGGGGGGGGGGGGGGGGGGGGGGCGTGACGCCTGTGACAACTATACCACCACATCGATCGTTTCCAAAACAACTTCTTCCGTGTGATGGAAGTAGCCTACATAAATATTTCAATGTTGTGAAAAAAATAAAACTTTAGTGAATAAACAAATCTTAAATAAGTAAGCGAACCAGATGTTTAGAGATGGTGAGCGATCTTTACGTAGAGTGCAGCTCATAAATAAGTTTAGGTGCTTCCAAAGCAAAAACAGAAACATGTTAACTAGTACCATATTAACACGATGTAAGAAACGTTCTGTTGAATATTTTTAACAGAATTGAGTTGGAATCAATTATGTTCAAAATATTAAACAGTATATGTGAATTCTATCGGAATTCAGTACACTCATGGAAAGTCTGATACTTTCACCGGGTTACCTACTGATTGGTGGTGATTTCAATTTACATGTGGAGAAAAATGTCAAGAGGCTCAACAATTCATCGATCTGATTACTTCGCTAGGTTTCGTTCAACACGTGGTCGGGAGTACGCACAAAGAAGGTCATGCATTGGACTTGGTACCGACTCGTGCGTCTGAGCCCTGGCTAGGTAATTTTGCTATTAATCATACAATGCCTTCTGATCACTCTGCCATTCACTGTACTTCTATGAGTCATCGTCCACAGCCAGTGAAAGAAACCAAGAATCACCATGTTGTCAAGGACATTGACTTCACTGCTTTGAAGGCCTCTCTTACGAGTTCACTCAGTCAAACGGAATCCATTGTTGATGTGAATCTGCTTGCAGGTGTCTACAATTCTGGACTGTAAAGTGCGATGAATACACACGCCCCTTTATGCCAGAAGACCTTGACTGATAAACCATGTGCTGAATGGTTTTCTGTTGATCTCTTGTCGGAGCGCACACTCCTCAGAAAGCTTGAACGTCAATGGATGGACTCGAACGTCGAGTTGGTGAGGTGAAATATTTATGTTCAAAAATGTTCATGACTGCTCGAAAGGATTACAACAGGAAACTCGAAGAAACAAAGGTGTCTTTTCATTGTGGCAGAATTGAAGCAGCTGACACTTTTCAGCATAGTAGATAGTATTTCTGGCTCTAAGAAAGTTTCGGCGACTATTCTTCCGAATAATGTAGAAATTTCAAAATTACCAAATATTTTTGCGGACTTTTTCAGTGAGAAAATTGTCAAATTTTGTGCTAAATTAGTGAATGAGCTACCATATGTTGAGGACTTGGCTTCGCCTCAATGTGAGCTCTCGGATTTTGATGCTATGTCATTGGATGAGGTCACATCTATTGTAGGCAAAATGCCTTCAAAGTCTTGTGAATTGGACCCCATGCCTACTCAGTTTGTGATGGACTGCCTCGATGTGTTGGCACCTGTGCTGTTATGCATCATGAATGCATCTTTTGAGTTTGGGATTTTCCCAGCCAATTGCAAAGATGCCATTGTCTGTCCCTCATTAAGAAACTAGGTCTGGATCCCGATATCCTTAACAATTATCGTCCAGTCTTGGACAAGTTCCTTGAGAAGTGTGGATTTTTTCGTCGTCTGCATCCATATTTTTCCTCTAATAGCCTTGATGGCAAATTTCAGTCTGTTTATCGAGAGGGACATAGCACCGAGACAGCACTCCGAGTCCTAAACGATGTTATGCTTGCTCTCAATAGGCAGCATGTTGTCATACTTGTGTTACTTGACCCTTCTGCGGCCTTCAATACCATCGATCATGACATTCTCATGAACAGATTTCACTGTCGTTTCGGAGTCTGGACTAGCCTATGATTGGATTGAGTCCTTTCTTTGGGGTAGGACCCAGTGTCTTTGCGGTCGGTGGTATCAGAGGACCATGTCCTACAATTTGGAGTTCCCTAGGGCTCGGTCTTAGGACCAGTCCTGTTTGCCCTATATATTACTCCGATTGATGACATCATCACCTGCCACGGTTTAAATGCTGTGATCTATGCTAACGGCTCCCAACTGTGCATCGCCTGCGACTCTCGAATGGACGTTACCACAGTCAGCCTTATTGAGGCCTGTGTTGATGAGATACGTGATTGGAGCAAATTTGCTCGCATTGAATGACTGTAAGACAGAAGTAGTCTGGTTCCCGTCATGCAGCAAGGAAGTGGGTCTTCGGGTGGCCACATGTGATGTGCATGTTGGTGAGGTGTATGTTTCTCAATCAGCATCTGTTCATAATTTGGGGGTGATGATGGACTCGGCTGGACTCATGGATGAACAACTCAAGAAAGTATGTAATGGGGCGTCTCATTCACGTCATCTTTTGGATCAGGTCAGCTCTGAGAAATTAGTGCACGGTTTTGTTACATCGAAGCTAGATTACTGTAATAGCTTGTTCTATGGTCTTCAGGACTACAAGATCAAAAAAATTCAGCATATACAGAATTCTGCTGCTAGACTGGTCACCAGACGTAAGCTAGATTGTCCTGCTGATATGACTCCAGCACTCAAAGAGCTTCATTGGCTCCCAATCGAACAGCGGATTCTGTTTAAAATTTTGTGCATAGTTTTCAAGGTTATAAGCCACGGTGAGTCAGCGCCTAGCTACCTCACTGATATCATTACAGTTCAAAAGCCTTCATACCGCACTAGAAGTAGCCCCTTCTCTTATAAATCCCATGGCAAGGAAACCTCAAAACAGTACGGTGACCGCGCCATGAGTGTAGCAGCACTGAAACTGGAACACTCTTCCACTTGAGTTGAGATCTTTTACTAAATTTATCAATTTTAAATCAAACCTAAAAACATTTGTTATTAAACAACATTTTAGTTAATGTGTATGTGTCACTGCTTTGTGTTATACGTTATATGATAAGCTTGTTTTTATTGTACATGTACAGACTGTTGAGACTTGCGTGTAATGGTCTTTAAAAAATAAATATTTATTATTATTATTATTATTATTAGCTCACCTGGCCTGAAAGGCCAAGTGAGCTTATGTCGTGGCGACTGTCCATCGTGTGTCCGTCCGTCTCTCAACTTTTCCTTTAAATGACTTCTTTTCAAGAACAGCTGAGCCAATTTCAATTATATTTGGCAGGAAGCATCCTTACGGCATAGGGATCCAAGTTTGTTATGAAGCCGATCGGCCATCTTGGATTTTGGCTGATTTTTAGAAATGTCTTTAAAAATCTTATTCTCTGAAACCACTTGAGGGATTGAAGGAAACCTCATAAAATATGATCTAGGGCAAGAGCTCAACCAAATTTGTTCAAGCGAACTTAATTGGTCAAATAGTTTGGCAGCCATCTTGGTTGACCTACTTATAGCGATAATAACTTCTCCAGAACCACTGAAGGGATCAGGCCGAAATTTGGCAGATATGATTAGGGACTAAGGGCCGGTAAAGTTTGCTCAAGAGAAGTTGATGTGTCAAAAAACATGGCCGCCGTGGGCCGATCAAAATATAGCATGTTTGGCGGCCATATTGGATTTTTTTATTTGATGGATTTTTAGGCCGAAATTGGTTTTATATAGGTTTTTGGCTATTCTGATCTCAAATTTGCAATTTTCGAATCTGTCAGATAAACGGTTTGGCGGCCATCTTGGATCATTTTCTCGTCAAAAGCTCCCCTACTAAAGCAATGGGAAATTTAAGATATCTTCTCTAGAACTGCTGGGCCGATTTCAATTATATTTGGCATGAAGCATCCTTAAGGCATAGAGATTCAACTTTGTTCAAACGAACCCGATCGGCCAATTTGGCCGGCGACCATCTTGGATTTGCGCCGATTTTTAGAAATGTCTAAAAATCTTCTCCCAAACCATTTGAGGGAATCGATTCAAAACTTATGAAACCTCATCTAGGCAGAGGTAAGCCAACTTTGTTCAAGACAACTTGATTGACCGAATGGTTCTGCACCCATCTTGGATGGCCTAGTTTTCCCGAAAACGACTTCTTCCCCAGAACCGCTGAAGTGATCAGGCCAAAATTTGGGAGATATGATTAGGGACTAAGGGCGATTAATGTTTGTTCAAGGGAAGTTGCTCCGTCAAAAAACATGGCCGCTGTGGGCCAATCAAAATGTAGCGTGTTTGGTGGACATATTGGATTTTTTTATTTCATGGATTTTGAGGCCAAAATTGGTTCTATATAGGTTTTTTGGTATTCTGAGCTCAAATTTGCAATTTTCGAAACAGTCGGATAAACGGTTTGGTGGCCATCTTGCATAATTCTCTCGTCAAATGTCTTCTCGAGAACTGCCAGGCCGATTTCAATTATATTTGGCAGGAAGCATCCTTAGGGCATAAGGATCCAAGTTTGTTCAAATGAACGCGATTGGCCAATTTGCCCAGCGGCCATTTTGGATTTCGACCAATTTCAGGAAATGTCTAAAAATTTCTCCAAAACCACTTGGGGAAATCTTCATCTAGGCTAAGAGGTAAGTCAATTTTGTTCAAGAGGACTTGATTGACCAAATGGTTCGGCGACCATCTTGGATGACCCATTTTTTACGGAAATTACTCCTCCAGAACCGCTGAAGGCATCAGGCAGAAATTTGTGCAAGGGAAGTTGATCCATCAAAAAAACATGGGCACCGTGGGCCAATCAAAATGTAGTGTTTAGCGGCCATATTGCATTTGCAAAAATGTCCACAAACTCATTTAAAAGCCTACTAAACCACCCACCAACAATTTTGACAAAAATTGATGGTGCTCCAGGTGAGTGACACAGGCCCCTTGGGCCTCTTGTTATGCTTTAGGTTATTTCTAAGCTGTACTTTAGTCTAGTGAACATTTGTATGTGACCCTTCAACTCATGCGGACGGCACTGCAAGCTGAGCTGTCACTGCCTAAAATGTAAACAAACAGTGTGTTCTCCGTACTATTTTACGTAGACTATAAAAAATAGATTAGTTTTATTAATAGATTTATATTTAATTGGCATTCTAGCTAATTTTAAGCACCTAATTGCTATATTGCAGTCATAAATTTATTCATAGGCCTATACAATGGTAAATTGTGATCGTACACACCACAGTGTGCTGCTACTAACATTGAATAAGTTATGCGATTGTGTATATGATCCTACACACGTGTCTACAGCCTGCGTAAAATCATTAGTCAATCCAGAAAGATATAAGCTATATATATGCATTCGTATAATTGTATTCCAGAAAGTGTGTGGTGATGTTTGATTATAGATATAGCCTATCCCTGAACCTCGCACCGACCATATATACTATTCATGATCTACGCCCACATCTGTCCATGTAGCCTACACGCACACCGTAGGCTAGATTGCCTATTGCTCTATTAGAATAACATCTAAAGCACATGAGATGACTGAAAATGTATGCCACTGGTATTTTTGCATAAGCCTACTTTTGCAATTCGCAAACCAATGTAATGTGGGGTAAAATTCACGTACACGAAACCCGCTGTCACTGTCACCACCAACAGGCGTATGTTAACATTATGATGTTAGTCACTATACAGGTATGTCCTTTAATCGACAAAATATCATCCACTTCTGCGATATTATTGAATCTTTGTGCAACTTGAACAATGTATAGTGTCCATGTGTGAACACTGAATTGCCATACAAAACCGATGTGTAAAAAATAGGTGTGTACAGGTGCCTAATACACGCAGTAGTAGGCGTCTATGCTCCCTATGGTATTATTTTGAATAGTAATCTGACAGGAATTAACGACCGGTTCCCGGTGTGACGTCACAACTTTAGCTTGATAGCTAAAAACATTTGGTTGTCAAGATGGTTGCTATGTGCTTATCTCAGCTTTGGCTGGGCCGATTTAAATAATTTAAATAGCATTTTGCTCTTTTAGTAAAGGAGAATATATATTGTGATTGTCAAGTTAATCAGAGCAATCGGGTAGCTAGTCCTCACAATGGCTCTAAGTACAAAAATGGCTAAATTTGGCCCAACTCAGAAAATCCACCCAAGGTCCATAGTCACCCAAGTTAGACAATATTTATCTACCTCTCCATGAACACGATGTAGTCAGGTCATTTAAATAAACTCAGGTCGGGTGTAAGTTATGTGCCTTTTTTTAATACAGCCCAGGCTATCCAGAAATTCAGAATTAAATGTGTAAAAACCAAACAATACTATATTATATAATTATACACATGTATATAAATTTAAATACTATAAAGAATAACAAAATACATCTTACCTTTTACGCCAATATTATTGTTGTTTATTTGTTTCTGCAACCCCACCCCCCCCCCCCTACACTCCCTTGAGTTGATTACTTATTGCATGCATATATTTGTGTATTGAATGTCCATTTGCAGACATGGAAAAGACTATTTTTGAAAATTTACCACACCAGTGGTGAATTTTCAAAAATAGTCTTCTCCAGGCCTGCAAATGGACATTCCTCTAGACACAACAGAAGCTGATTTTGTCACGCTTGAAAGGGTTAATAAAATGATTCTCTTGTAAATAAAGCATCTGTTTCTGAGTATTAGATTCTAACCTAGATTTATCTGTAATTATTGATATGTATGTAAGTTTAAATGTTCACACACGGTTAAATGTTCCTGAGTTATGAATCAGTGACTGTCTTAATGAGATCATGATTCCTGTGGTTTTCCCCATCCTCCACCTCCAGGTGTCTCCATATGAAAGCAGTCCTGTTACAGATAAAACAAGCATTGAGATTCACAACAAGAGATTCAAGGGTTTTGCTCAACTGCCTAACACATGATCCCCAGCTAATGTTTTTTTCTTAAGTCATACGGGACATAGCTCCATTAATAAGAATACCACAGAATTAAATGTCCCGCGTGTCTCCTGTTTGTCACAGTGACCATGACCGTATGACCTCAATGTTATCCTGCTGCTTCCTAACATCATAGGTAACCATGCATTCAAGTCCAGTTCCAATTGGATTAACAAATCCTGAAATATAACTGTAAATGGTTTGTGAAACAGAAAAACCTAACACTGAAAAAGCAACAGTCAAATAGCTAGGTCAGACTGACTTTGACATAGTGACCTAAATATCATCATGCTGCCTCTTTCGGGCATAGGCAACCATGTGTCCAAGTTGGGTTCTAGTACGATTAAGTAAGCGATAAATATAGGCAAATATGATTTGCTAAATGCAAAAAATTAAATTGGAAATACAGACATGACAGAGGTCAAATATGAAGGCTATGTTGACCTTTGACCTAGTGATGTCCTGGTGACAATGTGTCCCAAGTTCGGTTACAGTAGGCTTAAGTTTTCCTAAAATATAGGCAAATATGATTTGCTAAATGTAAACAGTTAATGTGGGCAATACAAACATAACAGAGGTCAAATATGGCTACAATGACCTTTGACCTAGTGATGTCACTATCAGCATGCAGCTTCCCTATGGTACAGTCTGGTTCAAGTAGGATTAAACAATCCTAAAATATAGGCAATGACGATTTACTAAACTTAACGTTGTCACCATCGGAAAAGTGATACCTATGTGTCACTTTTTCTTCGCAGACGAGATAAAAATTTATGGAAATGCCTGAATCTCAAATTTGATCTGTGACTTCTCATAAGAAAAGCAATGTACCAATATACCAGGGTTGGCAAGTTTTGGACACCAGCGGTTTAAACCATCCGCCCAAAATGGGTTTTGGACACCTTAAAATGTCCAAAACTGTCCAAAACCTAAAATTTTAGTCCGGACTATTTCCTTTAAAAATGAGATGTATGGAGCTCATGATTGGTGAAAGGGTTAACATACACAGATTAGTTTGAACACAAGTTAACTCAGTTATCTTCGAGAGTGTAACTACACATACAGTCAAATCTGTGATAATACTATATCACCTATTTATACACCAAAATAATGTATGGATAATAGGAAAATTGTTGAATATTTTGAGAATAATTTGATTGGAAGCTGTTCCTGCCTCAGACAGCAACAGTTTCAAGGTAAATTAATTTCAAAATATTTAACAGAAAATTTGCTGTATAACAGTTAAATTGTAAGGAATATTGCTATTTCTGGTCATTATCATTGAAAGTGTTAACTACAGGGTGTAACTCAATTGTAACTTCTGTTCCTTGACTGGGGACAGCAAGACCTTGGCTGAGTGAACTAACAATGGGTTCTTTGTGTGTAAACAGATCTAAGTTCAGATAACCAGCAGGCACTTCTGTAGATGTTATTTTATAACACTCACATGTGAATGAGCCTATAATTAGCTGCTAGTATAGTTAACACTAATCCTGCTAACCCTTTCACCCCTGTGAATTCCTCTATACTAAATGGACTGAACCATAAAATCTGTTACAGTTTGTGAAAATAATTTTACTAAGCTTTTGCTGACTTTGGCAGCAATACCTTTCAGTCAAATTATTTTCAAAATATTCTATGGAATATTTCTTACTTGTAAAGTAATTGTTATACTTTGTCTGTGGCATTGAGAGGGTTTATAGAGAGAAGGGTAGTTGTATTTAACTCTCTCATCCAAGAATCCTATTATTAATGAAATAGGTTTTGGACATTTATAGACAGTTTAGGACTGGTTTAAACCCTTTTAGACAGGTTTTAGACAGGTTTTGGGAAAAGTCTTTTCAAAATTAGTTTTGGACAGTCCAAAACCCAACCCTGCAATATATAGTGACCTATGTTGAAGGCGAGCGTAAAAGATGAGGAAAACCAATTGTGATAGATGGATCGATGGACAGGCAGACAGATGGACGGACAGACTGAGAGCAAAGGTATTTTTAAATCACATGATGGAAGCCCTGAATAAGGAGTCAATGTTGGAGCACTGTTTAATAGAGAATTACATTTAGTGTTCCTCTTGCACCTCATTGATATGATGGTGTATGATTGACCTGTTGTCAGACATCAATGTTCAACAGCAAAGCTATTATTCACACGATGATGTCATACCACAACAATCATTTACATCATGACATAACTCCGTGATTTTCATGGAGAATAGAACAAAATGACTTTCCGTGGCGAAATTTACTATTTAGGAATTTGAAAATACGCAAATAGTATATTTTATTTTATAAAATTATACAAAAGTATCGTTTGGCATGCTCTATTCTTTTCTGTTTGTTAACCCTCGAATTTGTTCCAAAAAAATTGCAATTTTCTCATGAAAATGTTTATTTGCAGACCAAGAGAAGACTATTTCTGAAAATTTACCAATGGAATGACTGGCTCGGTTATCAAGCCAGGCATTCTAGTGGTAAATAGTCTTCACTTGGTCTGCAAATGGAAATTTCTCAAAACCGCTGCAGAAGCCACCTTTGGCTGGTCTGAGTGCTAAGGAGTTAACAGTCAGATGAATATACTTACCCCTGCATTAACATCTATGGAGTTTTTAGGTCCAAGATTTACGATACGTCCATTACTATAGTGTAGAAGATTCAATCCTGGCTTTCCTGGCTCACCACCTGTAAACGTGTTAATTAGTGGTTACCACAGTAACAACAGTTAGATGCAACACCGATCTGTCAGATAAATTCACATTTCCAGAGTATCCACCCATCATCTGACGTCATAATCAACTACATGATGTGTAGAATGAACTCATAATGAATGATGTCAATAAGTAGGTCACGAACGCATATTTGAAGACGGTCTATGCATTGTTGTACAAATTGTATGCCGTTACTATTTAATACATATTATGTTGAATATTTTGAAACTAATTTGCCTGGGCGCTGTTGCTGCCATAGGCAGCAACAGCACTAAGTCAAATTAGTTACAAAATATTCAAGTTTCCCTGTATAGTTTTCAGGAAATTGATAGTTAGGGCATTCAGGGATCGATCAATACCAACATGGCGAGGTGTGGGTGGAGCTTAGCTAGTGATGGGCGGGGCATAGCTAAAAATGGAAAGATCCATTAACAACCATCATTCTATATGTGAAAGTTAACATTAACCATTTCACCGATAACTCCCCATCTCACATTCAATGCAACCATACAGGAAAATTAGCTTCTAGTCCTCAAACTTGGGTCCAATGACCCTAGAGCTGTAGGCTTCGGAACTTTTATACAACAATCTGATTGGTAAATTTGCTTGGACACTGCTGTCATAAGTTTCTAAACAGAAATCTGATTGGCCATCTTTTCAGTAGCAATTTGGGATTTTTCAAACTATTCAAGAAATTCTTAAAAGGTCCTGCTAGGTTAATTTTAAGCAAACTTGTCTGGAAGGACCCTAGTGTCAGAATCGCTATAATACAGAAACCGGTTTGCTAAATTTTTGGCAGCCATCTTTGATTTTAAAAAAATTTCCATGAATTAAACGACAACTAGACAGATTTTAATCAAACTTTGCTGGAAAGAATCTGAGTATGTTAAGCGTCATAATATCGATACAGAAATCTGATTGGTAAATTTCTTTATCACCAATCTTGAATTTTCCGAATACCTGCAGGAAATCTTTTAGCTCATTCGATTAAAAAAATGTCGTTTGACATTATTAAAAATACTCAAATATGTGTGCATGGTTCTAGAAAAGTGGGTGTGTCAATATAGGTCTGTCAGCAAAAGGAATGACTGAAAGTGATATCAAAATAACCAGCAATTTTTATCCTTATGTCAATTATGTCATTGTTTAGCTGATGTCAAAATCAAAATGACATACCTCCATCATGAAAATCAAACAGTCCGTCACGAATGTGTAAAAATTGCATGTCTGTTGACTATTATGAAACTAATTCGACTGCGAGATGTTGCTGCAAGCCAGTCAAATTAGTTTCAAAATATTCACCATCTTACCTTTATATTTAGCTACCTTCAAATTGGAATTGCATGTCTGCTGGCTATTTTGAAACCAATTCGACTGCCCAGGAGATGTTGCTGCCTATAGGCAGCAACACCTCCCAGTCAAATTTGTTTCAAAATATTCACCAGATTACCTTTATAGTTACCTTCAAATTAGAATTCTGGGAAGTGAGCGTTCAAAGTGTTAAATCAATTCCAACGTGTGTAAAAAGTAGGAAAATCTTAGCTGGAAATGAGTGTCTCATATATGGTTAGAAATAAAGCTCTCTTTAGTCTAGTAGATTAAGTAAAAATCATTCAAATTGTGAAACAATTACCAAATTTGCCATGTAAGAGGTTTTAGGTATACTCTTTCATATAAAAGCAGAACACACGCGATTGGGCCCATCTGGAGCCGTCATCTTGCAATCTTGTAATAAAGTGCCCAGGGTAACATTATAAGTCTCATTTAAAGTAAATTTGGATTTGAAAATTGGAAACAAAAATGTCTCGGCTTCAATTATAAAACAGATACTTGATTCAATAGTCTAAACGTCTAAATAAATATGTATCTGTAAGATATATTGCAGATTTAGCGCAACATCTACTAATTATACTTTACAAGACAATCAACTCATTGCCATTTTCAAATAATTTGCCCCTTGCACTGCATATCGTTAGCACCTGCCCTAGCCATAGTTAACAGTCTTATGCTTTGTAGTGTATGATAGTTTGTGAGTCTTTGTCTAAAACGTGTAAGATTGTAGATCCTAGTGCAAGTACCTCTCACTGTTTAGAAAGTCTGTACTCATCAAATGTAACAGACTGGCAGCTTTGTGTTCTCTGCCAGACAGAAACATATGTGAGATTAGTTGGTCCTGGACTATGTATATATAAGGGGGGTGATAAGGACTGTGGCTATAAATGTAATGCTGAAGATCTGTATCAGTTCCACAATCTCAATTGCTTACCAATAAAATTATATATTTCCAGAATGGACACTGGTGAAGGTATTGAGACAACTCTTCGGACAAACAAAGCATGATGGCATAAAAGCTGTCGAAATAAAATTGATAAGCAAAAGCTTCTGAGTGCTCAGAAAAGAAAAGCCAAAGGAGATGAAGAACCTGAACAAAGTCCAGTTAAAACCAGACATACTTCTGTAGCAAGTTCAACGAAAAGGACAGAAAATTGTTTCTTCTGTGATGAAGATGGCACTAATGAACACCTTCGCAGTGCATTGACATTAGCAGTTGATCACCATGTTCGAGACTATGCCTACATATTACAGGACAGAAAACTTCTACACAAGCTTTCAGAAGAGGATATGCCAGCTTTATATTCCCGATACCATCTCAGTTTCCTGACTGCTCTGCACAATCGTGTCAGACAGCAGACAGAAAACACTAATACTTACCTAAATATGAAGACTGATAGTCTAGCATTGGCAGAATTAGTTTCATACATAGAAGAATTCTGGCAGGACAAAACACTTCCAATTTTTAAACTCTGTGATTTAGTAAAACTATATGAAACATGACTGAGTGAAATAGATCCTTGTTTTTCAGGGAAAGTGAACAGTAATAGACTAAAAGAAAGATGGCTATGTCCAATACCATATTTGAGAGATCAACCTCAAGGGCGAGATATCATTATGATGTTTAATGCAGACATTGGTGAAGCCATCAAAATTGTGCGTTCATATGTTTCTGATAATGCCGCAACTCACTTGGTATGCGCTGCACAAATATTGAGGAAAGAAATCCTACAACAATTTTCCTTTAATAGTAACTTTGAAAAGGGATGTGAGGTTGAAGCTGTCCCGGAAAGTGTTCTCACAAAGATTTGATAGTGTTGCACACCAAAGAGGTAATAGGAGAGAAGTCAATATCCACTCTTCAAAGCATCAGACAAGTAGGAGTCACAGTATGAAAAGTATGTTGATGAAAGACCGGTCAAATGTTCAACCCCCATTTCTGATATCATGGCAAAAGATGGCATGCCTCTTTTCCAGAAGACACCGCCAAAAAGACAATCAAAGACTTAATATCAAATGAGCACTCTAAAGAGTAATTGTGAATTGTTCTCCAGATTGTATATATCGTGCCAATCCAGAAATGGAGATATGGATGAATTTTTCAGGCACGAGAACCAAGCAGCTCCACCCTCCACCTTCTTTATCAGATGTGGGACAATTGAGAGCATGCACCAAGTCGGACCTTATTGCATGCTTTGAAAGAGTGATCCCTACTACCAGTGGTAGTAACCCTGAAGTTGATGCAAAGATTTTTGATGGTTTTGTTGTCATCAATATGCTGCTCCCCAAATCCTGTTCTACTTTTAGTGACTATGCCGAGAAAGTATTCATTCCATATCAAATGAGGACTCTTGAATCTACAAAGCGTCTGGACGTGGTATGGGATCAGTACATTGACAACAGTTTGAAAGGATGTACCAGGCTGAAAAGAGGTTCAGAAACTCAAATTGTTGTGTGCATCCATACAGATCCCAAAGAACTGACAAAGTTTCCTTCATGTTGATGAAAATAAGAGAGCTGCACAATTTTGTAGCAAAATGTGTTGCCAAGCTGGTTACTCCAGGAAAACAGCTGAATAGCACATTCGAAAATACAGTTTTGTCTTCTCATGAGTGTGACAATGCACTTAAACTTGCACCATGTAATCATGAGGAAGCGGACACAAGAATACTGTTACATGTACTACATTGTGCACAACATGGCTACCGCAAAGTTTTGATCAGAACAGTCGACACACTTGTGGTTGTCCTAGCTATTGTTACATTTCATTCCCTACCACTTGATGAATTATGGATTGCTTTTGGTGTGAAGAACAATTATAAAATGATACCAGCCCATACCATTGCAACCACACTAGGGGAGCAGAAGGCTAGGCCATTGCCATTCTTCCATGCCTTCAGTGGTTGTGATACCTCACCCTCCTTCAGCAGCATTGGGAAGAAATTGGCTTGGGATACATGGACATCATTTCCTGAAATCACGGAAGCATTTGTCAGCCTGTCAGCCTCACCCGTTACAATCTCTAACGACATAATTGACAAGCTTCAATGTTTTGTCATTCTACTCTATGACAGAACTAGTGCGTGCAACCAGGTAAACCAGGAGAGAACACTTCTATTTGCAAAGGGAAGGCAGCTAGATCACATACCCCCAACTAAGGCTGCGCTTACTGAGCATATCAGAAGATTGGCATATCAAGGAGGATACTGTTGGAGACAGGCACTCAAGGCTCAACAGCAGTTACCAAACCCATGTGATTGGGGATGGACAAAGGATGCAAATGAACACTGGGTACCTTACTGGTCAGCCCTTCCTGAGGCTGCAAAGTCTTGCAAAGAATTAATCAAATATGGCTGCAAAAAAACTTGTAAGCCCCCTTGTAAATGCATTAATTCTTCCCTTTCATTCACTGAACTTTGCACTTGTAGTGGCTCATGCTATAGATAGAGTGGTATTAATACACAACGAGTGCACAGATCAATTGAAATATGTGATCCCGCCAATGGAATTCAAAATATAACAATTTTCTTGTAAATCCTGCTTTTTGCTTGTGCCATATAGAATATTGATATAAAGAAATAAGCTATGCATTCATAAATAATCACATCAGCTTCTTTGGATAGTAAAACATATAAAGTCACCTTATTCATCCATATATGTGTCCAAGTTTTGAAAGCAGCCATGATGAAATTCAAAATGGGAACTAAAATATGTGTCTGATCGTGTGTGTCCTGCTCTTATTGGATAGAGCATACAAAAATCTATAAGTAAGCCAATTTTCATGCTTGTTTCACATTTTGAACGATTTGGTAGGTTTTTTACTTAACCTACTAGACTTCTTAAAACTTAAAATATGGCAAACTTTTCACATATTCTTATTGAAAATTTCCACCACTCTGAGCTTCCTATGGAGAAGAATCCCGTAGACTTACCAGCCAGGCCATAAGGTCTACACACTCTCCTCTCTGTAAGTACAGATAGGGTGAGATCTTTACGGAACAACATTTCTCTGAGCACACCGTCACCGCCATTGTGATAACCTCGCCCACCTGTGCCATGATTCAAATTGAAACATCGCACCACAACAGGGTACCTGGGAATTAAAAAGTTTTATTCAAGTCTAATCAAACAACACATAAATTTGATGTCAAAATGAATAATGGACAGGTAACACTTGTGAACTTGTCATTAACCCTTTAACACTCATGTCAGCAGCAAAAACAGCTTCTGCAGCGGTCTTGACAAATGTCTATTTGCAGACCAAGAGAAGACTATTTTTTTTAATTTACCATTGGAATGACTGGCTTGATAACAGAGCCAGGCAGTCCAGTGGTAAATTTTCAAAATTGAAATAAAAAAATTAATTCAAGGGGTAAAGGGTTAAAATGATATGATATGTTAACCCTTTAATGGTCTAGATACCGGTTGAAGCAGGATGTCTAAGCTACCACTATAAATGCTACAAGCACACTACCACCTGTTGAAGCACCATGCTTAATACCTACCTCCTTTCAAGAATCTCTGGATCAGTGATTCTTGTATTTGTCATGTGTGTATGGACACCGCTCTGACCGACCCATCCTGGACCCTAAAATGATCAAAGTAGATAACGTGCTTCATAGACCATCTGACATTTGCGGCCAAATATTGCTGATACTTTAAGACATGTGCTGGGAATAAGCACCTGTCTTACAGAACCACTCTCGCCTGGCTCAAAATGGCAACAAGTCTCTTGTATTAACCCTTGAAATTTCAGTGTCTCATTTCAAGACAACTATACAGGAAAGCTGTTGAATATCTTGAAACCAATTTGCCTGGAGCCTGTTGCTGCCTAGCTTCCAGTCATATCAGTTTCAAATCTTCCACAGAATATTATTTTTATCAACAAAGAATTTGTTGTTTCTGGCCTGGTAGGGTTATTTGATTAAGATATGACCTGTCCATATAATAATTAATTGTCTGTGAACCATAAGGTGGTCACTTAAGACAGGTTTTACTATAGGTATAATGAGCAAGAAAGAGAGAAAATAACTAGAGCTTTAAAGTGTGTGTGTGTGTGTGTGTGTGCGTGTGCGTGCGTGCGTGCGTGCGTGCGTGCGTGCGTGCGTGCGTGCGTGCGTGCGTGCGTGCGTGCGTGCGTGCGTGCGTGCGTGCGTGCGTGCGTGCGTGCGTGCGTGCGTGCGTGCGTGTGTGTGTGTGTGTGTGTGAGTGTGTGTGAATAACTAAGAAATTAAATCTATACCTACCCAGCGCCAGTGTGTGTAATTACATCCAAGTTATTAATGAAGGAAAACTTGAGAAAGAAGAGTTAATAGTTCTCTTGAAAACCTGATGTGTTGGTCAATTTATGGACATAGTGATATGGGTGCTCAACCTGGAGTCTCTTGACCTGCAGCAATGGATAGATCTGAAGTGTCACTCGAGTGTAGGACATAATCAATTATATTACATGTAGGCTGATGTAATGATAAAAATGTATAACGAATGATGTATCTAGGTCCCTTATGAACATTGAATAGTCTGTCAAGTGTACAAATTGTATGTCTTTACTATTTAATATAAGTTCTGTTGAATATTTTGAAACTAACTTTACTTGGCAGGCGCTATTACTGCCATAGGTAGCACCCAACAAAATTAGTTTCAAAATATTCAACAGGTTACCTGTATAGTTAGTTTGAAATTGTGATCCTGGCAATACAGGATTTAAAGTAATAGTATATAAATGTTTCCCAAGCATGAGTGGAACTTAGCTAGAAATGGGGGGGGGGCATAGCTAGAAATGATGTGGGCATAGCTAGAAATGGGCGGGACCTACATAGAAATGGGCAGGGCACAGCTTGAAATGGCTTCCTCTATTCAGGTGAGAGCTGTCCATCACACTTCTTATTTAACTGATTACCGTACTTCGTCTATTTGAAACCTAGGCTTCTATTAGGACAAGATGTGTTAAATTTCCAAACCAGCATCTCTGAGAAGGGGTAGGCTTATATTAGGTTGTCTTCAAGAAAAAGTTGAAATCCATTCTCTAAAAAAGTTAAAACTGAGACAATGAAAATTGTTTAATGCATACCTCAAAAACATCATCGCGGAAGATAAATTATTAAATTGGAGCGCCTAAATATTGTGTATTCTTAATAAAGATCATTTATTACATCAAAATTAATCCAGAATTTTACATAAAATGTGGTGGCAAAAAATATAAATCATGTGATTCACCTCCAATTGCAAAAGAAGCTTATTTATAGCGAGTACTCGGATATGCTACTACAGCTGCAGAATACAGTAAGATTATACATACTCAGATATAAATATTCTGGACTCGGAAATTGCTATAGATTATCATTGTGCGATGGTAGCCGAGTATTGTACTTTAGGTCTGATCTGAATAATGGGTACCCATTTGATAACAATCTCCCGTTAGCCTGTGAGATCTCATGGGAGAAACATGGCGACTCCAATCACGAAGAGCCAGCGGCTTGCCAACATAAGAGGCGGTCTATCTCATTTTAATTCTCTGGATTTCAAGCAATTTTTGTCATACGTCTTGATTCCATTTTGGATCATTGATGTTGGTCGGCATTGCAAAACTGATGCACAAAACAGAAGACTGCTTGGTTGGTACATAAATTTGGTCTTAAAATATTATAAGGAAGCTATTTATCACGCCAAGACTGTTTTACGTGTATTTTAACTACAAAAGTATGGAATAAACTTATTATATCTTGAACATACATGGCCTACTACTATTAGTAGTAATATAATAGGTGGCCGAGATCTAAAAATCTGAGGCCTGTACTGAGTTCTAGGGGGCCGGGAATGTATCAGGGCAGAGATGCACTTCAAATATGTCAAATAAGGTATGTTAAAACTAGGGTTTTGTAACAACAAAAATACTATGCCACTCAATTCACTGTTTGCTATAAGTCACCTGACTTAGATATCTCAGAAAATTTTAACCTATTCATTTCCATGGCATGTGGGTTCCCTAGTAAACAAGGTTAGCAAAGATACATCCCTCCATTGGGTATTCTTGATAGTATCTCTTTAACTCTAAAGCAATCATTGCTCTAGGGAACCGGTTCCTCTATTCCAATAGAGTACATATAAACGAGTCTGTGAGCATGCACACTTATGCTACTATGCATGTGATCGAGTCCAAGCCTTCATTAATTAATTTTCTGTATTACAGGAAACACCTAATTTTTATCTCAACAAATCCTATTCATTCCATAATCCTGTGGAGCTCCATCCACATTTGATTTTTCATGAATGTCACAGAACTTGCTGTCTTTGTTGAACAAGTCATGTACTTTATGTAAAATGGTTATAATTTACGTGGATATGAAACAGAATGGAAAGTTTTTGTGACTACAAAGAAACTGGCGCCAGCAATCAGCTTCGCGGTATAATTAAGCCAGGTGAAGTCAATATCTCTGATCCTATTTTAGCCACAGAGGCTCGTTCCTATATAAGGTATACTATATACCGATTTGGAACATCTCCTACATAAGGTACCCTACATGACATATGTAACATACCGGTTGGGAAGTGCTTGGATCAATTAAGAGGTTTGACGAGGTACGTATTTCCGAGCGTCATCCTTTCCTACATAAGGTATACTACATGCCAATTGGGATCAAATCCTACATAAGGTATCCTACATAACTATGTAACATATCAGCTGGGAAGTCATTGGATCTATTAAGGACATGACAGTGGTGCAAACAGGTGTGGTGGACCGGATGAACACCACAAGGATACACCACGATCATCCACTGAATAAAAGTGAGTGGTCCTTCTTAGGACCGTTACTAACCAACTAACATGAAACTTGCAAGTACTTCATGATGATCAGTCATGTCAGTCACATTAAATAAATAAAGACAAGACCATCATATTAATTCATGGTTTCATTCTGTACAGTGTGAATGCTCATATTATCCATACCATTGCTCATTGGGGGCAACAACAGTCAGTCAGATTGGATTCAACATACTCTTTTATTTCCCTCACTTCAAACATCCAGATTAACCCATAAATGGTCCAAATTTGTCAAGAAATTTGCGATTTTTGATTAAAATGAATTCAATGCACATTTGCAGGTCAATTGAAAAGTGCATATGAAAATTTACCACTGGAATGACTGGTTCATAGTCAATTTCTAAAAGCTCGTCTTCTCTTAGCCTATGGAGACATTCATCAAGGCCACTGCAAAGGCCTGTTATGACCAACTTGACCATCAAAGTGTTAATGAGGCCTTAGGATTATGATGAGCACATCTGAACATACTCACCGCCCCGGATCCTCCAGCCACTGTCTCATAATAGCCCACTTCTTTGTCTCCAAATGTGATGTTGTTCATGCAGCCCTGATGGATAACAATAACAACAACAATTAGAATGCCATAAATCATTACAATTGACCTTTCCAGGTTTAGCTATGCCCTGCCCATCTCTAGCTAAGCTCCACCCATATCTTGCTCTTGCTGGGATCGGTCGATCCCTGCACTCTCTGAATCTCAATTTCCAGAGAACTATACAGGTAAGCTGTTAAATATTTTGAAACTAATCCGGCTGGGTGCACAGCAAGTCAAGTTATTTCAAAATATTCAACAGATTGTTTATTAAATAGTAATGACATACAATTGATACAACTTGTCAGACAATTAAGCATTTGTGATGGACTATATCGCGTCATTCATGACGTAATTGATTATGACGTCAGTCTACATGTGACATAGTTGATTATGATGTTATATGATTGACTGAGAAACTGGATTCATCAATTTGAGCCAAACATTAACAGTGTTATTCAATAATTAATCATTAAGCAGGCGAGTAGCTCTTACATGAAAACAAATTGGTGGCATTGGCATTTTCTTTCCGAGATCAAATATATTTCATGTGGGTGTTTGTGTGTAGCATGAACAAAAACATGATTTAGACAAAAGTTTTCAACACATGATTTGTTTAGAAAGTCAAATTCACTCAACATGATCAACAAATTATATTTGTTCTGCAGGTGCATCATTGAACCAAATGTTTGGAACAAATGTTATTGTCTACGCAATAAACGAAATCACGGATTTCTTTTTTCACGAGAGAGTTGATACTTACCTCCCTAATACTCTTTGATATTGCTAAATATCGGCTTTCACTCAATAAACACTCAGAATAAAAACAGTTAGGTGCCCCTACTGGGCAGGGAGTCAGAGTGCAGTCCGGCGGATGCCAGCCCCACCACCGCGCATGCGCAGACTAGCGCTTCCTCTGACTAATTTATTGGCTGACACATGCAACTAATAAGAGCCTGAAGACCGACCCTCTGTGGGGTGGAGAGGCCGGGTCCGTATTAGGGAGGTAAGTATCAACTCTCTCGTGAAAAAAGAAATCCGTGATTTCGTTTATTTCACTTCAAGAGTATACTTACCTCCCTAATACTCTTTGATATTGCCAGAATTTGTCAGGGAATTCGGCAGGAGGGAGGCGAGGTCAAAAGACCAGCTCTTCCCTATACGCTTTTCCGCGTTTAAGGCACTTAAACTTCTGAAACTGTGTGAAAACAGTCAGGATTTGAAAAAACATCGGCTAACACAAACCGATGGATGAGAGATGACCGAATGTCATATGCGCTCCCCGCCCCCACCCCCCCCCCCCCACCCCATTCCTGGGAGGAAGACTCGAATGACCTCAATGTCCCATACGCTCTCTACGTACAAGTGCCATGTACTATAGGACAGAGATGAAAAAACTCCATTTTCGTATACTCTCAATGCTGAACCACATAAAAACACATACCATCACCATTTTAATAACAAAGGGTCACATGACAATACAATTAACAATGAACAACACATAAACAAGACTGACCTTGTTGAGCTTGGCTGCTGACATCATCTTCCCAGTGGTGAAGGCTGATGCAGTCCCAAAAAGTGGTTGTTCCCATTAATTAATTGTGATATATACAAGCAATGAGGAAACCTCATCAAAAAAGTACACCTGATTATCTTTTCAAAATCGACAAGGCGAGAGGATTAGAGGTGTCACGGAGATAATGGTCTGTAAAACTGGACTCACATTGCCACTGAGCAACCGACATAATGTCATCCACAGGGACCCCATTAAATAGGGCAGTGGAAGTCACTACACCCCGGACACTGTGAGACTTGGCCATGTCAACTTGCTTACCGGTGGCAGATTTATGACAAAACTGAATACATTCTACAATCCACCTGGAAATAGTGTCCTTAGACGCCCTGCCATGGGGTTCAATATATGACAACCATAATGCTGACTGGTCCGTCCGCCACTCCTGAGTACGTTGTCTGTACCGGATGAGCGCTCAGACGGAACACCATGCTTTAGAATTAGGATCATATCTGGCAAAAAAATAGGTTGACTGGATATTTCAAAGACTGATTTTTAGCCAAGAAATTAATCCTAGGTAGAAGCTTAAGGCCTTCCCCTGTAACCACAAAACGGTCATCCTCGGCTGATAAGGCATGAATCTCACTCATACGCCTAGCCGAGGCCGCAGCAATTAAAAATACAGTTTTAAGAGTTAACAGTTTCATAGAAATGGAACTAAGTGGTTCAAAAGGCTTATCGCCTAGTACCTGAAGCACTAGAGATAAACTCCAAGATGGAATCACCGGGAGATTCCTTGGTCTTAGATTGCCCATGCCTTTAATTAATACATTTAATGTACTTACTTCATCACTTCCCCTATTAGCCAAGCAAGGGATAACTGTCATTAAAGCTGATTTATAACCAGCAATAGAGTTAGGCTTGAGGCTATAGGCATCATACAGGTGACAGAGGAAATCAGCTACTACCTGAATAGATGAATCCATTGGATCAATACATCTTTTTGAGCACTATTTTGCAAATCTGTTGATTTTATAATTATATGCTCTGGAGGTTGACCCCCTCCTGGCTTTGGCCATAAACATGGCTGCTTGCTCAGAAAAGCCCTCCTTAATTCTAGATTCCTTGACAACATCCACGCAGTCAATCTGAACATTGACGGATTGTTGTGAGGGGCCTTGCCCTGGAAGATAATGTCGTCCATCAGAGGCAGAGGAACCGGATTGCAGACCAGAAAGTCCAGCAGATTCGTATACCATGATCGGCTTGGCCAATTTGGGGCGATTAGAAGCACTTGGCCCTTCTCCTGTCTGATTTTCTGAAGAATTTTTGGAATCAGGATTGCTGGAGGGAATGCGTATGCATACATTCCCACCCAGCTGATAGCTAACGCATCTGTTGCGAAAGCGCTTGGATCTGGAATCGGAGAGACGTACGTCATCATCTTCGCATTCTTCTTCATTGCGAACAAATCGATGTTGGGTTTCCCCCAATGGTCGAACAGACAATCCACCACACATTGATTTAGTTACCATTCCGTCGGTAAAACACTCATCCTTCGGCTCAATGAGTCTGCTAGCAGATTTAACCCTCCCGGAGTATGAACTGCTTTCAAGGTAATCCTGTGATCCAGGCACCAACAAAGCAGTCTCCATGTCATCATACAGAGACTGGGCAACTTCGTTCCGCCATGACGGTTTATGTAAGTCACTACTGTTGAGTTGTCTGCTCGAATAAGAACAATCTTGCCCTGAACTTTCTGTAAGAAATGTTCCAGGCCCAGGACTACTGCTCTTAACTCCAGTAGATTGATATGTTCCTTTGACTGGTCCAGATTCCAAAGCCCTGATATCGTGGATTCTTCCAGGCAAGCTCCCCACCGCTCCATCGAGGCATCTGTACACAGTTACCCGAGGGTGAGGAGGGGTTAGCATAACCCCCGCCAGGAGATTCTCTGTCTTCAACCACCATTGCAGGTGGTGAATTAGAGGCTCCAACACTGACACATTCGAGTCCAGTGAACCTGTACTCTGGGTCCATTGTGTCATGAGAAATAACTGGATCGGCCGCCTGCGTAAGGCGGCCTGAGGAATGACTGGTTCCAAAGAAACCATCAACCCCAGCATTCTCAAGTAAACCCGTGCCAGGACATGATGACTGTTGCACACTGACTGTATTACTGAGATGAGTATCTGAACCCTCTCCTGAGTAGGATAAACATATCCTGTCTCTAGATCGAAGAACATCCCCAGGTAAACAAACTTCTGGGATGGAGTCAGCTCTGATTTTTGGAAATTGATTATCCAGCCTAAGTCTGTGAGAGTCTTCAAAACAATCTCCAGATTGGCGATAAACTTTCCTGGGTGTGTGCTTTTAACAGCCAGTCGTCTATGTACGTGTGGGCTGCTATGCTTCTCCTGCAGAGGTATGCTGTAATCGCAAGAACCATTCTGGTGAAAACCCGAGGAGCCGTGGAAATTCCGAAGGGTAACCCCCTGAATTCCCACTGTCTGCCCTGGAATGCAGATCTCAGGAAGCGACGGAAACTCCTCGCTATGGGGATGTGGAAATAAGCATCCTTCAAATCTATTGAAGCTGTCCACATTCCCCTCTCCAACCCTGCCAACACCGACCTCACAGTCTCCATCTTGAAACTGGGTGTCTCTATGAACTTGTTCAATGGCTTGAGGTTGCGAATTGGTCTCCACCCTCCGGTGTTTTTTGTCACTAAGAACACAGTTGAATAGAAGCCCGGACACCTTTGTGCCGGCTGAATTGCTCCTTTTTGTATGAGGGAGTTTATTTCCTCCTCTATACACAACCTTTGATCTGGATCTCTCAGAATTTGAGTCCAGATTGGCACCAGAGACAGTCGCGATGGTGGGCCTGTCATCCAATCGGGATGATACCCGACTGAAAGCCATCGCAAGACTAAACGGTCCTGAGTCAACCGTTCCAACTCTTGCATGTGGTTGGCCAGACGGCCTCCCACTGGTCCACCTAGGGAGAGAGGTGGACATAAGGAGTGCAAGAGCGGCACTGTCTCCTTTGCCAGAAACACCGGAGTGGTTCTCACCGTGGTAACCGGCCCATCAGGCACGATTACCACGACCAGATCCTCGCGCGCCACGACCAGCACCACGTGCACCTCGGTGTGCGGGTGGCTGCCTGGCTGGCTGCGCCTGAGGAGCCTGCGCCCCCCCCTCACTGCTGGCCGAATCTCACGTGGCCGAGGACGACACTGCGATGGTGGCTGGCCTCTGACATGGCCACCTCCACCTCGAGCCTGCAGGGGATGGTACGCAGAGGGTGCAGCGCGAACGCGCTCCCTACGGAGCAACTCAAATTGTTCGCGCAGCGCCCTCTGGTTGTTGACCAGAGTAACCGTCTCCTGGAGGTGCCTACATCCCTCACCTCCAAAGAGACCAGGACCTGCCATAGGCGTACGCAGAAGCCTATTGTACAGGTCCTGGGATGGGCACAGGTTATCTAACGCAAATGTGCGCCTCGCCCGGACACTTCTGCTCACCAGCCGAGTCATACAGTCCAGAGCCAGGTTGATACCATCCTGGATGGCTCTCTGGACTGTGACCGGGCTCGGTTGGCGTGATGCGGATGCTGTTACTACCCCCCTGTAACAGCTGGGAGACGTGAGACAGTGCCACAATAGACGCTCTCCCACTCTCCTCCGCATCACGCAACACGGCATTGGTCGAATGCAGCGCGTTCGAACACAAGGCTCCCGTGTCAGAACGGGAGCCTGGCCACATATCCTCACCTAAAGCCGCGCAGTCATCCACGCTAGGCTTAGGTACCACACCGTACCTCTGGTAGTCCACGGGTACGATGCGGCAGCGCCTTGCGACCTCGCGAGGGGCCTTCGCGAGATGCCCATTCGCCTTGATGGACGTCTCCGCCGCCGAGAACATATCAACGATATGCTCTGCTAGCGGCAGAGATGGCATGGCGCTAACAGTCAACTTTCCAGCTAACCACGGCCTGTGGTCTCGCTGGCTACACGACTACTCCACGGGCAGGTCTGCCTGACACTATCAGCCATTGACAAATGTCAGACCAATCCTCCTCCGTGGCTAACTGCGAAAGCTCTACTAGACGAGGGCCTTCGTCTTCCTCCTGAGCTAACGCAGTCGAGCTAGACGTTGGATATGCTGACACTCCTGGCAAGCCAGAGAAAGCATGCAGGCCTGAAAGAGCAGGCATGTTAAGCTGACTGGCTTGTCCAGGAGCAGGCGCCGTGGTAGAGCGTGGGGCAGATACCGCCACACCACAGCCCCGGCCAGCACCAGCAACACTCTCGGCAAGCTGTATGCGGAATAACTGACCATCAGCTCCAACCAGGGCCACCTTCTGAGCTGTGAATTCTACTCCTGCATGAGTAGAACTGTGGATCATGTCGCCTGTATTCCCAGGGAGGGGTGCACAGACGTCAAAATCCATGGCCACGGCTTCAAAAGGGGACCCCAGCAGATAATCCTCTTCTTCCTGGCCAGAAAGATTAGACTCCGGGTCAGCAAAGAGAGCTAACCCGGACTGGCCAGGAAAGGTGCCATAGGAGGTACTGGCAACTGCGGCGTGCGGATACCCCGGGGCTGATAAGCAGCCAGCAGGTTCCAGCGACAACCGTCCACGGACCCCCGGCGCGGCAAGCCTGCTGCCAAGGTCGTGGAACGCCCCCTCTAATGGGGCCAGCTCTGAATCGTCGAAAACTGGTAACGGCCTAAGGAAAGTCGATTCAGAGGCGGGGATTATCTGCTCCGAAGCAGATGACGAGGACAACAAAGGATTTGGTCCAGGAAGCATGCCACGGAGCAACTCTGGTACCAAATCCTTTATTGTCCTCTTCATCTCTCCCAACATCTCACTATGGAAGGCCTCCATGTCCACTGAGGATGAGGCCTTCCTCTTACCCTTTTTACGCACAACCTCTCGTTTCAGCTTCCTCTCTTCCTCCACAACCTTGTCCTTTGCCTTTAAGCATAAAAATTCCTTCATTAGTTCGCCCCCAATGCTTACACACATCACAATTAAGCAATGGCCCACAGGGGTTACATTGGAAGCAAAGATGTGGTATAAACTTCTCCCTCAGGAAGCGACCACAGGACGGGCAACCAGGTCTCTGAAACAGGACAGAAGACGAAGACAATGAGTATTTTAGTTAAGGTTAGAAACTCAAAACCAAAAATAAGAGAGGGAAACTGATCATAAAGATCACTAATCACATGAGAAACCAGCGTTGGACAAAACTTTAATTGTTAATAAAGAGCAAGGCTGATTATGATGTCATTAATTCAAGACAGAAATTAAATCGATTCGAAAACAAACATCCAGGTGTAAGGACGAATTGTATTCCTAACCAGAACATCTTCAGGATAGATATTCGGACTACACAAACATCAGATACACAATGATAATAGTGGCAATTTATAGCTTACATAATTATCATCACCTCATATCATTAACTAGAATACCTGACCCCTTGTATAGACAAACCATCCAATGTGATGAACTGGAACACTCCACCAAGACTACGACCTCTTAACTCTCTCCACCTTAGGGGAAGGAATTGGATCAAGAGGGCAAAGTGAGAAGACCTTCTTACGAGGCCTCCGAGTCACTGGACATAGACTTTTTGGTTAGATAACCTAACAGTATTAGTAGGAAATGGAAACTTGGTGGAGAGAAACAAACCATCTGATGATGTGATGTCCCATACATATCCTGACAGATACCTGTGGACATAAACACAAAGAGAGATTAGTATTATATAGCACCATGTTGACATAAAACAACTATACTAGGCGCTTATCACGATAAACGCGAGTCCCGGAAACACATTACACCGGGAAAAACTCGCTAAAATATAATAGAAGTCACCTGATGGATAGATCCTGGGCCCTCCTCTGGCGAAGTAACTCTATCTGCCATCTTTACTGGTGTTCTAAACTTCTAACAAATGCTTAAAAAGACTTGAAAAAGACTTGGAAAAGCTTTGAGCACAAAAGCATGTGTACACCCTCTGCCAATAAATTAGCAAAGAGGAAGCGCTAGTCTGCGCATGCGCGGTGGTGGGGCTGGCATCCGCTGGACTGCACTCTGACTCCCTGCCCAGTAGGGGAACCTAACTGTTTTTATTCTGAGTGTTTATTGAGTGAAAGCCGATATTTAGCAATATCAAAGAGTATTAGGGAGGTAAGTATACTCTTGAAGTGAAAACATGTTGGCCATGTGCATTTGGCTTAATAAAACAAAATGTTTAATGTGTGTGTTTGTTCGGCTTTAGGCAACATCTTTCTTCTACTGGCTCCTATAAAGGTCAGGAGTTTGGCATCAGCCATGTCAGCTGGATAAGAGGTATCTGAAAAAATATAGTAATTGTTACACATTATTTGGTGCTTACCTGCGAGGCACTACATGCTATAAAGATAACATCCATGACTCTCTGGTGCTTACCTACGAGGCAGTACATGCTATAAAGATAACATCCATGATTCTCTGGTGCTTACCTGCGAGGCAGTACATGCTATAAAGATAACATCCATGACTCTCTGGTGCTTACCTACGAGGCAGTACATGCTATAAAGATAACATCCATGATTCTCTGGTGCTTACCTACGAGGCAGCACATGCTATAAAGATAACATCCATGACTCTCTGGTGCTTACCTACGAGGCAGTACATGCTATAAAGATAACATCCATGACTCTCTGGTGCTTACCTGCGAGGCAGCACATGCTACAAAGATAACATCCACGACTCTCTGGTGCTTACCTGTGAGGCAGTACATGCTATAAAGATAACATCCATGACTCTCTGGTGCTTACCTGTGAGGCAGCACATGCTATAAAGATAACATCCACGACTCTCTGGTGCTTACCTGCGAGGCAGCAAATACTATAAAGATAACATTCACAACTCTCTGGTGCTTACCTGCGAGGAAGTACATGCTATAAAGGTAACATCCATGACTCTCTGGTGCTTACCTGCGAGGCAGTACATGCTATAAAGATAACATCCATGACACTCTGGTGCTTACCTGCGAGGCAGTACATGCTATAAAGATAACATCCATGACTCTCTGGTGCTTACATAAAGATAACATCCATGACTCTCTGGTGCTTACCTGCAAGGCAGCAAATGCTATAAAGATAATATCCAAGACTCTGCTGCTTACCTGCGAGGCATGCTATAAAGATAACATCCACGACTCTCTGGTGCTTACCTGAGAGGCAGTACATGCTATAAAGATAACATCCATGACTCTCTGGTGCTTACCTGCGAGGCAGTACATGCTATAAAGATAACATCCACGACTCTCTGGTGCTTACCTGCGAGGCAGCACATGCTATAAAGATAACATCCATGACTCTCTGGTGCTTACCTGCGAGGCAGTACATGCTATAAAGATAACATCCACGACTCTCTGGTGCTTACCTGCGAGGCAGCAAATGCTATAAAGATAACATCCATGACTCTTTGGTGCTTACCTGCGAGGCAGTACATGCTATAAAGATAACATCCATGACTCTCTGGTGCTTACCTACGAGGCAGTACATGCTATAAAGATAACATCCATGACTCTTTGGTTCTTACCTGCGAGGCAGTACATGCTATAAAGATAACATCCACAACTCTCTGGTGCTTACCTGCGAGGCAGTACATGCTATAAAGATAACATCCATGACTCTCTGGTGCTTACCTGCGAGGCAGCACATGCTATAAAGATAACATCCATGACTCTCTGGTGCTTACCTGCAAGGCAGCACATGCTATAAAGATAACATCCACAACTCTCTGGTGCTTACCTGCGAGGCAGCAAATACTATAAAGAAAACATTCACAACTCTCTGGTGCTTACCTGCGAGGAAGTACATGCTATAAAGGTAACATCCATGACTCTCTGGTGCTTACCTGCGAGGCAGTACATGCTATAAAGATAACATCCACGACTCTCTGGTGCTTACCTGCGAGGTGGCACATGCTATAAAGCGAACATCCACGACTCTCTGGTGCTTACCTGCGAGGCAGCAAATGCTATAAAGATAACATCCACGACTCTCTGGTGCTTACCTGTGAGGCGGCACATGCAGCAAAGGCTTTAAAGATAACATCCACGAGTCTCTGAGAGGTGAGAACATTGCCTCCTACAACAGCAGCTGTCTCTGAGGGATCTAACAAACTGTTTTGTGGGATAATCACCTTTATTGGCTTCAAACATCCCTGAAATAGGAGATTTACAACAGAGTAGGAAATTATCTTCACACGCTAAACAATATACAAAATAAAATAAAATTTCACAGCAAGGTCTTCCAGTAACATTTTTTTGAAATTATTCATTAACAACGGTATTAAAATATGACTGAGTGTCAATAAGGTGCTGGGATATTAGTGATTAAATGAGTATTTATATGAGTTAGACGCAGTAGATGCACTAGGCGAGTTACTTTTATAATAATGACAACTCTACTTGTGTGAGTTGTGTCAAATATCCAATCATGTAACAAGCCTGTAATTTCAGTATTTTATAACATTATTCTCTCGGTCGGCAAAATGGCACTTCTCAAGACTGAAACCATATTGCCCGGTTTATTATAAATGGGCAACGGCCAATAATTTTCAAATGCATGCTAATACTAATTTTAATATAGAGATTATAACCTGATTGAGAGAAATGTAATGTCCCACCATACACCTGACACAGTATAAACGAAATCACGGATTTCTTTTTTCACGAGAGAGTTGATACTTACCTCCCTAATACTCTTTGATATTGTTAAATATTGGCTTTCACTCAATAAACACTCAGAATAAAAACAGTTAGGTGCCCCTACTGGGCAGGGAGTCAGAGTGCAGTCTGGCAGATGCCAGCCCCACCACCACGCATGCGCAGACTAGCACTTCCTCTGACTAATTTATTGGCTGACACACATGCAACTATTAAGAGCCTGAAGACCGAGCCTCTGTGGGGTGGAGAAGCCGGGTCCGTATTAGGGAGGTAAGTATCAACTCTCGTGAAAAAAGAAATCCGTGATTTCGTTTATTTCACTTCAAGAGTATACTTACCTCCCTAATACTCTTTGATATTGCCAGAATTCGACAGGGAATTCGGTGGGAGGGAGGCGAGGTCAAAGGACCAGCTCCTCCCTATACGCTTTTCTGCGTTTAAGGCACTTAAACTTCTGAAACTGTGTGAAAACAGAGTCAGGATTTGAAAAAACATCGGCTAACACAAACCGATGGATGAGAGATGACCGAATGTCATATGCACGGCCACCCCCCCCCCCCCCATCCTGGGAGGAAGACTCGAATGACCTCAATGTCCCATATGCTCTCTACGTACAAGTGCCATGTACTATAGGACAGAGACGAAAAAACTCCATTTTCGTATACTCTCAATAATGAACCACATAAAAACACGTACCATTACCATATTAATAATGAAGGGTCACGTGACATTACAAAAAAACATGGACAACACACACAAGACTCACCTTGTGGAAGATTAGTGCTGTCATCATCTCCCCATTGGTGAAGACTGATGCAGCCCATAAAGTAGATGTTTCCATTGACTAAATGTGAAATATATAAAAAATGAGGATACCTCATCAAAATATGTACACCTAGATTAGCTTTTCAAAATCGATAAGGCGAGAGGATTCGAGGTGTCATGGAGATAATGGTCGGTAAAACTTGACTCACAGTGCCACTGAGCTACTGACATAATGTCATCCACAGGTACCCCATTAAATATGGCAGTGGAAGCCACTACACCACGGACACTGTGAGCCCTGGCCATGTCAACTTGTTTACCTGTGGCAAATTTATAGCAAAACTGAATACACTCTACAATCCACCTGGAAATGGTGTCCTTTGACGCCCTGCCATGGGGCCCAATATATGACAACCATAACGCTGTTGGGTCCGTCCGCCAATCTTGAGTACGTTGTTTGTACCAGATTAATGCTCGGACTGGACACCATAGTTTTGAATTAGGATCAAACCTAGCCAAAACTGGTAAAATTATCGGTTGACCCGGATATTTCAGACTGGTTTTTCGCCATGAAATTTATCCTGGGTAGAAGCCTAAGGCCTTCCCCTGTAACCACAAAAAGGTCTGCCTCAGCTGACAAGGCATGAATCTCACTCCTACACCTAGCCGAGGCCGCAGCTATTAAAAATACAGTTTTAAGCGTCAACATTTTCATAGAAATGGAGATTAGTGGTTCAAACGGCCTATCAGCTAGCACCTGAAGCACTAGTGATAAACTCCAAGACGGAATCACTGGGGGATTCCTTGGTCTTAGATTGCCCATGCCTTTGATTAAAGTATTTAATGTATTTACTACATCACTTCCCCTATTAGCCAAGCAAGGGATAACTGTCATTAAAGCTGACTTATAGCCAGCAATAGAGTTAGGCTTGAGGTTATAGGCATCATACAGGTGACAGAGGAAATCGGCTACTACCTGAATAGATGAATCCATTGGTTAATACATCTTTTTTGAGCACCATTCTGCAAACCTGTTGATTTTATAATTATATGCTCTGGAGGTTGACCCCCTCCTGGCTTTTGCCATGAACATGGCTGCTTGCTCAGAAAAGCCCTCCTTAATTCTAGATTCCTTGACAACATCCACGCAGTCAATTGGAACATTGACGGATTGTTGTGAAGGTTCTTGCCCTGGAAGATAATATTGTCCATCAGAGGCAGAGGAACCGGATTGCAGACCAGAAGGTCCAGCAGATCTGTATACCATGATCGGCTTGGCCAATTTGGGGCGATCAGAAGCACTTGGCACTCCTCCTGTCTGATTTCCTGAAGAATTTTTGGAATCAGGATAGCTGGAGGGAATGCGTATGCATACATTCCCACCCAGCTGATAGCTAACGCATCTGTTGTGAAAGCGCTTGGATCTGGAATCGGAGAGACGTACGTCGTCATCTTCTCATTCTTCTTCGTTGCGAATAAATCTATGTTGGGTTTCCCCCAGTGGTCGAACAGACGATCCGCCACACATTGATTTAGTTGCCATTCCGTAGGTAAAACACTCATCCTTCGGCTCAATGAGTCTGCTAACAGATTTAACCTTCCCGGAATAAGAACTGCCTTCAAGGTAATCCTGTGATCCAGGCACCAACAAAGCAGTTTCCAATTCATCATATAGAGACTGGGCGACTTCATTCTGCCCTGGCGGTTTATGTAAGTCACTACTGTTGAGTTGTCTGATCGAATTAGAACACTCTTGCCCTGAACTTTCTGTAAGAAATGTTCCAGGCCCAGGACTACTGCTCTTAATTCCAGTAGATTGATATGTTCCTTTGACTGTTCCAGATTCCAAAGCCCTGATATCGTGGATTCTTCCAGGCAAGCTCCCCACCCCTCCATCGATGCATCTGTATACATCGTTAACTGAGGGTGAGGAGGGGTTAACATTACCCCCGCCAGGAGATTCTCTGTCTTCAACCACCATTGAAGGTGATGAATTAGAGGCTCCAACACTGACACGCTTCAGTCCAGTGAGCCTGTACTCTGGGTCCATTGTGTCATGAGAAATAACTGTATCGGCCGCCTGCGTGAGGCGGCCTGAGGAATGACTGGTTCCAGAGAAACCATCAATCCCAGCATTCTCAGATAAACCCGTGCCAGGACATGACGACTGTTGCACACTGACTGTATATGAGATGAGTATCTGAACCCTCTCCTGAGTAGGATAAACATACCCTATCTCCAGATCGAAGAACATTCCCAGGTAAACAAACTTCTGGGATGGAGTCAGCTCTGATTTTTGAAAATTTTTCAAAACTATCTCCAGATTTGCTGATAAACTTTCCTGGTTGTGTGCTTTTAACAGCCAGTCGTCTATGTACGTGTGGACTGCTATGTTTCTCCTGCGGAGGTATGCTGTCATCGCAAGAACCACCCTGGTGAAGACCCGAGGAGCCGTAGAAATTCCGAAGGGTAACACCCTGAATTCCCACTGTCTGCCCTGGAATGCAAATCTCAGGAAGCGACGGAAACCCCTCGCTCTTGGAATGTGGAAATAAGCATCCTTCAAATCTATTGAAGCTGTCCACATTCCCTTCTCCAACCCTGCCAACACCGATCTCACAGTTTCCATCTTGAAACTGGGTGTGTCTATGAACTTGTTCAATGGCTTGAGGTTGAGAATTGGTCTCCACCCTCCAATGCTTTTCGTTACCAAGAACACGGTTGAATAGAAGCCCGGGCAATTTTGCGCCGGTTGAATTGCTTCCTTGTGTATGAGGGAATTTATTTCCTCCTCTATACACAACCGCTGATCTGAATCTCTTGGAATTTGAGTCCAGACCGGCACCAGAGACAGTCGTGATGGTGGACCTGTTATCCAGTCAGGATGATACCCGACTGAAAGCCATCGCAAGACTAAACGGTCCTGAGTCAACCGTTCCCACTCTTGCATGTGGTTGGCCAATCGGCCTCCCACTGGTCCACCTAGGGAGAGAGGTGGACATAAGAAGCGCAAGAGTGGCACTGTCTCCTGGTGCAGATGCATTGGAGTAGCTCTTACTGTGGTAATCCCCCTGTCAGGTACGATTACCACGACCAGATCCTCGCGCACCACGGTCCGCACTGTGCGCACCATGGTGCGCGGGCGGCTGCCTGGCTGGCTGTGCCGGAGGAGCCTGCGCCCGCCTCGCTGCTGGCCGAAGCGCACGCGGCCGTGGCCAACGCTGCGCTGGTGGCTGGCCTCTGACCTGGCCACCGCCACCTCGAGCCTGCAGGGGATGACATGCAGGGGGAGCTGCGCAAACGCGCTCTCTACGGAGAACTTCAAATTGCTCCCGTAATGCCCTCTGGTTATTGACCAGGGTACCCGTCTCCTGGAGATGCCTACATCCCTCACCTCCAAAGTGACCAGGACCTGTCATAGGCGTACGCAGCAGCCTATTATACAAATCCTGGGACGGGCACAAGTTATCAAGAGCAAACGTGCGCCTCGCCCGGACACTCCTGGTTACAGACTGGGTTAAACAGTCCAAAGCCAAGTTAATTCCATCTTAGATGGCTCTCTGGACAGTCACCGGACTAGGCTGACATAATGCGGATGCCGTTACTACCCCTTGTAACAACTGTGAGACATGCGAAAGCGCTGCAATAGATGCCCTCGAACTCTCTTCCACATCACGTAACGCGGTGTTAGCCGAACGCAACACGTTCGAACACAGTGCTCCCGTGTCAGACCAGGAACCTGGCCGCGTATCTTCACCCAGCGCTGCACGGTCATCCGTGCTTGGCTTCGGTACTATACCGTATAGCTGATATTGATCAGCTGTAATATGGCACCGGTTTGCCACTTCGCGGGGGGCCTTCGCTAAACGTCCATGTGCACTAAAAGACGTCTCCGCCGCAGTGAACATATCAACAATATGATCAGCTAACGGCAAAGATAGCATAGCGGTAATAGTCGGTTTACTGGCCAACTGAACCACGGCAAGGTCTGGTCTGACGTTAATTAGCCACTGACAAGCATCAGACCAGTCTTCCTCCGTGGCCACCTGTGAATGCTCTACAAGACGAGGGCCTTCGTCATCCTCCTGAGCAATTACAGGTGTGTATGTGGCTGGAGGAACTGATACGCCTGGCAAGCCAGAGAAAGCATGCGGCCTGAAAGAACAGGCATGCTAAACTGACTGGCTTGACCAGGAGCAGGCGCCGTGGCATTGCGTGGGGAAAATTTTGCCACACCACGGCCCTGGCCAGCACCTGCTACACCATCGGCAAGCCGAGGTATGCAGTAAAACTGGCCATCAGATCCAGCCCGGGCTACCTTCTGCGCCGTGAACACTACTCCTGCGTGAGTAGTACCGTGGACAATGTCGCCTGTGTTCCCCGCGAGGGGTGCACGCACGTCAATGTCCATGGCCACTGCGCCAGAAGGAGAACCCAGCAGATAATCTTCTTCTTCCTGGCCAGAAAGATTAGACTCCAAAGAATGCTAACCCGGACTGGCCAGGAGAGGTACCATAGGGGGAACTGGTACCTGCAGGGTGCGGATAATCCTGACCTGATAGGCAGGCAGGTTCCAGTAACACCTGACCACGAACAACCGGCGCGGCAAGCCTGCTGCCAGTGTTTTTACCGTGGATTTCACCCTCTAATAGGGCCACCTCTGAATCATGGTCGAAAACTGATAGGTCCCTAAATAGCACCGATTCAGAGGCGGGGATTATCTGCTCCGGAGCAGATGAAGAGGACAACGAAAGACTTGGACCAGGAAGCATGCCACGAAGCAATTCTGGGACCAAATCTTTAATTGTCCTCTTCATCTCTCCCATCATCTCAATACGGAAGGCCTCCATATCCATAGCGGACGAGGCCTTCCTCTAACCCTTCTTACCAGAAGCCTCTTTCTTACTCTTCCTCTCCTCCTCTGGAGCCTTCTCCCTGGTCTGTAATGAGAGAAATTCAGACATCAGCTACCCCCCCCCCCCCTCTTTTACAGATCTCACATTTAAGCAATGGCCCACATGGGCTGCACTGGGAGCATAAATGGGGGAAGAACTTGTCAAGGATAAATTTTCCACATGAAGGACAACCAGGCCTCTGAAACACAGCAGAGGACGAAGACAATGAGTATTACAGATATTGAATTAGAACACAACACGAAATAAACAAGGAGGAAGGGGCCATAAGACCCAAGCTAATAATGATAATAAATCAGCGTTTGGACAAAACTTATAACTGATAGTAAGGCGCAAGGCTGATTATGACGTCATAACTTCAAAAATAAGAAGTTAAATCGATCCGAAATGAAACCTCCAGGTGTAAGGACGCATTGTAATCATATCCAGAACATTCTAACTAGACCGGATAGTTTATACAGACTATACAAACATCAGATAAACAATGATAAATGGCAGTAAGATTTTATAAATATTGTCAAATATAATTGAAATGCCTCATATCATAACTAGAGTACCTGAGTCCTTAGCATAGACAAACCATCTGATCTGATGAACCGGACGCTCCACCAACCTTATGACCTCTTAACTCTCTCCACCTTAGGGGGAAGGAAGTGGATCAAGAGGGCAAAGTGAGAAGACCTTCAACCGAGGCCTCCAACTCACTGGGAAAAGATTTTTGGTTAGATAACCTTACAATGTTAGTAGGAAATGGAACCTTGGTGGAGAGAAAAACAAACTCTCTGAAGATGTGATGTCCTAACACTCCTGTGGACATAAACACAAAGAGAGATTAGTATTTCAGCACCATTTCGAAATAAACTAGTTATTTTAGGCGCTTATCATGATAAACGTGAATCCCGGAAACACATTACACCGGGAAAAACTCGCTAAATTATAATAGAAGTCACCTGATGGCTAGGTCCTGGGCGCTCCTCTGGAGTAGTAACACGTTCTGCCATATTAATCCAGGAGAAATAGAACTTCTACACAGCCAAAACTTTCAGAAATTAAGGAAAAGCCTATGAGCATAGAAAACATGAGTTGTCTCTCAGCCAATAAATTAGCAAAGAGGAAGTGCTAGTCTGCGCATGCGCGGTGGTGGGGCTGGCATCCGCCGGACTGCACTCTGACTCCCTGCCCAGTAGGGGCACCTAACTGTTTTTATTCTGAGTGTTTATTGAGTGAAAGCCGATATTTAGCAATATCAAAGAGTATTAGGGAGGTAAGTATACTCTTGAAGTGAAATATGTGTACTGAGAATATAACACGGAGTTATCTAACCTGCTTGAGAGTAAACGAAATCTAGGATTTCTTTTTTCACGAGAGAGTTGATATCTACCTCCCTAATACTTTTGATATTGCTAAATATTGGCGTTCACTCAATAAACACTCAGATTAAAAACAGTTAGGTGCCCCTACTGGGCAGGTAGACAGAGGGTAGTCCGGCGGATGCCAGCCCCACCACCGCGCATGCGCCGACTAGTACTTCCTCTGACTAATTTATTGGCTGACACACATGCAACTAATAAGAGCCTGAAGACCGAGCCTCTGTGGGGTGGAGAGGCCGGGTCCGTATCTAGGGAGGTAAGTATCAACTCTCTCGTGAAAAAAGAAATCCTAGATTTCGTTTATTTCACATCAAGAGTATACTTACCTCCCTAATACTTTTGATATTGCCAGAATTCGAGAGGGAATTCGGCGGGAGGGAGGCGAGGTCAAAAGACCAGCTCTTCCCTATGCGCTTTCACGCGTTCAAGGCACTTAAACGTCTGAAACTGTGTGAAAACACAGTCAGGATTTGATGAAACATCGGCTAACACCAACCGATGGATGAGATGACCGATGTCATATGCGCTCCCCCCCCTCCCACCCCCCCTCCTTCCCGGGAGGAAGACTAGCATGATCTCAATGTCCTATACGCTCTCTAGGTACCAGTGCCATGTACTATAGGACAGAGATGAAAAAGGTTCCATTTTCGTATACTCTCAATGATGAACCACATCAAAACACAAACCATCACCATATTAATAAAAACAGGTAACGTGACAATACAATCAACAATGAACAACACATGAACAAGACTGACCTTGTTGAACTTGGCAGCTGTCATCCTCTTCCCAGTGGAGAAGACCGATGCAGTCCCAAAAAGTGGATGTTTCCATTGATTAATTGTGAAGTATATAAGCAATGAGGAAACCCTCCTCAAAAACATATAAGCGATTATTTTTTCAAAATCGACAAGGCGAGAGGATTCGAGGTGTCACAGAGATAACGGTCTGTAAAACTTGAGTCACAGTGCCACTGAGCCACGGACATAATGTCATCCACAGGGACCCCATTAAATAGGGCAGTGGAAGTCACTACGCCGCGGACACTGTGAGCCTTGGCTATGTCAACCTGCTTACCAGTGGCGGATTTGTGACAACATTGGATACACTCTACAATCCACCTGGAAATGGTGTCCTTAGACGCCCTGCCATGGGGTTCAATATATGACAACCATAACGCTGACTGATCGGTCCGCCACTCCGAAGTACGCTGTTTGTACCGAAGTAGCGCCCGAACGGGACACCATGCTTTAGAATTAGGATCATATCTAGTTAAAGCAGGCAAAAAAATAGGTTGACCTGGATATTTCAAAGACTGATTTTTAACTAAAAAATTAATCCTAGGTAGTAACTTAAGGCTTTCACCTGTAACCACAAAACGGTCATCCTCGGCTGATAAGGCATGAATCTCACTCCTACGCCTAGCCGAGGCCGCAGCAATTAAAAATACAGTTTTAAGAGTTAACATTTTCATAGAAATGGAACTAAGTGGTTCAAAAGGCTTATCTCCTAGTACTTGAAGCACTAGCGATAAACTCCAAGACGGAATCACCGGGGGATTCCTTGGTCTTAGATTGCCCATGCCTTTAATTAATACATTTAATGTACTTACTTCATCACTTCCCCTCCTAGCCAAGCAAGGAATAACAGTCATTAAAGCTGACTTATAACCAGCAATAGAGTTAGGCTTGAGGCTATAGGCATCATACAGGTGACAGAGGAAATCAGCTACTACCTGAATAGATGAATCCATTGGATTAATACATCTTTTTGAGCACCACTCTGCAAATCTGTTGATTTTATAGTTATATGCTCTGGAGGTTGACCCCCTCCTGGCCCTGGCCATAAACATGGCTGCTTGCTCAGAAAAGCCCTCCTTAATTCTAGATTCCTTGACAACATCCACGCAGTCAATCTGAACATTGACGGATTGTTGTAAAGGGCCTTGCCCTGGAAGATAATGTCGTCCATCAGAGGTAGAGGAACCGGATTGCAGACCAGAAGGTCCAGCAGATCCGTATACCATGATCGGCTTGGCCAATCCGGGGCGATCAGAAGCACTTGGCATTCCTCTTGTCTGATTTTCTGAAGAATTTTTGGAATCAGGATTGCTGGAGGGAATGCGTATGCATACATTCTCCCCCAGCTGATAGCTAACGCATCTGTTGCGAAAGCGCTTGGATCCGGAATCGGAGAGACGTACGTCGTCATCTTCGCATTCTTCTTCGTTGCGAACAAATCGATGTTGGGTTTCCCCCAATGGTCGAACAGACGATCCGCCACACATTGATTTAGTTGCCATTCCGTGGGTAAAACACTCATCCTTCGGCTCAATGAGTCTGCTAGCAGGTTTAACCTTCCCGGAATATGAACTGCTTTCAAGGTAATCTGGTGATCCAGACACCAACAAAGCAGTTTCCATGTCATCATACAGAGACTGGGCGACTTCGTTCCGCCCTGGCGGTTTATGTAAGTCACAACTGTTGAGTTGTCTGAACGAATAAGAACAATCTTGCCCTGAACTTTCTGTAAGAAATGTTCCAGGCCCAGGACTACTGCTCTTAGCTCCAGTAGATTTATATGTTCCTTTGACTGTTCCAGATTCCAAAGCCCTGATATCGTGGACTCTTCCAGGCAAGCTCCCCAGCCCTCCATCGATGCATCTGTATACACAGTCACCTGAGGGTGGGGAGGGGTTAGCATAACCCCCACCAAGAGATTCTCTGTGTCCAACCACCATTGCAGGTGATGAATCAGAGGCGCCAACACTGACACATTCGAGTCCAGCGAACCTGTACTCTGGGTCCATTGTGTCATGAGAAATAACTGGATCGGCCGCCTGCGTAAGGCGGCCTGAGGAATGACTGGTTCCAATGAAACCATCAACCCCAGCATTCTCAAGTAAACCCGTGCCAGGACATGACGACTGTCGCACACTGACTGAATTAATGAGATGAGTTTCTGAACTCTCTCCTGAGTAGGATAAACATATCCTGTCTCTAGATCGAAGAACATCCCCAGGTAAACAAACTTCTGGGATGGAGTCAGCTCTGATTTTGGGAAATTGATCATCCAGCCTAAGTCTGTGAGAGTTTTCAAAACAATCTCCAGACTGGCCGACAAACTTTCCCGGGTGTGCGCTTTCAACAGCCAGTCGTCTATGTACGTGTGGACTGCTATGCTTCTCCTGCGGAGGTATGCGGTGATCGCAAGAACCACACGGGTGAAAACCCGAGGAGCCGTGGAAATTCCGAAGGGCAACACCCTGAATTCCCACTGTCTGCCCTGGAATGCAAATCTCAGGAAGCGACAGAAACTCCCGTGGATGGGGATGTGGAAATAAGCGTCCTTCAAATCTATCGACGCCGTCCACATCCCCCTCTCCAACCCCGCCAACACCGAGCGCACCGTTTCCATCTTGAAACTGGGCGTCTCGATGAACTTGTTCAATGGCTTGAGGTTGAGAATCGGTCTCCACCCTCCGGTGCGTTTTGTTACTAAGAACAGGGTTGAATAGAAGCCCGGACACCTTTGTGCCAGCTGAATAGCTCCCTTTTGTACGAGGGAATCTATCTCCTCCTCGATACACAACCTTTGCTCTGGATCTCTCGGAATGGGAGTCCAGACTGGCACTAGAGACAGTCGCGACGGCGGGCCTGTCATCCACTCTGGATGATACCCGACGGAAAGCCATCGCAAGACTAAACGGTCCTGAGTTAACCGTTCCCACTCTTGCATGTGGTCGGCTAGCCGGCCTCCCACCGGTCCACCTAGGGACAGAGGTGGACACGAGGCATGCAAGAGCGGCACTGTCCCCGTCGCCATAAACACCGGAGTGGTTCTGACCGCGGTAACCGTCCCGTCAGGACCGATAACCACGCCCAGATCCTCGCGCGCCCCGACCCGCCCCGCGCGCACCTTGGTGCGCGGGCGGCTGCCTGGCTGACGGCGCCTGAGGAACCTGCGCCCCCCTCGCTGCTGGCCGAATCGCACGCGGCCGAGGCCGACGCTGCGACGGTGGCTGGCCTCTGACTTGGCCAGCACCACCTCGAGCCTGCATGGGACGATACGCAGGGGGCGCGGCGCGAACATTAGCACGACGCAGCACCTCAAACTGCTCGCGCAGCGCCCTCTGGTTATTCACCAGGGTGACCGTCTCCTGGAGGTGTCGACATCCCTCACCTCCAAAAAGACCAGGACCCGTCATAGGCGTACGCAGTAGCCTATTGTACAGGTCCTGAGACGGGCACAGATTGTCCAGGGCAAACGTGCGTCTTGCCCGGACACTCCTGGTCACCGCCCGAGTCATACAGTCCAGCGCCAGGTTAATACCATCCTGGATGGCTCGCTGGACCGTGACCGGACTTGGCTGGCGCGATGCGGATGCCGTTACTACCCCCTGTAACAGCTGGGAGACGTGGGACAGAGCGGCAATCGAAGCCCTCCCACTCTCCTCCGCATCACGCAACGCGGTATTCGCCGAACGCAACGCGTTCGAGCACAAGACCCCCGTGTCAGAACGGGAGCCTGGCCGCGCATCCTCACCCAAAGCCGCGCGGTCATCCACGCTGGGCTTGGGTACCACACCGTACCGCTGGTAATCCAGGGGCACGATGCGACAACGCCTGGCCACCTCGCGAGGGGCCTTCGCGAGACGTCCACTCGACTTAATGGACGACTCCGCCGCCTCGAACATGTCAACGACATGCTCCGCCAGCGGCAGAGAAGGCATAGCGTTAGCAGTCGGCTTCCCAGCTAACCACGGCCTGTGGTCACGCTGGCTAGCCGACTGCTCCACGGGCAGATCAGGCCTAACGCTCACCAACCACTGGCAAGCGTCAGACCAATCCTCCTCCATGGCTAACTGCGAGCGCTCTACAAGACGGGGGCCTTCGTCTTCCTCCTGAGCGCAAGCAGCAGAGCTTGACGGCGGGTACGCTGATACACCTGGCAAGCCAGGGAAAACATGCGGGCCTGACAGCACCGGCATGACAATATCACTGGTTTGACCAGGAGCATGCGCCGTGGTAGAGCGCGGGGCACATACCGCCCCACCACGGGCCCGGCCAGCACCAGCAACACCCTCGGCAAGCCGAGGTATGCGGTACCGCTGGCCATCAGCAGCGCCCTGGGCCACCACCTGAGCCGCGGACTCTACTCCAGGGTGAGTAAAACCGTGGAAGAAGCCGCCCGTATTCCCCGCGAGGGGTGCACAAACGTCTTCATCCATGTCCACGTCGTCAGACGGCGACCCTAGCAGGTAATCCTCATCACCCTGGTCAGAAAGATTAGACCCCGGGTCAGCAAAGAGAGCTAACCCGGGCTGACCAGGAACGGTGCCATAGGAGGTACTGGCCACCGCGGCGTGCGGATACCACTGGACTGATAAGCAGCCCGCGGGTTCCAGCGACAACCGTCCACGGTCCCCTATCGGCGCGGCAATAAGCCTGCTGCCAGGGTCGTGGAACGCCCCCTCTAATGGGGCCACCTCTGAATCGTCGAACAACGGAAGCGGTCTAAGGAAAACCGATCCAGAGGCGGGGATTACCTGCTCCGAAGCCGATGATGAGGACAGTAAAGGATTTGGTCCAGGAAGCATGCCACGAAGCAACCCTGGAACCAAATCCTTTATTGTCCTCTTCATCTCTCCCAACATCTCGGTCCGGAAGGCCTCCATATCCACCACGGACGAGGCCTTCCCCTTACCCTTCCTACTTACAACCTCTCGTTTCCGCTTCTTCTTCTTCTCCTCCTCTACCACCTTGTCCGTCGCCTGCAAGCACAAGAATTCGGACATTAACTCGCCCCCCCCCAGTGCTTACATATCTCACAATTACCCGATGGACCACAAGGGCTACATTGATAGCAAAGATGAGGCAAGAACTTATCATGCAGAAATCGTCCACAGGACGCGCAACCCGGTCCCTGAAACAGGGCAAAGGACAAGGAGTATGAGCAAACTAGTTAAGCTTAGACACTCAAACCAACTCAAAGAGAAGGAAAACGATCATAAAGATCAATATACATCAGAAACCAGCATTGCAACTTAAATTGCTGATAAATACATAGCCAGGCTGATTATGACGTCATTAATCCCGTGACAGGAAAAAATCGATCCCAACAAAACATCCAAGTGCAAGGACGAATTGTATGCTGAATGGATACGTCGACTACACAACCATCAGATACATATAGATAACTCTTTTCTGGCAAAAATGTTAATTATCTCCCTTTGCTTACTATAATTAACATCACCACATTATCAATAACTAGATACCTGACACCTTGTATAGACAAACCATCCAACGTGACGAACCGGAGTACTCCACCACCTGCACGCCTCTTAACTCTCTCCACCTCATGGGGAAGGAATTGGATCAAGAGGGCAAAGTGAGAAGACCTTTATACTAGGCCTCCAACTCACTGGACATAAATCATTTGGTTAGATAACCTAACAGTGTTAGTAGGAAATGGAACCATGGTGGAGAGAAAACTAACTCTCTGCTGCTGTGATGCCACCACCTAGCGTCATACAGACCTGTGGACATAAACAGAAAGAGAAATTAGCCTTAGGTAGCACCGAGTTGACATAAACCAACTAACCAAGGCGCTTATCACGGTAAATGCGAGTCCCGGAAACACAATACACCGGGCAAAAAAACTCGCTAATTTTACTAGAAGTCACCTGATTCAAAGGTCCTAGGTCCCCCTTTGGCGAAGTGATCCTTCCTGCCATCCTAATCAGTGACTATCACTCCAAAATAACACAACCAAGTTATGAAAACAGTTTAAGAGCAAGGAAAAGCTATTGCACAAAAAAAACATGTGTGATCCCTCTGCCAATAATCTAGCAAAGAGGAAGTGCTAGTCTGCGCATGCGCGGTGGTGGGGCTGGCATCCGCCAGACTACGCTCTGACTCCCTGCCCAGTAGGGGCACCTAACTGTTTTAATCTGAGTGTTTATTGAGTGAAAGCCAATATTTAGCAATATCAAAAGTATTAGGGAGGTAAGTATACTCTTGAAGTGAAAAATGCCATGTCCCCACCATACACCTGACACAGTAGATGAGTACTGAGAATATAACATACAGCGTTATCTAACCTGATTGAGAGGAACGTCATGTCCCACCATGCACCTGAGACAGTAAATGAGCGCTGAGAATGTGACGGCTCTCGGCGCATTCAGATTGCCGTATGTCTCGGGTGTTGTGCCCGTAAAATCAAACACTGCACTACCCTGGATAAAATAGCAAAAATATATCATTGTCATGATGTAGTGTCAGTTTATTTTACTACGATTCACTGTCTTATTTGTTAGTAATTTTTAACAGGTTTCATGGATATCTATGCAAAGTTGGAACTAAAAATATTTAATTACACTTCAAGCTGTTAAACCATAAGAAGAAACATAAACTATATATTCTTTACAAAATGAAACTTATTCTGTTAAAATTTTGAAATTAATTTGCCTGGAAGCCTTGAAAATGAGATATTGGGAATTCATAGGTGAAAGGGTTAATGTACCATGTTATGAATTATCTAGACATGATCACTAAAGTCATATGCTCTCGTAAACCTTTATTGGTTACAATTTATCAAAAAATTTAAATTATCTGATAAACATGTGTGATATCCTATAGCTGCAACTTAGCTGTGACATACTAGTTCTGAGTCTCAACTAAGAATGCTCAGGTTGTGGAGAAAAGATTAGGCCTACATCAGAAGATAGCATGATAACTAAGCCAGTAATGTCAGTGTTAAATTTTACAAAATATCTTTCTGTTGGTCTGCAAATTGACATTTCTCTTAGCTTGACAATGGACAGTTCCATTTTTAGCTATGCCACGCCCATCACTAGCTAAGCTCCACCCACACCTCGCCGTATTGGGATTGATCAATCCCCGAATGCCCTAGCTATCAATTTCCTGAAAACTATACAGGGAAGCTGTTGAATATTTTGTAACTAATTAGACTGGGCGCTGTTGCTGCCATAGGCAGCAACAGCGCCCAGTCAAATTAGTTTCAAAATATTCAACAGAATATTTATTAAATAGTAAAAGCAAACAATTTGTACAACAGCCTATAGACCGTCATCAAATATGCGTTCGTGACGTACTTATCGACGTCATTCATGACGTCATTCATTATGATGTCATTGTACACACCACGCAGTTCATTATGACGTCATATGATAGGTGGCTACTCTGGAAAGGTGAATTACATGATTAATATCATTTTCATATAAAATTGTATTTATTATTCATATGACAATGTTCCTCTAAATCAGATTGTGCTTATTAGCATCTGTCTTAACCTTTTAATAGTCAAGATGGCCAAAACCAGACTATGCAGTAGTCTTGAAGGTAAAGACATTTTTTTGAAAATTTACCACTATAATGGCTGGCTCGATAATCGAGCCAGTCCTTCCAGTGTTAAATTTTCGAAGACATCTGTTTACCTGCAGATGGACATTCACTAAGGAAATATTTAGATTTTCTTAACCAAATATTACCGGTAAAGAGTTAAAGAAAATACGTTTTTGGCCACAAAATGTATGTGCTTTGTACAATCTTTGAATACAGTTTTAAAACAATAGCAATCTCAAAGCAATTAGAGATTGCATACCCTCGCCCTACCATTCTTGTCACACTGTAAAGGTTTTTCCGTATTTTCCGGAATCTTTCAAATTTTCCACATATTTTCGGAGTATGCCAAAAGTTGCGGAATCCTAATGTACAGTCACACCCTATCCACTATTAAAATTTGAGCCACATCACAGATAGTTTCCATGATATCCATATATCAAGAATTTGAACCAATCTGGATCCAGGTTATTTTATCCCAATCATCGCCAAGATATGGAAATCCTCTTGCATGGTAATTCTATTTTACGCATTAAGGTGTGAGACAAATCTGAACAGTAGTTTTTTAGATAGTTCTGGACACAGACAGACCGACAGACAGACAGACAGACAGAATGATAAATTCCTACCTGTTGTTTGTCAATGTTGACCCGAAGTACAATCCGAGATCCGTCATCCATGACATCATCAGAATGTAAGATAGTTTTACCCGTATGTGCTTCAGTTTTTGTGGCAATTTCACGCAGCATTTCTCGTACAGCACACTCTGCATTTGTCTGCAGGAATGATATAACACGGTCATAAACACCTCAAATTAATTAACACTAACACTCTAGCTGGCCCGAACAGGCTATTGCCATGGTCTTTTTTGAAAATTTTTCACTGAAATGACTGAATCGACAACTGAACCATTCCAGTGATAAATCTTCAAAAATAACCTCTTGGCTTTCAAATGAACATTTTCTATAAGGAATATAAATGTTCTCGAACAAATTTAAGGGGCATAGGGTTGTCCAGTGTATGTGAGACTGCATTTTGTGACTGAAAGAAATGGAAACGTCCTTCAGCTGCAATCAGTCTTCTTCAAACTTTGTAAAGCTTGTAATGGAGGAATTATGTTATAGCTATGCCCCTTCCATCTCTAGCTAACCTCAACCCATGCCTTGCCCGTGTTGGGATCAATCGATCCCTGACTAGAAAACTATACGGGTAAGATGTTGACTATTTTAAAATTATTTGACTAGGTGCTGGTGCTGCCTATGACAGCAACAGCGCGCGGTCAAATTAGTTTCAGAATATTCAACAGCATGATTACTAAATAGTAAACATACAATTCATACAAAAATGCTTAGTTCATCATCAATTAAGCATTCATCACAACCTTAAGTATGTCATTCATGACGTAATTGACATCATGATACGCGTCACGTAGTTGGTTATGATGTCATATGATTGACTGAAAAACTGGAATCCTCCATTGCATGCACAACATCATGATTGACCTAACTGTTTTCTCACCTGTATATGCGTCATATACGCTTGCACAACATCCAGCCCATACTCATCTATCAGACCACCGATCAACTCAATACCCTGACAAATAGAGAATAATAACAAATAGTGTCCTTTAAGTGTAGGAGAATAACAAATATATTAAATCTATATAGGATTTAAATCACATTGTTTGCATACAACATGTATCACTTGATCTTTAACTCATTCATACTGATACTGGTCGAGGTCGGCTGACCCACTACAGACAACACTGCCCGAGGTCATCCCATACTTTAGCAATAGCGTCCCTCGCAAAGATTTTCAACAAAGTTCTCTCTCTTTCTCTCAGTGTCCCAATTTCAAAATATCTATACAACATAGTTGTTGAATATTTTGAAACTAATTTGACTGGCCCATCTCCAGGAAAATCAGTTTCAAAATATGCAACTGAATAAAGAATTTGTCATTTCTGGTCTGTAAGGTAAAGAGTTAAGATTGGTCGCCCTCAGAGAGACAACTATAGTAGTATCTTTAGAAGCTTGAATATTAATTTAATTCACAGTTTTATAGTGATAATCACATTACTAATGCATGGGCCACTATAAGCTGAAGGGGTGTAAACTCATAATTTTGAGAAAAATGTCATATTACACAAAACTATGAAAAATGAATTCAGCCTGTGGATGAGATTTCATACAAATTATTCTTTCAAAAAATATCTTCAGGCATGAAAGGGTTGAATGAAATCTGCATTTGTGCTAAAAGATGCCTATGGCAGCAACAGCAGCCAGTCAGATTAGTTTCAAAATATTCAACAAAATGGTTATTAAATTGTAAAGACATACAATTCGCACAACGTGTCAGACTATTAAGCGTTAAAGATGGACTAAACCGAGTCATTTATGCCATAATTAATTATGACATCATCCCACACATCACATAGTTGATTATGATGTTAGATGGTGGATGGATAAACTGGAAAGATCCATTAGATTAAAAGTTGTTGCTGACACACTTCTAACAAACCCCCATCTATTGGCTCAAAGATCAGGTATCTATACTAAGCATATTTTACTGTATGCGGGCATTGAGACTGTACCTTTTGATTGGCAGCTACTTGCGCCCTGAGATCACTGAGATTGTCATGCATGTTACGAGTACCAGAGCTGCCAGGATACTTCCCAGGCTCCATTAACTTCTCTCTGACAGCTGTCATAGGTAGGAAACAACACATGGAATAAAAACACAGGTTGATTAACATTTTATTTGGTCAAGCAAATTTCAATTCAGAGACTATTTTTGAAAATTAACTGATGGAATGATTGGCTTGGTTATCGGCTCAGTCAATCCAGTGTTAAATGTTCAATCAGGTCCATAGTGTGGAGGTGGTGGATCAATTGGCATTCTTTTGCCTTCTCCAAAAGGTGGAGCCACCTTTTTGAAGTCCATGTCATTTCTTGTGTTCATGTCCTGGCTTATTGAAATGCTGTGATACGGGTGTATCATATCTCTCATATCTCAGGTTAGTGAGGGCGCATAAGTGTTATTAGATGCATATTTACAACTGTCACAATTTCTCCTACATACTGAATATGTTGCAGATTGACACACTTTTCACTTTATAAAAGACACTGGTGTGGGTGCTTTGAAAGATTGTTAGTTGATGGTTGGGCAGGGGAGTATTACTGCTGTCGTGGTTGAGGAGTTTTGCTTTGACTAATGTTTCAATTATGGTTTGGTTTCTTCCTTATCAGAAGTTTTTTGATGGGAATGCTTGTCTGCAGCATTGGCTGTCTTGCAATATGGGCCATTAATACTTGGAGATTATGTCTTAAAGAAAAACTCATCTTGTGGATGCAGACACAAAACAGAGTCTCTAGGCATGGGTGGGCGATAGCTTCTTTCTGCAACTTGACTGAACACTGAAAAACTGCTTTTGTTATAGTCTTCTAAACTGGAGCATATCCATTTTAGAGTTAAGAATTGTCCATGATGGTGAGCATCATTGCAGCTGAGTGGGTATGCAGAGTGAGTGTGCTGAGCGGGTGTGCTGAGTGGGTGTGCTGAGTGGGTGTGCTGAGTTGGTGTGCTGAGCTGGTGTGCTGAGCAGGTGTACTGAGCGGGTGTGCTGAGCGGGTGTGCCAAGCGGGTCTGCCGAGTTGGTGTGTCGAGTGGGTGTGTTAAGTAGGTGTGCTGAATGGGTGTGCTGAGTTGGTCTGCTGAGTGGGTGTGCTGAGTGGGTGTACTGAGTTTGTGTGCTGAGCGGGTGTGCCGAGTGGGTGTGCCGAGTGGGTGTGCTGAGTGTGTGTGCTGAGTGGGTGTGCTGAGTGGATGTTCTGAGTCGGTGTGCTGATTGGATTGGTAGTGTAGATATATGTGTATCTGTAGGCTTTGTATATACAAATCAACTGCGATTCTGTCTGTATTCGTTATCTGGGCCGTGGTATCCAAAAATTAGGAATTTGGTGTGTGATGATTCCATTGTGAATTTGATGCTGTGGTGTGCTGAATTCCCATGTATTAAGAAGTCTAGTAGGGCCTCTTTTGTGTGTAGGGTTGACTGTTGTCCGGAGATTTCATAACCCTCTGATGATGAGGGTACCTGGCATGCCACTTCTCATGAACAATTTTGCAACTATTCCGAGACCCTCCTGACTCGGGATGTTTGTGTATAGTTAAGTGATGTCCAATGTGACCAGGAGAGCTGGGTTTGCGTAAACCAGAAGATTCTACTTTGTTAATGAAATTTGTTGTGTCCTTGAGGTAGGATTTTATTTTGGTGATGTTCACTTTAATGTGTTCATCCATAAAACTACTGATTAGTTCTGTGGGCCAGCTAATGACACTTATGATTGGTTTCTCAGGGGTGAGGTCATCTTTTTTTGCCTTGTGGATCTTTGCGAGTAGGTAGACTCTGGCAGTGTTAAGTGGATATGACCCCAGGTGGTTGGATGTGAGATGTGTTTCTCTTCATCCCTGACTAGTTGGTCTCCTTGTTTTCTGACCAGAACAGTGTGTCTATATGGGAGATCTATGTCTTGCTTGAAGTAGAACTTGGTGTCTGCCAGTTCTCTAGTTGCCTCTGTCATGTAAATCACCATGGCTTGGCATTTGTCTGCCTTTAAAGAAGTTTAATAACCATTGTGCGGCTGGTTTTGAGATTGAGAAAAGCCTCTGTCTCCAGGTGGTTCAGATTGCCTACTCACATAATTTCATGGATGAAAGGTTCATTTACAATAAACTGACATTGATTAATGATGGATCTATTAATTAGCAATGTCAAAAATTGTTCTCAAATCGACTATTATTGTCAACTCACCCTCTTCCTGAAAGACACCTTTTTCTACGAGCTTAAAAGATTTAAACACAGCACCCTCTTGGTGTATCGAAGTGGAATGTGGTGGCATAGAACCTGGAGTTATTCCCCCTATGTCAGCATGATGACCACGACTAGCGACAAAGAATACAGGTCTCGGCTGGCCTTGGTAGAACACCTGACAATAGAATACAATTTTGTTAAGAAAAAAGCTTTCTAAGTTATTTGAATGTTCTATATGGGCAAAAACTATGGGTGTTAGAGACTAAAAACATAATACTGACCATTTTGCCGCCTTATCAATGTGATAATTGACAATTGGTTTGGACATCATTAACTACATCTACATTATCTATCAAGGTTACAATGGAGAGATCAGATCTAAATGACATCATAATCTGTTACGTCACATGTAAGCTGACGTCACAATCAAAATGTGTAATGAATTGTGTGTCTAGCTCCGTCATGAACATTGAAAGGTATGGCAAGTGTACAAATTGTATGTCTGATGCATTCACTATTTAATAAACACACAATAAACACTGGGTGCAGGTCAAATTAGTTTCAAAATATTTAGCAGCTAATCTGCATAGTTACTTTGAAATTGGGTCACCATTTCAGGGTAAATATACTGGGAAGCTGTTGCATATTTTGAAAATAATTTAACAGCAACAGCTCCTAGTTAAATTAGTTTTAAGATTTTCAACAGAATGTTTACTGAATTTGTAAAATCCGCAAAAAAGAAACAGTTCAGACATTTACAGTCAGATCTTTGCCCATTTCATGTCTGACCTATGTCATATGACGGGCATGAGATTTTGCTATGACATCAGATACTTGAGTAAAAGACCAGATGCCTCCATTGTGTCCCTTGCCTGTACGTGCTAGACAGTAATTTTACCCCTTTAATGACTAAATTTGTTTGGTGAAAAGTTCAATATTCTCATAGAAAATATCCATCTGAGAAATTATTTTTCAAAATTTACCATGTAAATGACTGTATCAGTTATTAAACCAGTCATTCTAGTACTAAAACTTTGTAAATAGTCTTCTCTTGCTGTTTTCTCAAGATCACTCTAGTGAAAGCTAAAAGGTTAACTCTTTCACACTCAAATCAGCCAAAATCCACCAAAGTCTTAAGAATTGTCGATTTGGAGACCATGAGAAGACTATTTTTTGAAAATTTACCAATGGAATGACTGGCTTGATAATCAAATTGTCTTCTCTTGGTCTGCAAATGGACCTTTTTTATGAGAAAATTTAATTTTTTTGCAACAAGTTCGAGGGTTAAACGGTTAATCACATAGCCATGGTTATATTCCATCATTAAACAAGAGGCCCAAGGACCTTAAAGGGGAACACAAGAAGGGTTGCCATCGCTTGCATAAAATACGCAGTTCTATCATAACGCCCATATTTAAGCTACTATGTAAAACTTTCCTGCAACATTTATATATAAATCCAATTAAAATGGTGTTAAAAAACGTTGTGTTGCTATAATTTTCTGTGAGTTAATTAAACCTATGACGTCATAGGTTGAATCCCATCCAACAAGAACCATGATAACGGCACTCTGAAGATGGGAGTGCATGCATTTGGATGGTGACATCTATATCGGTGATAATGCTATCAACATCATTTATATATGTACAGATTGAAGAGATTAAGACATTTATCACATTATCACAACCTTATGGAAAATATTTATTTTCATACATTAGTTGCCGAACCTTAAGATGGCCATTTTCTATGAAGATACCTGCCAATTACATGAATATTACAATATCTCATGAAGTTGTGAGGCTAGTTTGAGAACATAAGTATCTAAAGATGGACTGGATGTGTGTAAGAACTATTTAAACTCTCATATTAATAGATGAAACGTTAATAAAGTAGCGCCTGTGAGAGTGTTAAGTGGCAATTACATTGATATGACTATACTATCACGTCATTCATTTATCTAAAGATCAAAACTTGATGTCAAAATCGGCACCATCAGAGAAATCAGACAAAGGGTTGTTATTATATATTCTTCAACGTTTCCGCAAACATAGTTTATATATTCCTAATACCACTGAAGAGAAACACCCTATAAAACGCAATTCGTAATTTTATTGCGATAGTGTTGGATGACAGCGGGAAAAATGTTCAACTTATGATGTCATACACCTCATCCTGGACTAGAAATATAACTAATATATCACATGTTTAAATAATGAAGATATATATTTCTAATTTGAGCACAGAGCTTACAATTATATTTTTCAAAACGTTACGGTATGTAGATTCATTTTATACAAATTAGTATAGAGGGTCTGGTGTTTCCCTTTAACGCTCACCTGGACTAATAGCATTTGAACCATTAGCATTTGAACACACACAACACTTCAAATTCAGCAGTAACAAGACATGAAATACAAAATTGGAATTCAGTACAAACGATATTTAGTGGGAAATTAATAATGAACACTAACCACACAATCAGATTGAACATTAGGTTTAAATCCAGCCAATAAAAGATCCAATATGGCCACCAAACCCAAAAATTTTGATTGGTCCATGACAGCCATATTTTATTAAGGATCAAGTTCTCTTGATAAAACTTTAACCACCCTTAGTTATCGATGAAATAAAATCTAATGAGTTTCAGCCTGATCCATACAGCAATTCTTGAGATATCATTTTTGAGAACAAAATGAAGATGGACGGATGACGAACAGATGACAGATGAACGCCATGGCATAAGCTCACTTGGCCCTTCGGGCCAGGTGAGCTAACAATTACATATCATTTATTATCATATAAACACGGCTTTCAGCCCATTTAATATTTCTCAATAAGAACACACCTGTAATATTCAACGAAAGGTTTTAATTAGTTAGAAAACAAGGTAGGAATATTCTTATGGGTTAAATAATGCTTTAAGTTGAATAACGAGCAAGACATTGGTATTAGGTTCCAATTTTATTACTATTATATAACCTATTTATTTTACCAATAAGGGACAGATTCAGCTTGACCTGAAAAAGCTATTACCTGAAAAAACTATCCGACTCCTATCTTTGAAGTGGTGCCACGAATGTGTGACAAGATCCATTCGAAGATGAGTCGGATAAAAATGCTAATCCTTGAATTGGTACTGCGGATGTGCGATAAGATCCATTCAAGGGTTCTAACCGAAGGATACCTATAGGTAGCGTACATGTTACCCAGATTTGGTGCTTATCCTAAAATTGGTACCGCGAATGCGCGATAAGATTCATTCAAGAAATATGTATGCTTGTACTACGAGATCCGGATGCTGTATGATTGGTATTGACCATATATCTAGATGTGTCTGAGCTATTGGGTCCGGACAAGGTAGTTAGTACAAATGAGTTTGGGGCAATTCAATGACCTATGACTTTAGGCTTGGATATGGCCATAACTCAGGTAATGTGAATGAAATGAGGAGAAGCCGAGTGCCCCAAAAGAATAATGCTTAATAATTCCATGTGCCCGGGACACAGCAAATGTTTTCTAGTGATGACGGCGGACAAAACGTAAACACGACAAGATACTTTATGTTGTTGATTTAATTTTTGTATATTATATACTACCTAGTTATGAAATATGTTTGTAAATTTGCAGATAAAAGCAGAAATTTTAAAAGTTGGATTAAAAGTAATTTCAAGTTCAAAATAACGATGTTTTGTTTGTCATTATTTTTTGTGGTGCATTGGTCAAAACTCCTGGGCAGTGATGCGTCACAGCAAGAAAAATGAACAGAGCGAAATGGTGCATTCAAACAGGGTTCAGAGATCGACTTTATTGGAAAATTGTCAAAAATATCTGTCTATATATTAATAAATAGAATGTCAAATTCGCTAAAGCCCGTGAAATGTGATAATTTTCGACTCGGTTGATCACACTGATATGAAATATGAACTCATTCCAGATCCTCTATTTATCACATAAGCAACCTTGTCTTCCATTGCATAACATTTAACCATTTTATGACTAAGACGGCCAAAACCAGCCTTTGTAGTGGTCCTGAGGAATGTCCATTTGCAGTACGAGACTATTTTTGAAAATTTACCACTGGAATGACTGGCACGGTTATCGAGGCAGTCATTACAGTGGTAAGTTTTCAAAAATAGTCTTCTCTTGGCCTGCAAATGGAAAGTCAATAAATAAAGATACTAACAAATTTTGAACAAATTTAGTCATTAAACGGTTAAACCATTAGATGTACGAGCAATATATTACTGCGTCCATTGTGGGATGGCAGCAATGAGGTAACAATAGCAGCTCACAGTCAAATTGCTTTGAAAATATTCAGGAGCTTACCTGTATAGTAACCTTGAAATGGGGATTCTATGAATGAACCGTTTAACACTCATATCAGCCAAAAATGGCTTCTGCGGTGGTCTTGAGAAATGTCCATTTGACCAAGAGAAGACTATGAAGATTTACCACTAGAATGACTGGCTCGATAACTGAGCCAGTCATTTGCAGTGGTAAATATTGGACATTTTCTATGAAAAAATTTAAATTTTCTTGAACAAATTCGAGGGTTAAAAGGTTACGTGTTAACTGTTAAAATCGACAAAATGAGCGGAGCTAAGCTAGAAATGGGCAGGGAAAAGCTAGCAATGAATCTCTCATTTACATGTTTACTTGTCATGATCAACTTACAGGCGTGATGACTGTTAGATCAGGCAAATGGCTGCCACCAGACTCAGGATGGTTGCTAAGCATTACATCACCTTCATGGATACTATCACCAAGTGTTTTCAGCTGAAACATAAAATCAGTAATACGTACAGTTCACCACACAAGAAATTTTGTGCGTTTTCATGACTGACGTGGTCAGTAAACCATCACTTCCAAAATCTTCCGTTTTCATGCTCCGGAAATTAAAGATTTACAGACATGGTCACGCGAACCATGAACCGGGTTTTGATCGCTGTTCATGGTTCATAAATTTCACAAAAATTTGAACACGTGATATGTCTCGCCCCTGGATAGCTTTTAGTATTATTGATCCAGTTAATACGGGTACTTAAGTTCCTATTGACTAATAATTGAAAAAATATTATCTGATGACATTGCACAAAATCAACTTTTTAATGATAAATATTGCATCCCTACATGAGATAGAAACAGTTAGTAAGGTTTCAAAATCCGAAGAGCTCTTGTTAACTAATACAGTGATTATGTGATATATCTCACTCCAGTATTTTCTTTCATGTTATAACCATCACCATTGACGTACCGACAGTACGGCATATATGAATGCATCCAATTCCACTTTTTACTGCGAGTGAAACCATCTAAATGGAATACTAATCTTATTCAGGATACAAAAATAATTTTAAAATGTAAATGTGTCTTGGCAATACATTAATTGTTTGTTTTTCTTTTTAACCCTCTTTTGTGATTTTCTTCCTCGTGTTGATCTTGGTCAAACATATCTTGTGAAAGGTCATCTTTAAGGTTTTTGAGGCATCCACAGCAGTTGATACAAGTAGTTCAGATTCAGTGATGTCAAGTGGTACTTCACTGGCATAAAAAATTCATCAGTAAAGCTGCTTAACATGGTTTACGATGCATTCAGCTTTTCAGTGCTTTTATCTAACTCTATACTGAGTAATGAATTCTGGGACAAAAGATGTGAATTCTCCTTCATTAGTCTTTCATGTTTTGATTCCAGTTCCTTAATTTACAGTTTTAACTCATTTGTTTGTGATTCATTTGCACAAATATTTTTGTTAGCTCAGTGCACTTATAATTCACTCATAAAGCATTTGCATTAATTTTCATTGCCATGCTTTCCAACTCCTTTCGCGTTTCCTCAGTACAAGTGTTTCTAATTTTATACAAAGTTCCTAATATCCCACATTCTGTAGCCTTAATCTCAGAAATGTTCTTTCCTATCTGCTCACACAGTTTAATATTGTCTGTCATTATTGATTCTATCCGGAAAAGTAAAAGGGAATTTCATGATTATATTTTAGGCCTGCAGAAATTGTGTAACCCTTTTTTTTATTCGCGCAACGGTTATGCAAATATTTTTAGCGGAACACTTTTGCTAGAATACATAAAGATTAGAGTAATGGAAAATCGATGGATGTGCACCATAACATAAGCTCAGATGGAGAAATGATGGATGTGAACCATAGCATAAGCTCAGATTGAGAAATGACTGCTGTGTACCATAGCATAAGCTCAGATTGAGAAATGACGGATGTGCACCATAGCATAAGCTAAGATTGAGAAATGACGGATGTGCACCATACCATAGCATAAGCTAAGATTGAGAAATGACGGATGTGCACCATAGCATAAGCTCACATTGAGAAATGACAGATGTGCACCATAGCGTAAGCTCAGATTGAGAAATGACTGCTGTGCACCATAGCATAAGCTCAGATTGAGAAATGACGGATGTGCACCATAGCATAAGCTAAGATTGAGAAATGACGGATGTGCACCATAGCATAAGCTTAGATTGAGAAATGATGGATGTGCACCATAGCATAAGCTCAGATTGAGAAAGACGGATGTGCACCAAAGCATAAGCTCAGGTGGATAAAATTACCGATGTGCACTGACACACCGCCGCGGATGACGCTGACGCAGATGCCGACGCCTAAGGTAACCCTATTGTCTCGCTTTCCCGGGGCGAGACAAAAATGGCAGCACCCAATGAAATTTTGCAACTTATTTGAATGACTAAATCTCATCAAAACATTTGTGGATGCAATTGTCATTGATTTATTTGGACTACATATGAAGTATAAGTCGAAATACAATTAAAATATTTGATAAAGATAACACAATTTAGAATGCTTGTGGGTTCAGAATATTGGCACAAAATCACGATCCTCAAACAGCCAATTTGCATAAAACCTCTTTTGACGTTGTGGTTCATGGTTAGTGGTGATGAACCAAGTCACTCAATTCATTAACAGTGTCATTTAACCAGACGACACATTGTGATTATTAGTGTGAATCATGTACTATGGTGATCATTGGTGATCATTTATCATGTGATGCAGTAATACATTTGACAAAGCAGTGTGTGGATCACATTCTGGGAGCTATGTAGACACCATTACTATGTGGTCAAAACAAGAGGGATGTCATTTTCGCGGAAACTAGGTCATCCAAGATGTCCACCGAACAATTTGGCAAATCAAGATCCCTCGAACTAAACGAAATCTAGGATTTCTTTTTTCACGAGAGAGTTGATACTTACCTCCCTAATACTTTTGATATTGCTAAATATTGGCTTTCACTCAATAAACACTCAGATTTAAAACAGTTAGGTGCCCCTACTGGGCAGGGAGTCAGAGCGTAGTCTGGCGGATGCCAGCCCCACCACCGCGCATGCGCAGACTAGCACTTCCTCTGACTAGATTATTGGCTGACACACATGCAACTATTAAGAGCCTGAAGACCGAGCCTCTGTGGGGTGGAGAGGCCGGGTCCGTATCTAGGGAGGTAAGTATCAACTCTCTCGTGAAAAAAGAAATCCTAGATTTCGTTTATTTCACTTCAAGAGTATACTTACCTCCCTAATACTTTTGATATTGCCAGAATTCGAAAGTGAATCTGGCGGGAGGGAGGCGAGGTCAAAAGACCAGCTCATCCCAATACGCTTTTCTGCGTTTAAGGCACTTAAACTTCTGAAACTGTAAGAAAAAACAGTCAGGATTTGACTAACCATCGGATAACACCACCGATGTATGAGAGATGACCGAATGTCATATGCGCTCCCCCCCCCTCCTTCCAGGGAGGAAGAGTCGACTGACCTCAATGTCCTATACGCTCTCTACGTACAAGTGCCATGTACTACAGGACAGAGACGAAAAAGCTCCATTTTCGTAACTCTCAACAATGAACCACACAAATACACAAACCATCACCATATTAATAACGGGTAATCGTGACAATACAATCAACAACGGACAACACATGAACAAGACTGACCTTGTTGAAAAGGCTGCTGACATCATCTTCCCATTGGTAAAGACTGATGCAGGCCCAAAAAAGTGGGTGTTTCCATAAATTAATTGTGAAATATATAAGTAATGAGGAAAAACCTCCTCAAAAAATATAAACCAATTTATTTTTTCAAAACCGACAAGGCGAGAGGATTAGAGGTGTCACGGAGATAATGGTCTGTAAAACTTGACTCACAGTGCCACTGAGCCACCGACATAATATCATCCACAGGGACCCCATTAAATAGGGCCGTGGATGTCACTACGCCGCGGACACTGTGAGCCTTGGCCACGTCAACCTGCTTCCCGGTGGCGGATTTATGGCAAAACTGAATGCATTCCACAATCCACCTGGAAATGGTGTCCTTAGAAGCCCTCCCATGGGGTTCAATATATGACAACCATAACGCTGACTGGTCGGTGCGCCATGCCGCCGTACGTTGTTTGTACCGGCGCAGCGCCCGGACGGGACACCATGCTTTAGAATTAGGATCATATCTAGTTAAAGCAGGCAAAATAATAGGTTGACCTGGATATTTCAACGACTGATTTTTAGCCAAGAAATTAATCCTAGGTAGCAGCTTAAGGCCTTCCCCTGAAACCACAAAACGGTCATCCTCGGCTGATAAGGCATGAATTTCACTCCTACACCTAGCCGAGGCCGCAGCAATTAAAAACACAGTCTTCAGTGTTAATAGTTTCATAGAAATGGAACTAAGTGGTTCAAAAGGCTTATCACCTAGTACTTGAAGCACTAGCGATAAACTCCAAGACGGAATCACAGGTGGATTCCTTGGTCTTAGATTGCCCATGCCTTTAATTAATACATTCAATGTATTTACTTCATCACTTCCCCTCTTAGCCAAGCAAGGAATAACAGACATTAATGCTGACTTATAACCAGCAATAGAGTTAGGCTTGAGGCTATAGGCATCATAGAGGTGACAGAGGAAATCAGCTACTACTTGAATAGATGAATCCATTGGATCAATACATCTTTTTGAGCACCATTCTGCAAATCTGTTGATTTTATAATTATATGCTCTGGAGGTTGACCCCCTCCTGGCTTTGGCCATAAACATGGCTGCTTGCTCAGAAAAGCCCTCCTTAATTCTAGATTCCTTGACAACATCCACGCAGTCAATCTGAACATTGACGGATTGTTGTGAAGGGCCTTGCCCTGGAAGATAATATCGTCCATCAGAGGCAGAGGAACCGGATTGCAGACCAGAAGGTCCAGCAGATCCGTATACCATGATCGGCTTGGCCAATCCGGGGCGATCAGAAGCACTTGGCATTCCTCTTGTCTGATTTTCTGAAGAATTTTTGGAATCAGGATTGCTGGAGGGAATGCGTATGCATACATTCTCCCCCAGCTGATAGCTAACGCATCTGTTGCGAAAGCGCTTGGATCCGGAATCGGAGAGACGTACGTCGTCATCTTCGCATTCTTCTTCGTTGCGAACAAATCGATGTTGGGTTTCCCCCAATGGTCGAACAGACGATCCGCCACACATTGATTTAGTTGCCATTCCGTGGGTAAAACACTCATCCTTCGGCTCAATGAGTCTGCTAGCAGGTTTAACCTTCCCGGAATATGAACTGCTTTCAAGGTAATCTGGTGATCCAGACACCAACAAAGCAGTTTCCATGTCATCATACAGAGACTGGGCGACTTCGTTCCGCCCTGGCGGTTTATGTAAGTCACAACTGTTGAGTTGTCTGAACGAATAAGAACAATCTTGCTCTGAACTTTCTGTAAGAAATGTTCCAGGCCCATGACTACTGCTCTTAGCTCCAGTAGATTTATATGTTCCTTTGACTGTTCCAGATTCCAAAGCCCTGATATCGTGGATTCTTCCAGGCAAGCTCCCCAGCCCTCCATCGATGCATCTGTATACACAGTCACCTGAGGGTGGGGAGGGGTTAGCAAAACCCCCGGCAAGAGATTCTCTGTATTCAACCACCATTGCAGGTGGTGAATCAGAGGCGCCAACACTGACACATTCGAGTCCAGCGAACCTGTACTCTGGGTCCATTGTGTCATGAGAAACAACTGGATCGGCCGCCTGTGTAAGGCGGCCTGAGGAATGACTGGTTCCAACGAAACCATCAACCCCAGCATTCTCAAGTAAACCCGTGCCAGGACATGACGACTGTCGCACACTGACTGAATCAATGAGATGAGTTTCTGAACTCTCTCCTGAGTAGGATAAACATATCCTGTCTCTAGATCGAAGAACATCCCCAGGTAAACAAACTTCTGGGATGGAGTCAGCTCTGATTTTGGGAAATTGATCATCCAGCCCAAGTCTGTGAGAATTTTCAAAACAATCTCCAGATTGGCGGACAAACTTTCCCGGGTGTGCGCTTTCAACAGCCAGTCGTCTATGTACGTGTGGACTGCTATGCTTCTCCTGCGGAGGTATGCTGTGATCGCAAGAACCACACGGGTGAAAACCCGAGGAGCCGTGGAAATTCCGAAGGGCAACACCCTGAATTCCCACTGTCTGCCCTGGAATGCAAATCTCAGGAAGCGATAGAAACTCCCGTGGATGGGGATGTGGAAATAAGCGTCCTTCAAATCTATCGACGCCGTCCACATCCCCCTCTCCAACCCCGCCAACACCGAGCGCACCGTTTCCATCTTGAAACTGGGCGTCTCGATGAACTTGTTCAATGGCTTGAGGTTGAGAATCGGTCTCCACCCTCCGGTGCGTTTTGTTACTAAGAACAGGGTTGAATAGAAGCCCGGACACCTTTGTGCCGGCTGAATAGCTCCCTTTTGTATGAGGGAATTTATCTCCTCCTCGATACACAACCTTTGCTCTGGATCTCTCGGAATGGGAGTCCAGACTGGCACCAGAGACAGTCGCGACGGCGGGCCTGTCACCCACTCTGGATGATACCCGACGGAAAGCCATCGCAAGACTAAACGGTCTTGAGTTAACCGTTCCCACTCTTGCATGTGGTCGGCTAGCCGGCCTCCCACCGGTCCACCTAGGGACCGCGGTGGACACGAGGCATGCAAGAGCGGCACTGTCTCCGTCGCCATACACACCGGAGTGGTTCTTACCGCGGTAAGCGTCCTGTCAGGACCGATAACCACGCCCAGATCCTCGCGCGCCCCGCCCCGCCCCGCGCGCACCTCGGTGCGCGGGCGGCTGCCTGGCTGACGGCGCCAGAGGAACCTGCGCCCCCCTCGCTGCTGGCCGAATCGCACGCGGCCGAGGCCGACGCTGCGACGGTGGCTGGCCTCTGACCTGGCCAGCACCACCTCGAGCCTGCAGGGGACGATACGCCGGGGCCGCGGCGCGAACGTTAGCACGACGCAGCACATCAAACTGCTCGCGCAGCGCCCTCTGGTTATTCACCAGGGTGACCGTCTCCTGGAGGTGTCGACATCCCTCACCTCCAAAAAGACCAGGGCCCGTCATAGGCGTACGCAGTAGCCTATTGTACAGGTCCTGAGACGGGCACAGATTGTCCAGGGCAAACGTGCGTCTTGCCCTGACACTCCTGGTCACCGCCCGAGTCATACAGTCCAGCGCCAGGTTAATACCATCCTGGATGGTTCGCTGGACAGTGACCGGACTTGGCTGGCGCGATGCGGATGCCGTTACTACCCCCTGTAACAGCTGGGAGACGTGGGACAGAGCGGCAATCGAAGCCCTCCCACTCTCCTCCGCATCACGCAACGCGGTATTCGCCGAACGCAACGCGTTCGAGCACAAGACACCCGTGTCAGAACGGGAGCCTGGCCGCGCATCCTCACCCAAAGCCGCGCGGTCATCCACGCTGGGCTTGGGTACCACACCGTACCGCTGGTAATCCAGGGGCACGATGCGACAACGCCTGGCCACCTCGCGAGGGGCCTTCGCGAGACGTCCACTCGACTTAATGGACGACTCCGCCGCCTTGAACATGTCAACGGCCAGCGGCAGAGAAGGCATAGCGTTAGCAGTCGGTTTCCCAGCTAACCACGGCGTGTGAACACGCTGGCTAGCCGACTGCTCCACGGGCAGATCAGGCCTAACGCTCACCAACCACTGGCAAGCGTCATACCAATCCTCCTCCGTGGCTAACTGCGAGCGCTCTACAAGACGGGGTCCTTCGTCTTCCTCCTGAGCGCAAGCAGTAGAGCTTGACGGCGGGTATGCTGATACACCTGGCAAGCCAGGGAAAACATGCGGGCCTGACAGCACCGGCATGAGAATATCACTGGTTTGACCAGGAGCAGGCACCGTGGCAGAGCGCGGGGTATATATAGTCTCACCACGGGCCCGGCCAGCACCAGCAACACCCTCGGCAAGCCGAGGTATGCGGTACCGCTGGCCATCAGCAGCGCCCTGGGCCACCACCTGAGCCGCGGACTTTACTCCAGGGTGAGTAAAACCGTGGAATAAGGCGCCTGTATTCCCCGCGAGGGGTGCACAAACGTCTTCATCCATGTCCACGTCGTCAGACGGCGACCCTAGCAGGTAATCCTCATCACCCTGGTCAGAAAGATTAGACCCCGGGTCAGCAAAGAGAGCTAACCCGGGCTGACCAGGAATGGTGCCATAGGAGGTACTGGCCACCGCGGCGTGCGGATACCCCTGGACTGATAAGCAGCCCGCGGGTTCCAGCGACAACCGTCCACGGTCCCCTATCGGCGCGGCAATAAGCCTGCTGCCAGGGCCGTGGAACGCCCCCTCTAATGGGGCCACCTCTGAATCGTCGAACAACGGAAGCGGTCTAAGGAAAATCGATCCAGAGGCGGGGATTACCTGCTCCGAAGCCGATGATGAGGACAGTAAAGGATTTGGTCCAGGAAGCATGCCACGAAGCAACCCTGGAACCAAATCCTTTATCGTCCTCTTCATCTCTCCCAACATCTCGGTCCGGAAGGCCTCCATATCCACCGCGGACGAGACCTTCCCCTTACCCTTCCTACTTACAACCTCTCGTTTCCGCTTCTTCTTCTTCTCCTCCTCTACCACCTTGTCCGTCGCCTGTAAGCAGCACAAGAATTCGGACATTAACTCGCCCCCCCCAGTGCTTACATATGTCACAATTAACCAAGGGACCACAAGGGCTACATTGATAGCACAGATGAGGCCAGAACTTTTCATGAAGAAAACGTCCACATGACGCGCAACCCGGTCCCTGAAACAGGGCAAAGGACAAGGAGTATGAGCAACTAGTTAAGCTTAGAAACTCAATCCAACTCAAAGAGAAGGAAAACGATCATAAAGATCAATATACATCAGAAACCAGCATAGCGCTTGAATCGCTGATAAACACATAGCCAGGCTGATTATGACGTCATTAATCCCGTGACAGGAAAAATTCGATCCCAACAAAACATCCAAGTGCAAGGACGAATTGTATGCTGAATGGATAAGTCGACTACACAACCATCAGATACATATAGATAACTCTTTTCTGGCAAAAATGTTAATTATCTCCCTTTGTTTGTTTACAATAATTAACATCACCACATTATCAATAACTAGATACCTGACACTTTGTATAGACAAACCATCCAACGTGACGAACCGGAGAACTCCACCATCTGCACGCCTCTTAACTCTCTCCACCTCATGGGGAAGGAATTGGATCAAGAGGGCAAAGTGAGAAGACCTTTATACTAGGCCTCCAACTCACTGGACATATTTTTTCATTTGGTTAGATAACCTAACAGTGTTAGTAGGAAATGGAACCATGGTGGAGAGAAAACTAACTCTCTGCTACTGTGATGTCACCACCTAGCGTCATACAGACCTGTGGACATAAACAGAAAGAGAAATTAGTCCTAGGTAGCACCGAGTTGACATAAACCAACTAACCAAGGCGCTTATCACGGTAAACGCGAGTCCCGGAAACACAATACACCGGGAAGAAAACTCGCTAATTTTACTAGAAGTCACCTGATTTAAAGGTCCTAAGTCCTCCTGTGGCGAAGTGTTCCCTCCTGCCATACAAATCAGATACTATCACTCCAAAATATACACCAAATAACAGTTTAAGAGTAATAAAAGCTTATGATTCAAAAAGACATGTGTGTTCTCTTTGCCAATAATCTAGCAAAGAGGTAGTGCTAGTCTGCGCATGCGCGGTGGTGGGGCTGGCATCCGCCAGACTACGCTCTGACTCCCTGCCTAGTAGGGGCACCTAACTGTTTTAAATCTGAGTGTTTATTGAGTGAAAGCCAATATTTAGCAATATCAAAAGTATTAGGGAGGTAAGTATACTCTTGAAGTGAAAAGCCTTGGTTCAGCTTTGCCATAGATCATATTTCATGAGATTTGCATCGATCCCCCAAGAGGTTTCGGAGAAGATCTTTAAAGACATTTCTAAAAGTCGGCCAAAATCCAAGATGGTCACGGGCCATATTGGCCGATCATCTTCCTTTGAATAAATTTGTCTCCCTATCCCCTATTAAATATACTTGAAATCATCCCAGTGGTTCTCGAGAAGACATTTTAAATTTTCCATTGCTTTAGTATGGGAGTTTTTGGCGGGAAAAAGATCCCAGATGGCAGACAAACCGATTATCTCAGTTTCGAAAATGGCAAATTTGAAATCAGAATACCTAAAAACCTGGTTGGTCCATGGTGGCCATGTTCTTTTACTTATCAACTTCGCTTGGACAAACTTTAATAGCCCTTAGTCCCTAATCATATTCCCCAAATTTTGGCCCGATTAGTTCAGCGGTTCTGGAGAAGTCGATTTCGCGAAAACTATGTTATCCAAGATGCCCACCAAACTATTTGGCCAATCAAGTTCCCATGAACAAACTTGGTTCAGCTCTTCCCCATCATCATATTTTATATTTCATAATTCACGAGTTTTGAATTGATGGCCCAAGCAGTTTTGGAGATTTTAAAAGATATTTCTAAAAATAGGCTAAAATTAAAGATGGCCATTGCAGCCAAATTCCCCGATCGGGTTTATTTGAACAAACTTGAATCTCTATGCCCTAAGGATTGTTCCTGCCAAATATAATTGAAATAGACCCAGTGGTTCTCGAGAAGATATTTTTAATTTCCCATTGCTTTAGTATGGAAGCTTTTGGCGGGAAAATGATCCACGATAGCCGCCAAACAGTTTATCTGACAGTTTTGAAAATGGCAAATTTGAAATCAGAATACCCCAAAACATATAAAACAAATTTTGGCCTCAAAATCCATCAAAAAAAAAAATCCAATATGGCCACCAAACATGCTACATTTTGATTGGCTAATAGCGGCCATGTTTTATGACGGATCAACCTCCCTTGAACAAACTTTAATGCCCCTTAGTCCCTAAGCATATCGCCCAAATCTCGGCATGATCCCTTCAGCAATTCTGGAGATGTTTTCGCGAAAACTCCAAGATGCCCACTGAACCATTTGGTCAATCCAGTTCTGTTAAACAGACTTAGCTTAGCTCTTGCCCTAGATGATGTTTCATGAGTTTTTAATAGATTCCTCAAGCGGTTTTGGAGAATTTTAAAATGATTTCTAAAAAATCGGCCAAAATCCAAGATGGCCACTGGCCAAATTGGCTGATCGTCTACCTTTGAGCAAACTTGAATCTCTATGCCCTAAGGATGCCTCCTGCCGAATATAATTGAAATCAGCCAAGTGGTTCTTAAAAAGTTGGTTAAAGAAAAAGTTGACAGACAGACAGACAGACAGACAGACGGTCGCCACGACATAAGCTCACTTGGCCATTCTGGCCAGTTGAGTTAATAATGAAATATACTGATTGTCACATTAAAAATTAATAGCAGTCGAACCTGTGAAAAATCCACCGAAGGTAAATTCGTAATGGTGAAAATTTCATCAGCGCATGACACCATACACAGAGCTCTTTAGTATTATTGAAATCCATAAAGCAATTGAAAAAGATGGAAAATTAAAGACTGAACCAAAAGTGTTGATGGTGACACGAATAGAATTGGTGATCTATTATATGATTCACTTTCTGTTATGCAGACATCGTAACAATAAAGATAAATTAGAAATGGACAGCATATATGGTATATGGCAGCACATATCCACAAACGCATGCACACATGCATGCAAGAACACATGCATGCAAGCACACGTACGCACACACACACACACACACACACACACGCATGCACGCATGCACGCATGCACACACACACACACACACACATAAATGTACATACATACATGTGCACATGAACGAACACATATCCAAGCACATGCACACACGCATGCATGCACACAATAGATGCAGATACCTGATATTGCACAGTTTCTTGCATGGCTCCCAGATGAACTGGGATGTGAGGTGCATTGGCCACAAGCCCTCCATCAGGACCAAACATTGCACAGGAGAAATCTAGACGCTCCTGAAATGCACAAATACCCATGTAAACTTTTACCTGCTGCAAAGCCTACATAAGCAAGCGGTACGACCAAATTGGCCACTTGCGTAACTTTACTTTTAATTAATTCATTAATGGTTGATATTTATCAAGAACATTTTGGCTTTGTTAATTTTCAGAAGACGATTTTTTTAATGTTAGCACTGGAATGATTGGCTCAGTTATTGAGCATGTCATTCCAGTGGTACAATTTAATACTGTTACAATAGCTTTCTCTTGGCCTGCAAATGGACATCCCTCAAGCCCACTCTGCAAATGGCCATCCATCAAGACCACTCTGCAAATGGCCATCCCTCAAGACCACTCTGCAAATGGCCATCCCTCAAGACCACTCTGCAAATGGCCATCCTCAAGACCATTCTTGAAATGGACATCCCTCAAGACCACTCTGCAAATGGACATCCCTCAAGACCACTCTACAAATGGACATCCCTCAAGACCACTCTGCAAATGGCCATCCCTCAAGACCACTCTGCAAATGGCCATCCCTCAAGACCACTCTGCAAATGGACATCCCTCAAGACCACTCTGCAAATGGCCATCCATCAAGACCACTCTGCAAATGGCCATCCCTCAAGACCACTCTGCAAATGGCCATCCCTCAAGACCACTCTGCAAATGGCCATCCTCAAGACCATTCTTCAAATGGACATCCCTCAAGACCACTCTGCAAATGGACATCCCACAAGACCACTCTGCAAATGGGCATCCCTCAAGACCACTCTGCAAATGGACATCCCTCAATACCACTTTGCAAATGGACATCCCTCAAGACCACTCTGCAAATGGACATCCCTCATGACCACTCTGCAAATGGACATCCCTCATGACCACTCTGCAAATGGGCATCCCTCAATACCACTTTGCAAATGGACATCCCTCAAGACCACTCTGCAAATGGACATCCCTCAAGATCAGTCTGCAAATGGACATCCCTTAAGACCACTCTGTACATGGGTATCCCTTATGACCACTCCGCAAATGGACATCCCTCAAGACCACTCTGTAAATGGACATCACCAAGACCACTCTGCAAATGGACATCCCTCAATACCACTTTGCAAATTGACATCCCTTTAGACCAACCTTCAGATGGACATCCCTCAAGACCAACCTGCAAATAGGCATCCCTCAAGACCACTCTGCAAATGGACATCCCTCAAGACCACTCTGCAAATGTACATCCATTAAGACCACTCTGCAAATGGACATCCCTCAAGACCCCTCTGCAAATGGACATCCCTCAAGACCACTCTGCAAATGGACATCCATTAAGACCACTCTGCAAATGGACATCCCTTAAGACCACTGCAGAAATCAGTTTTGGATGGTTTGACCATTAAAAGGGTAATGATTTGAGCGACACACATGCATTTATCAACAACTCTCACATGTTGAAGTTGACAATGGTATTGATGGAATCTTTTCCCTTCTCAATATCTACACCAAACATGCCAGATACTATGCTTAAGCAAATTGAACAATAAACCGTCATAAATCAGCATGATTATAGGTAAGCTTCTAATTGTCAAGAGGATATAGCCAGAGTGAATGCTCATTTACAGGCCAGAGGAGGACTGTTTTTTAAAACCTCTGATTGGGATACTGACTCAATTATTTGAAGTCTTTCCAGAGCTAAATTATCTAAAATATTTTAATTACCCTCGCCCCGTAAGTGGAAAGACGCTATTGCATGTGTGCGTGCGTGCGTGCGTGCGTGCGTGCATGAGTTTGTGCTTGTCTGTCTGCCTGCCTGCCTGCTTGCATGCCTGCCTGCCCACTTGCATGCCTACCTGTCTCTCTGTCTGTCTGTCTGTCTGCACCATAGGAGTTAATATAATATGATTTCTAGGGTCTGCACCTGTATCTAGAAAACTTCTGATTGGATTCTTTTACACAATGTAGGAACTTGCCATGCAAGAGGATTTCCAGGATTTGGCCAGAATAAAAAAAACTGGATCCGGATAAGATCCAATTCGTGATCTATTAATATCTCAGAAACTACATGTCTGATTTCACTCAAATTTGAATACACGAAAGTGTGTGACCATATACTCGGATTCCACAACTTTACGTGAAAATCTGAAAAAGTTAGTAAAATCTGAAAATTCTGTATAATGTGTTAAAGTTGGGGGTGCATGAGAGGGGTTTGGAGGGGTGGGTGTCTGCAATGTCTGATTGCTCTTATTTTGCTCTGCAAATAGATGTTCCATAACTGATAAGTGTAGTCTAAGCCATTCTTGGTGAGTTTGACCAGTAGTAGTCTAAGCCATTATTGGTGATCTTGACCAGTAGTAGGCTAAGCCATTCTTAGTGAGCTTGACCAGTAGTAGTCTAAGCCATTATTGGTGAACTTGACCAGTAGTAGCCTAAGCCATTCTTGGTGAGCTTAACCAGTAGTAGCCTAAGCCATTCTTGGTGAGCTTGACCAGTAGTGTGACTCCATCAATGCTACTCTTGGTGAGCTTGACCAGCAGTGATACTACATCAATACTACTATCGGTGAGCTTGACCAGCAGTGATACTACATCAATACTATTCTTGGTGAGCTTGACCAGCAGTGATACTACATCAATGCCGATCTCGATGAGCTTGACCAGCAGTGAAACTACATCATCGCTTGGTGAGCTTGACCAGCAGTGATACTACATTAATGCTGCTCTTTGTGAGCTTGACCAGCAGTGATACTACATCAACACTACTATCGGTGAGCTTAACCAGCAGTGATACTACATCAATACTACTATCGGTGAGCTTGACCAGCAGTGATACTACATCAATACTACTCTTGGTGAGCTTGACCAGCAGTGAAACTACATCAATGTCGATCTCAATGAGCTTGACCAGCAGTGAAACTACATCAATGCTGCTCTTGGTGAGCTTGACCAGCAGTGATACCACATTAATGATGCAGCAAATATTCATCAAAACATGATGATAAATGGTGATGTGGACATACCTTGATATTCGTTGAGATTGCGGTTCTTTGTAAAATCCTGAAAAAATACAAGTATTATATTATCAAAATAAACATAATTATGCATGAGAGAATTTACAACAAGCTGATACAATTTACAACAAGCTGATACAGAGTGTAATTTCATTAAATCAAAATGAATGAGTTGTTCGGCACTGTAATATTCCTATCTCTTTAACCTTTCAACACTAAAGTCAGCCAGAAATTGCTTCTGCAGTGGTCTTGAGAAATGTCCATTTTCAGAAAAAGATAACCCTACTTTTGAAATTTTACTAGTGGAGTCAGTCATTCCAGTGATAAATTGTCCAAAATATGCTTCGCTTATCCGGCAAATTAAATGTACAGATTATTATGGAGGAATCCAGTTGTAGCTATGCCCCGCCCATCTCTAGCTAAGATCCATCCACACTTTGCCCATGGTGGGATCGATCGATCCCTGAATTCCATGACTACCAATTTTGAAATAAACAATACTGGGAAGCTGTTGCATATTTTGAAATTAATTTGACTGGGTGCTGTTCCTGCCAATGGCCTAAGACATACAATTCGTACAGCCCGACAGACTATTAAGCGTCTAAGATGGACTAAATTGAGTCATTCATGACGTAATTGATTATGGTGTGAGCCTACATGTGACATAGTCCATTATGACATCATGATTGACTAAGAAACTGGATTCATCATTTGGATGATCAACCTCAGGATGAAGCACATCTATGCACAAACATTAATAAAATTATGTGTTAATAGTATCCCCTTTAAATTGTGCTATTTATTCATACAGGATAAAAGTACTACCTGTAGTTTCTAGTAATGATTATTATCATACCAGGTAGGAGCAAGCAGATACTGCATTTGGGTCCATTCATCCATCAGTTCATTCGTCCAGTCATCTGCCCAATCACCCACCCGCCCGCACACCAGCCCACTCACCCATCTGTTTTTCTGCCTGTCTGTCTCTCAGAGACAAATAATCTGACATGACTCAAATATTAACACACGTACGGTTCCCAAATTTCAGTGTCACTGTCTATAATCTCGGATTGCTCTTGCATAAAGATGTACACTGACCTGCCCATTTGTTCCGCCGTACTCATGAATCGATGAGAGAATATGGAGAGTTGAATTGCATCTAGTTCACAACCAATGCTGTCAATTATACCACGGCCAACCTGAAATTGTGAACGTAAACAAAACATGAGATATGTCAACATTATACATTGTTAGACAGCACAGCACAGAAATGGAGGAAATCAGTTTTAGTTATGCCACGCGCCTTTCTAGCTAAGCTCCACCCATACTTCGCCCGCATTGGGATCAATCGATCCCTGAACTCCCGACTATAAATTTCCAGAAAATTATACATGTAAGCCGTTGAATATTTTCAAACTAATTTGACTGAATGCCTATGGCAGCCAAAATAGTGTCCACCAATTAGTTTCAAAATATTCAACAGAATGTTTATTAAATAGAAAAGACATACAAATCATACAACAACGCTTAGCCGGTCATCCGAATTAAGCGTTCATGATGGATTTAGCTACATCATTCATGATGTAATTGATGAATTAGTTTTAAAATATTCAACAAAACATTTTTTTACTAGCTGACATGTTTAGGTTTGAAAACGATAGCTGAAATATACTGAATTCCGTATTGTGTAAGAAATATACTATTGAATAATTCTAAAACTTAATTTGCCTGTGTTGATGTTATCAGTGATACAAACATACACGCCATTCTACACAGAAACGAGACAAGCGATTCGGATAATAACACATTAACACACCTTCAAGTAAAACCACATACTTAAATAAACACTCCTAATTAGTTAAACTGTACATAAACTATAACAGCGTTAAACTATAACAGCTATTACAAATCCATAGACTCATTTATTATGCATGCAACTGAAAGCTGGTGAGAATATGGTGGTCAGTGCTGCCTGCCTGCCTGCCTGCATGTCTGTCTGTCTGTTTATTTGCAGCGCATCTCGTGAACGCATGACTCTAACATCACCAAATATTTAAGATCCATCCATATTCTGACTGCCTGTCATTTAAGTTTCAGGTCAAAGGCTCCAATATGGTTATGGGGCCACTAAGTGCAGACCAAAATATTTATAACTTCTGAATGCGAGATGGTAGACTCACCAGATTGAGTTTTGCCCCGAGGGTGAGTGTGGGGTACATTTCCCCACATGAGAATGAAACCATCCCCTTATATTTAGCAATTCCCTCTTTACTTATAATGGAAATGGGTGTCCAAGGGGGCACCAAACCTGAAATTTTCCTCATGACCGTTTCTCTAGGTGCACACCCGATATTGTGATTGTTTAGGAATGCTTTCACTTTGAGGTCAAAGGATCAAATACATAGGTCAGGAGTCACTAAGTCAACCCCTCTTGTGTCAACAGCGCATTAAAGCGTTCAAAATACTATTTATTTCAATTAACCATTTAATTACCAATACTTTTCAAGGAAATTTTGATTTTTGCAGCCAAAACAGAGGGTATAACGAAAATATACAAAAAAAAATAGATTTCTGTTATCCTTCAAATGCACATATATCAAAAGAGTAATGGTTAAGAAAATTCAAATTTCTTCTTAGCCAGTGTCCAATTGCAGACCAAGAAGAATATTTTTGAAACTTTACCACTGGAATGACTGGCTCGATTACCGAGCCAGTCATTCCTGTGGTAAATTTTCAAAAATGTTTTTCTCTTTACCTGCAAATTGACATTTCTCAAGATCACTGCATAGGTTGTTTTTTACCAACATGACCATTAAAGAGCTAAGTTGACACATGAGGGATTAAGAGCATTGGTAAACTAGTGACAAAGGCATGAGTCAGCACGTCGCTGAGTGAATTCTCACCTATATATGAGAACATCAAGATTTACTATACATAGTGGGTCAATTATTTGTTGAAAAACTAACCTGTATTTTAATATCGCCATATTTTGTGATTATTGCTGAACATGTCGGCTCCACTAGTACAGTGCTGTAAACATAATAAAGAACATAAAATAAGAGAATGTGTGAATAAACCATTTGATATGTATGCAGCAATCCTCATTGTATGATTACTGTATACTGCGGCTGTAGTAGTAGAAACATCCTACAGCTGCAATCAGTCCTTCTTCGCTTTTGCCCACTGTGTCTTGTCCTCAGCCGAAATACTTAGCTTCCTCAGGTCCACTCTTGACTTGGGTGTACCGAGTTCTGCTTTCTTGAAGTCACCTTGTAGCACGCTTAGCAGATTTATGCAATGACGTCCTCTCCTGGCTTTGTATTTGCTGGCTCCGAGTAGGGCGAATTCCAAGACACTGTGCTGGTGTCACGTTTGGCATCCTTAGTACATGGCCAAACATGGACCATCTTTGCTGGGCAATTTTTACAGACAGCGGCGATGTATTACACATCTTGTATAGTGCATCGTTGGAAATTATGATGTCTGGCCATCGGTGTCCAGTGATGGTGCATAGGTGTTTGCGGTGGCAGGCATAGAGTTTGTCTAGAGCTGCCTTTGGAGATACCCAGCTGTTAGAGTTATACAGCATCAACGATACACAGGTTGCATTGTATAAACATAGCCTCTTTATCAAGGATATCTTTGATCTACGAATCCATAGCTTCCAGAATGACTGGAAAGCTATGTTTCCCATGACACAGCATTCAGAAATGTCAGCAGTACTGCAAAGCAGTGAGCCCAGGATTTGACTCTTCCTCCATGGTTCGCCGCCACAAAGTGGGTCATCATTTTCTATAGTTTCATACTTTGTCGATAGGTACATGTGGGTGAACTCTGTTTTGGATTCATTCATAAAGAGATTCTCAATTTTTATTTTGCTTGCAGCTTTTGGGAGAAGTTCATCAAGGGGTTTCTTTTTCTTTGCAGCAAGGTAGCAGGTGAAAATCACCGGAGATAGACCATCTCCCTGTGGGGAGCCGATTGATGTCTCAAACTCTACAGACTGCACTGACTTGACTCGTACTCAGTGTTTGGCCATGACTACCGACACAAGCATGCGTTGAGCAGCTGCGTCCACGTTTAAAGGCACTTTGACATGATCTGGTGAAGTAATCGATCTTGTCTCGGATGCGGCATAGCGTAACATTGGATAGGATTTTCCGTATGTTGTTGAGGAGCACAATGGGCTGCAGATTGGCTGGGGCCCCAGGTAGCTTCTTGGGCTTGGGTAGTGTGATAAGGGGGCCTTGGCCTACAGCATCAATGGGAAGGTGGTGCATAAAAGCTGAATTGATTAGGTGCGTGAGCGGATTTGAGATAATGTCACTTGCACATTTGAATAGTTCATTGCTCATGCCATCAGGTCCAGATGCACGTCCATTTTTCAGGGCTTTAAGTACCTTCTCAACTTCTGCAGTTTTAATTGGTGTTAGTAATGGCGTGGGGTCTCCTGAGAATGGGTGCAAGGGCTCGTTATCATTGTCAGTGAACTGTTCCTTGAACCATTCTCGGAACGTCTCGGCTTTTCCCTGGTCAGTCCCAATAAAGTGTCCTTCAGAGTTGTTTACAGTGAGTGGTGGTGTGTAGTCAGTAACTCTCAGGGCTCGGGCTGCTAGAAACATTTTGTGACAGTCATCCGTGGCAGTGATTTCATCTACTATGGAGTCTGCCTGTTGAATAGCAAGATCTTTTAAGTGATCACTAATGTGGCGCAGAATAATATTGCGCTCCCGGAGTAGTTTGGTGCGGTCTTCACTTTGGCCACTTTGATAGATGCGCAGCCGTAACGCTTTCTGCTCTGCTGACAGTTTTACTACTAGCGGGTCATCAGTATACCTAGGTTGGTTGTTTTTAAGACCACCTATGGTGCTGGTAGTGGATGATTCCATAGATGTCAGTATTTTGGGTACGGCTTCATTTGGATTGGAGCAGACATCGAGGGTAGCTATCGACTCCCCGAGGGCTTTTTTGTATGACATTTGAGTGTCAGTGTCGCGGATGAGCATGGGTAGGTTGTAGATGACTCTACCCTCTTGCCTGGTATGGTGTTTATATATTAGGTAGAGATCATTCATCTGAAGGTGTGTAATGACTAGCTTATGGTCAGAATTGAGGTCTGTGCCTCCATATGAACGAGCGTTCCGGAGTAAGGGTTTTGCTTCTGTCTTGCATAGTATGAAGTTGATTTGTTTGAAGACAGCTGTCGTAGCCTTAGAACCTATTGGGGCTTTGCGATCAGTAATGTATCCAGTCTATGTTGTCCGGTGATGGCATGGGTGTTTGAAAGCCGTAATTGTGACAAATAGGCCATCGGAGCTAAGGAATGCCACCAGTGCATCTCCATTGCTGTTGCGTGTGCCCTCTCCATAGGATCCCATGCATAAGCCAAGTCATGAACTTTTGTCTGCAATTCCAAGTTTACCCAGCTTGGAGCTGAAATCTCCACACACGAACAGTTGCCATCTAGCTGGGGTTGTAATGCACTCAGACCACGTACATTCCACGTAGCTATGGTAAGCTCCTGGGAAGATTGCGTTGTCCGAGGATGTCGAGCACTGTTTCTTGTTTGAAGAAGGGTAGACATAATGAGAGTTGCCTCTGTATGCGGATGTCAGCCCGCAATCCTTGATGACTTAGTTTCCCAACAAAGTTGGTACTTACCGAGGAGACCGGCGTGAAGGTGTCATCTTTCTCCCTAATCCTCATTAGCTTTGTTTAAGTTTAGTGATATAGGGACAGTGGTTTTCACAAAATCGCTAATTCCATTTCACTTCCATATCGCAGATTTACACCATGTAAGCTGAATGGACACTCAGATAAGATATGGGTGAGTAATAATTTACAACTTTATGTGGGAACGTCAGAGGAAAATGCCTTTAGCCTATTAGTTTCTGCTTGAATATCACGTTTCCATTATAATTTACAAATATTTTGCAGAAAATTGTAATTTTCCGTTGATTTCCATTTGAATATCACTTTTCTGTTTGAAATTACCAATTCCTTGAATTCTGTTTTTTCCTTTATCGCAGAAAAGCACCGGCCCTAGTGATATACGCTAAACCCATACATTAGTGATAGGATACACCCATAGGGGGAGAAAGATGACACCTCTATGCCAGTCTCATCTCCAAGTAACAACTTTGCCTTAATGGCTTGCGTGTTGACATCTGATTATGTCTACCCTTCTTGAAACTAGATGCTGCGTTCGACATCCTCAGACAACATGATTGTCATAGCTATGTGAAATGTACATGGTCTGACTACAACATGAGAGGCAAACCTTAGGTGCAGACTGTAAACACTATAACATCGATATTACATACGTTCAGGAGACTAAAGTCGCTACCCACTCAGAGCAGCAACTTCAGACAGGCGACAAGCTAGTGCTCCTGGAGCAAAAACAGGCAACATATCAGGATTTAGGCTTTATAATTGGACCATAGGTCTCAGACATATCATCAGTTTTGAATATGTCAGTGATCGTGTTGCATTCATTGACCTGGCTATATCAATGCGAAAACGGACCACCACTAAGGGTCGCATAATCAACGCATATGGCCCAACTAGTGAAAAGGGCAAAGAGAATCCATCACTTTTAGAGCTTAGCTCTGCCATTACAATTACGCAAGAGGGTTAATGTTACCTACAACCTACCCAAACTCATCAGCGACACTGACACTCAAATGTCATACAAAAAGGCCCTTGGGGAGCAGATAGCTCAAACAAAGCCCTAGCCAAAATACTCAAATGTATTGAATCATCAGCTACCAACACCATAGGATTTCTCAAAAACAACAACTGAACTGCAGTAGTAAAACTATCAGCAGAGCAGAAAATATCTTTGGCTGCGCACATATCAAAGTGGCCAGAGTGAAGACCACACCGAACTATGCGAATGCAATAGCATTTTGCTCCACATCAGTAAATGCTTAAGAGATCTTGATATCCAGCAAGCAGACTCCCAAGCAGATGAAATCACTGCCAGGGATGATTGTCAAACTGTTTTAGGCAGCCTGAGCCCTGAGTTACTGAGTACACATCACAACCCACTGTGCCAAGCTCTGAAGGACACTTTATCAGGACTGACCAGGGGAAAGCCAACTCAATTCAAGAATCCTTCAAGGAACAGTTACTGACCATGATGATAAGCCCTTTCACTCATTCTCCGGTGCCCCCAGACCATTATTAACACCAATTTTAGCCAATCACCACTCAGTCAGCCGGAGCTCCACGAGAGACGTGTCATGACTTGCTGAGATCATTGTGCTTATGGCTTTTAACCATATCTTATTTGTTAACAAAATGCCTATTAAAATATGAAAAATTTGCATTTTCTGTTTGTGTTATATAATAAGATAGTGATAACAAGTTGTGAAAGTTGTTAATTAAAGTCAAAAGCTATAAGTGTGTTGTGTGATGGGAAGTGTTTTAGAGTAAATTAAGTTTTAGCACATGCCTGATAGACAAGAACTAGCTGCCATTTTAGATGCAGAGCAGCAGGAATCAAGAGTGATTTGGGTCATATGTGGGCAATAAATTGCTGACCCAGCTTATCAGTGCAAGGGTGATGAAGTAAACTTCCAATGAGCCCAGTACAATCTGTACATACAAAGCTTTTCAGAGCATGCGAGAGGAATAAATTCCAATGATCCCTCTGTACATGCACTGCTTATCACAGTCAGAGGGAAGGAGCAAACTCCTAGTGAACTCTGGAGCTAAGTTTCTACAGGCAAATCTTCCCAATCAGCAATTAAACCACAGCTGTAAATTGCTCAACTGTGACAGCTGAATTGGGATATACAGGGTTTTAAATATCATCTGTATCAGTATCATTAGTAATTCAGAGCAAATGTTCAGCCTTCCTTGTCTGTAAACAGCAGTGAAAGCTGCATCTGATAATGTTACGTAGTGTCACAATGCCTAGAGAGAGGAGGGGTGAATATGTGAATATTGTGTTACAATGCAGGACCTGGCTATATTTAATGGTGCTGAAATAATATGTCAAACTTAGAAGTTAGATGGCTGGCTTGCCAACATTCTATTAAATATAGTAAATGTAGCTATGTCACATATGTCAGTCGCTGGCCATAACCAAAGTTAATCCAGAATGTAAACCTCTTCTCAGTAGCCCTACTTAAAGGCATTAAATGCAAAGGGTTAATGTTTGCTATGCTTATGCTATGAGTGTGGTGGTAACCTCATTAAGGAGAACACCACAATCTAAGAGATTTTATCAATAAATAATATGTCAAAAATATCAGCTATGATCTACACATTTGTTGAGAGTTTCGCTTGGTAAACACTGAAATTCAGGAGACTGCTTCTAGTCTGGCTTACAGCACAAATTGTGTATGATGATCATCTGAGTAACAGATTGAAATAAATAAATAAATAAATAAGAGCAATAAGTAGCCAGTGACCTATAGGCAAGTCCAAGCCTAGGTGTGCAAACAATTGATTTTCATGCTCCTAGCAATTACTATTTCTAACCATTTCATCCTCAAGGCCGATTAACTGAGGCGAATATGTCTTTTAGACCAGAGCCCCTCTTTCACCTGAATGGGGAAGCCATTTGAACTCAGGGTAGTGGCCCAAAATCAGGCCTTACCACAGACCTGCCCACAGGTATGACCGCAAACAGTCCAGTTGTCAAGAACATATTCTTTTCTTGATAAACAGAGATGCTTACATGTATGACTACAAACAGTCCAGGTATCTAAAACATATTCTTTTCTTGATAATGCCTTACCAAAGCGATGCCTATGACTGCAAACAGTATGGGTATCAAGAATGTATAGCATTCTTTTCTAAAATCAAGGGCCTTTGCATGATGATGCCTATGACTGCAAACAGTATGGGTATCAAGAATGTATAGCATTCTTTTCTAAAAATCAAGGGCCTTTGCATGATGATGCCTATGACTGCAAACAGTACATGTATCTAATGCGTCTCAATATTATCATTATGATCAACAATTTAAAGCTGAGCACTGGTATCAAGGACCATTATGTTCAAAATGGATGTCAGATGGTTTTATCCTCGGTTGTGTTTCTTTTAGCTAGCAAATATAAAATGCACTGGTCATTCAGATTCAGTTGATTGTTTATCTGTTGTATTTGTCAAAGACAAAAAGCAGGGTTGCATTTACACTCATGTAAATTTTGCCCTGCCTTGAGCAGTGGAATATCATCATTTCAAAATAGATACAATTGCATTAATTACTTTTCTAATTAGGCCGAATTGTCTGCTGTCCCAGTTGAGCCTTTCTAATGCATATTTCATGCATATTTCTTAGTGCTTGTTTCAGTAAGATATCAAATATTGTTTGTTTAATGGAATAATGTATTTTTTCAATTTGTAGTTTTGACAGATGGCTTATCATCAGCGGAATATATAGCTTTTATTACTAACACCGCTTCTATGCTCATTTAAGATAAATGGAGCCTATTGCACATTGATATATTGATGACTGGTTTCGTGATGCACATTCATATGATTCATGTTGTGCCACTATGTATAACAACTAAAGGATGATGGTTATGCCATTGGATGTTTCATCTGTAATATATCAGTTCTCATCCCAACCTATGAGTTGAAACATTCACTGCACATTTCAGAAGAGCTGGCATCTAAGTGACAAGAATATTTTTCACAGTGCTACAAAAGTATTAAATTTAGAAACATAAAAATATGACACTTAGGGGGGGGGGGGGGGGGGGGGAATGAATGTATAATACTTATGGTCATGTCGGTTTTCAGTTGTAGAATAATTCACATTCTTTTAGAGAATTTGATAATCTGACTAAACTGAATCACTGGAAACGGTGTCAGATGGTTTTGATAAAAATATGTGATGGTCAAATTCAGGTCATTCTGCATTTACATGGTGGATTGATGTTATTTCAATAACAGACAGACACACAACTGAATCAAGAAAAATACTTATGATGTAACAACTGATGTGTCAACTGAAGGGGGGAAGGTAGTGTTTACTGACCTACTGACCTTGCACAGAAAAAAGAATACACATTCTATAGGTGGTAGATGGAAAAATAAGGCGACGCAGCATCATATTAATGTACTGGACATTAAGGCTTGTGTTGTGTTTAAAGTCTTAAGTGTTGCTCATGCTAAGTTTGGGCTCTGAATGGATATTTCTATAGTAGCGACATTAACTATATCTGTGTTAATCTCTTCCCTCACAATGTTGTAATGGACTAGCCAGAGAAGTTTGGCTATGATTTAGAGAATAAAATTTATGAATTACAGTTGCTCATTCAACTGGTCAGATGAATTGTATAGCAAATAAAAAATCTGGAGTATTTGATGATGAGTGAAAATTGAAAATCAAAGAGTTTTATTTGTACATCTGTAGTAGCTTTACAATGAAGTTTTGTGATTTGTTCGCTTCTAGGCTTAATTTCCAGATTAAGCCACATGTTTCTTGAATATGTCTACCTCAGGAGCTTATGATATTGATGCTTTTTATATTAGATCGGTTTGAAGTTAACCCATAGTCGTTTACACATTTTTGCCTCTACTGAGAGTTAATCTACAAGAGTAGAATTGGATCAAGGAGCAGAAACAGTAACATAGCATCAGTTGGAAAATACATAAACCAGATTTTGCTATTTAATAAGATGTTGTTTTTGAACTGGCAATCTTGGGGAATTCACACATAAGGACAGTGTACATCCACTAAGCAAAATATTGTTAGTTAATAGCCTCTTATACAAGAGAGCTTCGAATGATAATGATCTTGTTGGCTAGACAATTTTGGTTATTAATTCATGGAGAGAAACAATAAAGAAATAATGCTTACTATGTGGATTAAGTTTTGAAATCCTTTGGGGTATTGATATTTTTGCCAATGACCTAATAAGTGTTGCATTTTCTGGGTTTAAATTGGCTTCACCAAACCATTTATGAGTCATCAATTAATGATCAGATTTTTAAAATGGATCATTGTTCAAATATCAACTTAGGCCAGATAAAATTCTATTTGGCATTTCAGTCATGTTTCGAGTAAAATGCTTGATATTTTTATACAGCAATCTCTTGAGGAATCAATTTAGGAACTTTAAGCAATCATTATTAGAACACAACTATTTTGCTGTATAATTTTTAACGTATCGCCATCATATTTAGAGATAATTAAGAATCTAAGAAAGATAATAACACAAGATTATTCATGAAGATGATAAGGCAGTATGTAGCGACACTATATATTGAAGGCTGAAAATAACTAGGATACCGGCATAGATTGATATAAATATCTATAGACAATACAGTAGACAGAAATGGCAGTAGACCATTTTTTGCTGTCCATTGAGAGGGTTTGAAAATTCCATAACTTAAATCTGTAGAACAGGTTGATAATGAGTGTTTAAAAGTTTTATAACAAACTACAAAGCCGGAGTTACATGCCCACCTCTAGAAAAGAAGTCATAGTTTGGGGTTTCATTTAGGAACTTTTCTTGTCCCACCCTAATTTGGGATTACTGTGCTGTGCACTCAATTTATCTTTGAATACTGATCTCAGCAAGTCATGACACGTCTCTCGTGTAACTCAGGCTTCCAGTGGTGATTGGCTAGAATTACAGTCAAACATCTAACTTCCACTTTCAGGTAAGTTCTTGTTCAGCAAATAAATTAAAATAGCTAGCATAAGTTGAGAAGGCACTCAAAGCTCTGGAAAATGAACATGCATTCGGACCTGATGGGCAATAATTATGGACCTAGGCCTGTTCGGTTAATCGATATTTCATCGATCAGTGTAAAATAAAAAAATAAAAAAAATTGATTTAATAGAGCAAAAATCGCTATTTATTTTAATCAAGCATAATTTAGTGTTTAGTTTTGTAATACAGCTAATGCATCGATGATTTGATTGTTCTAACAAGATAGTTGTATACACATCTATTCCTGACATTCAGGCCTGCACCTCCCGAGTCATAATCCATGCACACGAATGTTTATATAAGTAATTGCTTGATAAGCCAGTGATTGGAAACATTTGATTGCTACGATTTACGGAACACTATCCGCATCTGAAGGCCATAAGTTGAAGTGTTCATTGCCATTTTGCGAAAAAATATAAAAAAAGAATTACTATTTTTCATAATTAATTCACAAAGTTTCGATAGAAATGTTCACAAATTCTGCCGATTGTTTTGTAACTAATGTCAAATTAGTTACAAAACAATGGGCAGAATTTGTGAAAATGTGTATCAAAATTTTGTGAATTAATGTCAATTAAAGCTGCTGTTGCCTAAGGCAGCAACAACTTGCGGTCAAATGATTTTCAAAATATTCAACTTTTCCATGTTGGAAAATAGGGAAACGTTGTAGATAGGCACTACAGTCGAAATCTATATCATAATAAAAATATAAATAATATGTCCATTTCGTGACAAAATGCACAAAATTGACTTCCTGTTTTTCCTAGTAAATTCACAAATTTTCCACCTAAATTTTTATCAATTTTGCCGATTGTCTTGGAACTAATTTGACAACTGTAAAATTTAACATGCTTGTTTGAAATCGTTCAAGTGGTTAATGATTAGTAGAATTTTAACTGATTTACAGATATTTTCAGAAAATCCAAGATGGCTGCCGGAAAAATTGGCCAATCAAATTTCTGAATACAAGTTCTGAAACCTACAATCGTTCCAGCCAAGTCCGGTTGAAATTTCCCATGCAGTTAATGAGGAGTAGCGTTTTAAACAGTTTTCACGCAATTTTTTAGAAGATTGAAGATGGCCACCAAAAATATTGCTCAATCAAAATTCTGTATACAAGTTCTGAAGCATACTACTCTAGTGTTCTACTAACCGAATTTGCTTGAAATCGGCTAAGTGATTTCTTTTAACTGATTTCCAGAAATGTTCAGAAAATCCAAGATGGCTGCCAGAAAATTGATCAATCAAAATTATATATACATGTGTAATGGGGGAGGTTTTACTGACAGGATCAGGTCCTAATATCAAGCTTAGGCAGGCTGGACTGACATGTAGCTGCCCACCAGTGGTGCCACGGTTGTGACCCGTCTAATTTATGACCAGGGCCAGGGAGCTGTGCAAACTGCTAACTTTTGCCTACTATGGACTGACAGGCTATCTTTGTTGTATCACAAATCTTAAGACAGTTCTTAGGACAGACAGGCTGGTTGATAAGTAGTGCATAGTTCACTTACTTTGATGCTCAGCGACATTGCTTATGACTCCGTTGATGACAGTCTTAATGGCAGATTCACCATCAGTCAATAATTAGTTGATAACACAGAAGACTTCATTAAACATTATTCCTCTTTTACTCACTGAGAATTATTTGTCCATGATACACTTTAGATTAATCATCTATTAATACAGTTAACTAGATAATAAGTTTCATTTGAGCAATAATAACTGAACTTGTTAAAATAACAGACTTTAAATACTGACTTTGACCATATAAATCAAATATTAAACTAAGACGCTTACTCCCTAACTAAAGGTATGCTAGCAATCTTATTCTTTTGTTGTGGTCTTATTTTTGTGACCGAACCGCACAGCCTAACCGGTCTATATTTCTACAACAAGAAACCGGCATAACATGTCGCTTCACGGAAAGAATCTTAAACACAAAGATGGTTTTGTGCTTATGGTGGTGATGAGAGGGGGGGGGGGGGGGGGGGGGGTTGTGTTACCTATAGAGGCTCATTTTACAATCTACTATTTACATTGGGTGGGAGGGGGTGATGGGGGGGATTATCCAGATTTCAAAATCATTGGATAAAGTCGGAAACTTATTCTTTCATATGTTCTGAGCTTGATGTACTTTGAATTATTATTAACCATTTTAATGCTGAATTTTGTTAGTTCACATTCTTCAGTTTTTCTAACATGCTAACTGATGTTTATTTTGATGGCTGCAGAAAATATAGACCAATCAAAATTTGGTATACAACTTCTGCAGCATACCACTCGAAAGGCCCTCTCAACCAAGTTTGCTTGAAATCGGCCAGGTGGTCTATGAGCAAATTTTCAGAAAATCCAAGATGACCGCCGGAAGTATTAACCAAGCAGAATTCTCGTTAGAAGTGTTGAAGGCGACCAGCATAGAATTAGTCCACCAAAATGTTGATGAAGTCGGGCCATTTCTATTGAAAGAGTAGCGTTTTAAATGATTTTCGGAAAACCTTTGGAAAATCCAAGATGGGTAGCCCAAAAAAATGACCAATCAAAGTTCTCGAGCCTACCACCAAAAAACCCTTCCAGCCAGGATAATTACCCCAAAATTGGGATTCTGGGAATTCAGGGGTCAAAGTATATAAATCAATTCCGACATGCGCAAAAATGTGGGCCGAGCTTAGCTAGAAATGGGTAAGGCATAGTTAGAAATGATCCCTCTATTATGTAACCTCACAATCTTTGTTTTCTTTCAAGTCACTCCTTACTTCACAGATAAATCAAATTTCACCAATTCAGGATTTGAACATTGAGTGATTTAAACAGGGAAGTTCTGTGAGGGTCTAGTAATCACGAATAAGCTGCCTCTAAAACACACTCACTGACTCACTCACGCATGCACACACAAATGCATGCACCTACACATGCGCCTACACATCCAGGCAGAAAGAATATGTGAACATCATCTACAAGGATGTGTAATTACACTCCCAAAGGAATGAGATCATTTTACAATGTATCTAGTTCATTTGCAAAAGATTAACAAAAGGCATATATATGGCAAATCTTACTAGAATCAACAAAATGTAAACTTTTCACATTCCATTATTGTTGCTGGATGATAACCTACAAACAAATCACAGAACTGTGCCAGTTTATTGTGCTACAGTCATTACAGCATGATATTACAGCTATGCCTCTTATCAGAAAAGTGTGTGGGCCTTAAAACAGGATATAAGCTTGCAGCCAATACACTATAGCTGCTACCTTCTCACCCCACCCGCCATCCCACCACCATCACCACCAGACACACTACCAAACACACAACACACACACACGCACATATGCTTACGCCCACATACACAATCCCACCACCACCACCACCACCACAGCAGTTATAACACCATTTAGCAGAACCAGAGTGTGTAGTGAATTACTGTGATCACTATTCACAGTCTGGTTCAAGAGGCCTGAGGTTAATCAGCAGAACACAGGACTAAGTGTGTATGTCATACATCTGTCTAAACATTCAATGGTCAAGCCAGCCAAAAGCAGTCTGTGCATTGGTCTAAAATGACATATGTTTAAATGCAGGTCAAGGGAAATCTTTTTTTTTTAATTTCACCATTGGAATGACTGACATTTTTAGATTTCTATTTGCAGCCTGCAAATGGCCATTCACTAATTTTTCTTGACCAGTCTTGGACATTAATGTGCAAAAGGTGATGTATTTTATTTTCATTATTAAAACTTTCACTGATATAATCCCAGTACATCAATCTCACAGTAAAATGTTCCTTTTTCAAACATTCATCAAATCTCTTGAATATAAATAATGAATATAATATGATAGGAAGGGTATTGCTCCCTTAAAAACTGAGATACAGATTTTGCACCAAACTTATCCCACAATTTTAACCCTTTAATGGCCAAATTTGGTCAAGAAAATTTAAATATTTTCTTTTTGAATGCCCATTTATAGGCCAAGAGAATACAATTTTTTCAAATTTATCACTGGAATGACTGGCTCAGTTATTGAGCCAGGCATTCCTGTGGTAAATTTTCAAAAATTGTATTCTCTTGACCTGTAAATGGTCATTCCACAAGACCATAGCAGAGGCCGGTTTTGGCCGGTATGACCATCAAAGGCTTATTTGGGCCACAGCTGTAGCTGTGATAAATTTGATACAAAATGGTTTGTGAGATTCTAGCTATTTATCACATCAAATTTATTACATTGATTCTGCCCAATCTTGTATCACTTTGCATCAGTTTTGTTTATCACTGTAAAGATTGCTTCACTAGTGAGAGTTCTCACAAAATGTGCGTCAAAATATAGTGATTACCACCAACATATCATTTGAGAATTAAAATTTTTGATCAATCGATTAAACATTCCGAGTGTTTCATTGAAATTTATCATCATATTTCATGACCAGTATGTATGATTACTGTATTCTGCAGCTGTAGTAATAGAAACAAGCCCACAGCCGCAATCAGTCCTTCTTCTCTTTTGGCCACTGTGGTTTGTCGTCAGCCCAAATCTTTATTTTCCTCCGATTCATACTTGAAGTCGCTTCACAGCATGCTTAACAGATATATGCAATGACGTCCTCTCCTGGCTTTCTGTTTGCTGGCTCACATGCAGTAGGGCGGATTCCATGGCTCTCTGTGCTGTTGTGTCTTCTGGCATCATTAGCATATGGCCAAACATGGACCATCTTTGTTGGATGACATTAACGGACAGTGGCGATGCATTACATATCTTGTATGGTGGGTATCAAGTCTAGAGCTGCCTTTGGAGATGCCCAGCTACTACAGTTATATGACATCAAGGATACGCAGCTTGCATAGCATAAATGTAGTCTTTTTTCAAAGGGCATCTTTGATTTACGAATCGAGAAGGACTGGGAAGCTATGTTCCCTATGACTCAGGGGTGGGTGGGGGGGGGAGCAGTAGGCTCACTAGTCACAGTTCATCTTTATTGCAACTGGTTTGGTGTAGTACATCTAGGATCTTTGAGTGTTTAGTAGTGTCGAAGGCTTGTCACATGTCAATGCCAATTTTAGTTTGGACCCGACTACTGACACAAGCATGTCCAGCCCATACAAGGTCTGCGGAGTTGTGTCCTTGTCAAAAGAGTTCCAACCAGCATTGCTACATTGCTTTACAATGTGCCTACTAAATATACATTAATTTTATACTTTATTTCATTTCATCAATACATGAACAGTAGAGATGTGTGAAAAACAAAATTATGTCATAATGCATTTAAATAAAACCATATTAAAAGATAAAATACAATAATAGCATATATACGTGCAGTTTATCACTAGGTGGTGGTGGTTGGGAGCAGGAGATATGGAAACTGTGCAAAACCGAGAGAACATTTGTAACTATTTTGACTGATGAATAAAGGCAAAATGTTTGAAAAACAAATTGTCAAATTTGTGTACTTTTAGAGGCTTAAACTCCTAGATGTACCAAAAGAAAATAAATCTTAACAAATGATGATTTCATTACGTATGAATTAATATAATGTTTTAAGTCATAAAATTGAATCAGAGACACGAGTCCCTAATTCAACTTCGCAATTAAAACAAACTATAACAATTTGTACAAAATGGAATTATCATATGTTAGGATTTATTTCGATTCATTATATTGAGATACACAAATTAAACTTCTAAAACTACACAATTTAAACAATTCTATTTTCACGCATTTTGCCGTAAATATGTACCCTTAATTAAGTATTAAAACATTGTAGTTTGTTTTAAGTTTGTAACGACTATCTCATCTCTTTAATCACTAATGTCTTCATCACTTTCATCACTATCAACAATGTCACATTTAGCATGGGTGCGATTATTTTTGCAGTCTTCAATACCAGTTGAAGAGCACATCTCTGTGCAACCCAGACCTTGGTCACCGCACATACATGAAACATTACACATAGCCATTCATATGTAAATACACAATAAACTGTCAATAAACTCAGACGCCATAAGGCCATCAATGTGGACTAGCTGCCACAATATCTTCCCCTTCCTGCTTCCATCCATACTGCAGGGGCGAACGGAGGTGGTGATTTCATAGATGGAATTACATCAAACTGTGTGTTTGCAACATTTATCTCTTACATGTCTCCATGAAATTGGCTTCACAGGGTGGCAATTTGGCAGTGCTTGTGTCTAGTTATCATCCTAGCCCTCAGCTTGTTCCAGTTTCCATTATGTTCTTTTTCTTAGTGCTCAGATCATACAGTGAAGATACTTAAACCCCTTGCTGCACATGTATCATCTTTACCACCAAGGCTTGTTAGAGCGATGAATGAGTTTGGCTTTTTCGTGACAAGATTAAACACTGTGACCTTTCCCTTCATGTAAAAGCCCACAGTTGTATCGCAGCCAGTAAGCGCATGGCCAGCAGGTAACATTTGGCAGAATACTACAGGAAATTGCTACAGATATCATGGACACGGATGTATTGTCAAGTTTTGTCACTTGTCCAGTTTTGATCCACAATTCGGCCATATTGTTCAGCATTGGAAAGTGGTGAATAGTCAATATCAGAACATCTCGATCTTTGCACTGTATAATGACTCTTCCTTTGACCACTAAATCGCCAAACACGTCATCTGCTTGATGAATGTGAAATATCATGTGGGTGCCTGTTAGGCCGAGTCTGTTTTCCAATTAACCAGCGCTGACACAAAAAGAATCTTGTGGGGTTTTCAGGCAATCAGGTAAATACAGTTTTAAATGTTGGAGTGAATTAAATTTCTTTGTCCACTCCTCTAACATGTCTAAGAATTTAAGGAGTTTTAACTTGTTTGAGGTGACATGCAAAAAATTCTTCCAGTCCAACACTGGCAGTTCATTTGCTATGTGAAATTATCTTGTGCAGCTATCCCCACTTGCTGTTTGTCTCATAAGGCATTCTGCATTTTTTATAGACAAGCCATCATATCTATGAAAGACATCAATAATTGTGTTGGCAGAAGCTCAGGCTGACAGAAGCTGCTTGGTGTATTCATTCACAAGATTTCCAAATGACTAACTACTTGACAGTGCACCCCTAACAAAACAGTATGTTCTTTAGGTGGCAGAGTAGTGTGCACTTCTCTAACAAAGATCCAATTTCACACTAAGTTCTGATTTCTGTGTTTACCGCAATGTTCCATCTCCATGCAACATGAACGGTGGAACTGACTGAGGGTGTTCCCCATGTTTACATTATCTCTAGATGAGGAAATTCCCAGTGCATGCCTAAAGACCATCTCAGGACTAACACATATAAGAACTGTTTTCCCTTTTACATTTGCCTTTTTGGCCATGTTATCAAATGTAAGAAGTCCAGATATTTTTATAGCTGGCATTTCTCTCCTCCAGCTGAAAGTGTTGATTGTACAAATGACTCCATAATTTTTTCTCCAGTTGAGACAATACTGAGTAAGGACTGCTGCACTTCATTTGATGCGGTAAGATCATTTGATATTTTCAACAATAACTGTGGATGCACAGCTATATCAAATGGATTTATCATAACAATATTAGCATTGATGTGATCAACAATTGAAATGACATACTTTTCGTTATGCTTGAGACATGCCTACTACTACTACTACTACTACTACTACTACTACTACTACTACTACTACTACTACTACTACTACTACTACTACTACTACTACTACTACGATGTGTCTTGATAAGCTCCATCTGACGAATGCAAATTTCTGCTGTGTTATACCTAAGAGTCCTCACTTGCTCTTAGTGATTCTTATAACTGTTTTCTCTGTGGCCATATCCCCCTGACATCATAGCTTTCCGATCCCTCTGGAAGATATGGATTCGTAGATCAAAGATGGCCCTGATAAAAAAGGCTACGTTTATACAATGCAACATATGTATCCTTGATGCTGTATAACTGCTGGGCAGCTCCAAAGGCAGCTCTAGAGAAACTCAATGCCTGCCACTGCAAACACCTATGCACCATCACTGGACACCGATGGCCAGACAGCATAATTTCTGACGATGATGAGCCCTTGCACCCGTTCTCAGGAGATCCGAGGCCATTACTAACACCAATTAAAACAGCAGAAGTCGATAAGGCACTTAAAGCCCTGAAAACTGGATGTGCATCTGGACCTGATGGCATGAGCAATGAACTATTCAAATATGAAAGTGACATTATCTCAAAACCGATCACGCACCTAATCAATTCAGCTTTTATGCACCACCTTCTCATCGACGCTGTAGGCCAAGGCACCCTTATCGCACTACCAAAGCCCAAGAAGCTACCTTGGCCCCCAGCCAATCTGTGGCTCATTGTGCTCTTCAACAGCATATGGAAAATCCTATCCCATGTTACTCTATGCCGCATCCGAGACAAGATCGATTACTTCACCGGATCATGTCAAAGTGGCTTCAAACATGGATGCAGTTGCGCAGACATTGTATGGACTAAACACATGCTCGTGTCGGTAGTCATGCCCAAACACTGGGACTTCTACAAAAGGGGCATTGACATGTCACGCGCCTTCGACACAATTAAACGCGCAAAGATCCTAGATGTACTACGCCAGGCAGTTGCAATGAAGATGAGCTATGACTAGTGAGACTACTGCTTGCAGACACCAAGTCAGTGAAGTCTGTAGAGCTTGAGACATCAATCGACTCCCCACAAGGAGATGGTCTATCTCCACTGCTTTTCACCTGTTACCTTGCTGCTGCATTGAAATCTGTGCGGGAAAGTTCCACAAGACCAAACCCCCCCAGTGTCAATACTGGCCATGCCACTAGAGATGGAATATGCCGACGATGTGGACTTTATAGATGAGGAAAAGAAACCCCTTGACGAACTTTTCCCAATAGCTGCACGCAAACGAAAAATTGAGAATCTCTGTATGAATGAATCCAAAACAGAGTTCACCCACATATACCTATCGACAAAGCAGGAAACTATAGAAAATGACGACCCACTTTGTGGCGGCGAACCATGGAGGAAAAGTAAAATCCTGGGCTCACTGCTTTGCAGTACTGCTGACATTTCTGCACGCTGCATCCTGGGGGGAACATAGCTTTCCAGTCATTCTGGAAGCTATGGATTCGTAGATCAAAGATGCCCTTGATAAAAAGGCTACGTTTATACAAGACAACCTGCGTATCCTTGATGCTGTATAACTGCAACAGCTGGGCAGCTCCAAAGGCAGCTCTAAACAAACTTGATGCCTGCCACCGCAAACACCTACGCACCATCACTGGACACAGATGGCCAGACAGCATAATTTCCAACGATGCACTATACAAGATGTGTAATATGTCGCCGCTGTCTGTAAAAGTCGCCCAGCAAAGATGGTCCATGTTTGGCCATGTGCTAAGGATGCCAGAAGAGACACCAGCACAGTCTTGGAATTCGCCCTACTCGGAGCCAGCAAATACAAAGCCAGGAGAGGATGTCATTGCATAAATCTGTTAAGCGTGCTATGAGGTGACCTCAAGAAAGCAGGACTCGGTACACTCAAGTCAAGAATGGACCCGCGGAAGCTAAAGATTTTGGCTGAGGTCAAAACCAAAGAAGGATTGATTGCAGCTGTGGGATGTTTCTACTACTACAGCCCCAGAATACAGTAATCATTCATTGCTTTGAAATTAACATACTCCATCAGTGCTGAAAGAATTAATGTATTGGAGTTCAGATAGGAACCAGAGACAGCAGCAGTGCTGGATGATTGCCTATTTAGTCAGGATGATGTCCAACTGAAAGTCACTGCAAGACTAAGCGGTTCTGTCTCACCCGCTTCCACTCTTGGATGTGATAGGTCAGGCGGCCTACTACAGGCCTATCTAGGGGCTGATATTGAACCAAGCAATCCAAAAAATGGCACCAGCTCTAGAGCTGTCTCTGGCAGAAACGTCGTCCTCATGGGATCCACACCCTCATGCATGGTTCCCACACCCTGATCCATACTGACCTCTGCTAGCGCCACGGCCACCTTGGGGCATGGGTTGCCTGGTAGGCTGGGGATGTGGAGCCTGTTCCCCCCACACACAACAACCACACAGACCCGCTCCTGGCCTATGGTGGTGAGGCCTAGGCTGGCATTGCATGGGATGGTGACTTATCGGCTGATGTGCACAAGGAACAGGGATGCTACATGAACATCTTTGCGTCTGAGCACTCCAAATTGCTGCTGCAGTGCCCTTGGATTTTTCACTAAAATTCATTGAGGTGTCTGCACCCTACACCCCCAGAGAGCCACCATAGATGCCCGTAGGAGCCATTGGTGAGTTCCTGGGATGGGCACAAGTTGTCAAGTGCAAAGTTGCGTCTCGGCCAGAAAATTCTAGTGACACTTTGTTAAGACAGTCCATAGACAGGTTGATGCGATTCTGTATGGCTCTCTGAATAAAAAAGAGGCGATGGTTGGTGGGAAGCAGAGGCCGCTACTACCCCGTGTAATAGGTTTGAGACATGTGAGAGGGAAAAAATAGCCTCTCTCACACCCTCCTTCAAATCCGGCAGCGCAGTATTTGCTGAACGCTATGTGTTCGAGCAGAGGGATCTCATGTCAGACCAGAACCAGGGCTGCGTCTCCTTGCCCAAAGCATCCTATCATCAGCATCAGGCTTTGGAAAACCGCCATGGCACCTCATCGGGCGGGGGTGGGGGGGGGGGGTCAACATCGGCTTACCTTGAAGCCACATGTGTGGAATCTGTGGGGTAAATGACAGGTCTACCAGGAGTCCAGGTTTTACAGCAACCAGCCATTGACATATGTCATTCCAGTCATCCTCCTCAGTAGCCACCTGGGATACCTTGATGAACTGGGGCCCCTGACTCGTTGACTTCCAAGATGTGCCCGCCGTCTTCTGAATTGTGGATTCATGGCTAGTTATACAGAAGCACTCAAAGAGCCAGGCAAGTTATATGGCTTGAGCCTTGGCTGTTCTGAGAGATGAAGGCATGGAACCATCTGGGGTAAAAAGCATGTTACTACAATCTGCACCTTCCATACCAAATCCTTCATTTACCCAAGGGATTCGATATGGCTGGCCATCCGCATCAAGCAAGCCAACTCACTGAGCAGCGAAGGTTACCCCTCCTTGGTTAACTCCATGGAAATGGTAACCCATGGGTCTCCTACTTTCATGGTCTCTGGCTCATCGGTTTGGCAATGCAGCAAGTTTTCCTCTTCTTCCTGCTCAGACAGGTTAGGTTAGATGGGCAATTATCTCCTTTCAAAGCAAGCTTAGTACAGCTGGTCAGGTTATAACAACAGCACCATTGTACTAGCTTGCAAGACTCATACCTGAGTCTTAACACTTTTCACCATGAATTTTATATTCAAATCATTCATTTAGATGGGGTGGGTGGGTAGGTGGGTGGGCGGGCCGAGGTTAATTACCCTTTCTTGCACTTATGTCAAATGATTAATTGTAGAAGAAAGGCTGGTATAAATGTCAGAAAGTGTTTTTACTTAGACAGCAGCAATCTAAAGCATTGGTTTTCAATGGTGTTTTTATGATCTGACTAGCACTACTTAGCTTGCTTTCAAAGAAGATAATTTCCCATTCTACTACTGATAGGATTATGAGACCAGCTATGCAAGACTCAGACAGTCTGATGCAGTTCAGAGCAGTACAGTAAGATACATTGGTTGAGGAATTGCACTATAACAACAAATACCAGACTATATATGAATTGATAATGTGTGTTACATAAAACACAAAAAAACATGTGAATATTTTGAAAACCATGTGATTGAACGTTGTTACTGTCTACGACCACAACACTTTCAGCTAAATTAATTTCAAAATATTCTAAAGATGTCATTTGCATATTGTTTAATATCAGGCTGATTAAAATTGAGGATCACATGTGTGAAATGTATGAAAAATAATTTTTTTAATGCAAAGATTTACAGAAGATATGAGAAATCTGTATTAAATGTGAATTTGCAATATGCATGTCTATTTCAATGGTAGAATTTATCAGAAATAGACAGAAGTATTTTGAAAAGTATTTCAAAATACTCATATACATTGACAATGCATTTAAATACAAATACTTTTGCCCTAAATACTTTTCAAATACAAATAACTTGTAAATTTATTAAAATTACTTCAAATACAAATACACTTGTATTTGACCCCAGCCCTGCTCAATATATTGGAATTTTGGATAACCCCATTCTATAGGTCTATCCAAGGTGAAAGTATCGACATGACTTCCAACCGAGTTTGCTTGAAAGCACCCAAAATGATTACTTTAACTGATTTCCAGAAACTTTCAGAAAATTCAAAACGTCTGGTTGTATTTGCACACACAGTTAATGAGGAAAATTTGGAAAATTCAAGATGGCTTGCGAAAAAATAGCCCACTCAAAATTCTGTATACCTCTTCTGAAGTATACCACTCTAGGGTCCTCCCAACCCAGTTTGCTTGAAATCATTCAAGCTGTTAATGAGGAGTAGTATTTTAATTAATTTTCTGAAATGTTCAGAAAATGGAACATGGCTGCTGGGAAAAATTTAACAATCAAAATTCTGTGTACAAGTTCTGAAACCTACCAGCCTAGTATCCTTCCAGCCTGGTTGAAATTACCCATGCAGTTAATGATTAATGGCATTTTAAACGATTTTGCGCCATTTTTCGAAAAATTCAAGATGGCTACTAAAAATCGATCAATCAAAATTCTGAACAAGATTTCATTTAATTGAAGCCTAGGCTTCTATTAGGACAAGAGGTGTTCAATTTCCAACCCAACATCTCTTAGAAAGGGGGTGGGCTTATATTAGAGTTTTCCCCAGAAAGCTTTCTAAAACTGATACCACGGAAATTCAATGAATTTTCTCAAGTAAAAATTCCCACCGCCTACACCTATGTTTAATGTAGACCTCAAAACATCACCGGGGAAGTGAAATTATTTGATTTGAGCGCCTAATTATTGCGTATCCTTTAATAAAGGTTGTTTATTACATAAAAATTAATACACAATTTGATATAAAATGGCGTCGCAAAAAATCCAAATCACGTGATTCGCCTCCAATTGAAGAGTTTGTTTTAGAGCGAGTATTCGGATATAAATATTCTGGAATCGGGGACTCGGGAATTTCTATATATTATCATTGCGAGATAGGAACTGAGTATCATACTGATCTGAATAATGGGTACCCGTTTGATAAACTCCCGTTAGCGTATAACCCGCGAGAACATCCCCACTCCCCCTGGCGCGTCAACATAAGAAGACAGCTATATTGTTGTTCGTAATAATTCATTTTGGATCATATAATGTCGATCGGCATTACAAAATTGATGCACAACACTGCTTGTTTGGTACATAAATTTGGTCTTAAAATATATTTATAAGGAAGGCATTTAATCGCAGCAAGACTGTTTTATGCGCGTTTTGACTACAAAAGTGTGGAATAAACTTTATTATAGCTTGAACATACGTGGCCTACTATTGGTATTAATCTAATAGGTGGTTGAGATTCACAAATCTGAGGTCTGTATTGACTTCTAGAGGGGCTGGAAATGTTATTCTTACAAATTTGCTCTTTAAAAAATGTTCCTACACAATCTGCTGATTTAGGGGGTGGGCTTCTAATACAGAGTTTTGCTGTTTTGAAACTGATAGGAAATCATTGGAGCCCATATGTCAAAGTTAGGGGTGGGCTTCTATTAGAGCATAGGTGAAATACGGTAGTATATTAAATGTTTTTTCGCAAAATTCAAGATGGTGGCCGAAAAAAGACCAATCAAAATTTTTTATATAATTTCTGAAGCAAACCACTCTAGGGTCCACCTAAGAGTGTCTGCTTGACACCAAGTGGTTAATGAGGAGTAGGCTTTCAACTGATTCCATAAATTTGTAGAAAATCCAAGATGGCCACTGGAAATATTGATCAATCAGAATTCTCGTTAGAAGTGTTGAAGCCTACTAGTATAGAATTAGCCCACACAAGTTTTATTGAGGTCGGGCCATTTATATAGGGGTAGTAGCATTTTAAGTGATTTCCGGAAAATTGTCGGAAAATCAAAGAGGGCCACCAGAAAAATTTACCAATCAGAACTCTGAATAGAAGTTCTGGAGCCTACCACGATAGGATCCTTCCAGCCAAATTTGGTGTGAAATTGGTCAAACCATAAATGAGGAGATGCGATTTGACAGACGGACGCCAGACGACGGATGACGGACAGACAGACCGACGAACACCATGGCATAAGCTCACTTGACCCTTCGGGTGAGCTAACCAGTGAAAGGAAGCGTTAAATGGTCAGCAATGGAGGAATCCAGTTTTAACCTTGCCCTACCCATCTCTAGTCGAGCTCCACCCACAACTCGCCCGTGTTGGGATCGATCGATCCCTAGACTCCCTGACTATGAATTTCTAGAAGACTTTACAGGTAGGCTGTTGAATATTTTGAAATTAATTTGACTGGGTGCTGTTGCTGTCCTATGGCAGCAACAACGCCCAATCAAATTAGTTTCAAAATATTCAACAGCATGTTTATTAACTAGTAAAAACATACAAAATTTGTACAACAACGCTTAGTCCGTCATCAGTTAAGCATTCGTGATGCACCTATCTACGTCATTCTTGACATTCATCCTACACATCACGTAGTTGATCATGATGTCATATGATGGACGGATAAACTGGAAAGGTCCACAATGCAGGAAAATAGAAAATATCTTTGAGGATGTGCAATAGCATGTCAAAGTCTTGATTTGAAAAGTAGCTATTTTGCAAGATCACTACAGAAGTCATTTTAATACAGATTAAAGGTGAAATGTAAATTACCTTGAAAATTGCGGCAACGCTCTTTGTACATCAAAACCAATGCATGTTTTAATGAGTAACTAAACATTTTTTGCATACAATACAATATTCCTCAGGAAATTTATGTTCGAGACACACTGCATTTAACTGTCTCGCTGCTGCAAGCCACCAGACTATAATTTAAATGGGCCATGACTCTGGACCTGCTGAATATTTTTATAACAATCTGACTGAAAGTTGTTGGTGGCTTAGCCACCAACAACTTTCAGTCAAATTGTTTTCAAAATATTCAGCAGGTCCAGAGGTAAACCCAATAAAAAATGTAGTCTGCAAAAATTTAGCAGTGAGACAGTTAACGATCCCAACAGAATGCTCATACTAAACCCTTTCATGACTATGTCTTTTCATGTAAATATTCCCTGGGGACAGTTTTCTTTCATAATTTTCTTAAATTTTACATATTTCAAAAGAATAAATAGTTACTTTCAAATGTGTATTTACGGTATACTTAAAACAAGCTATCCACTCAGGATTTCAATGACATTAGTAATAGGATTTTTGATAACGCTGTACACCATATTGTCACCATGAGGTGGGTGGGGTCACCCAAAATCAGCACAACTGGACCCAGTGGGGTGACGGTGTACTTTCTTAACATAGCACTTATGCATAGACTGATGACTTGATACATGGCAGAAATAAGGCTTGTTATTGTGTGCATCTCATGGCTAATGGGAGACAATACTTTATGGTAGTTTTGCCAAGAATTACCAGCTTATGCTGTCCTCGGCCTTTGCAGTCCTTAGTGTATGGGACATCCTCGGTCTTTGTAGTCCTGAGAGTACAGGCCATCCTCGGCCATTGTTGTCCTGAGTGTACAAGCCGCCTCAGCCTTTGTAGTCCTGAGTGTACTGGCCGGCCTCGGCTGTTGTTGTTCTGAGTGTACAGGCCGTCCTCAGCTGTTGTTGCTCTGAGTGTACAGCCCATTCTCGGTGGTTGTTGTCCTGAGTTTACAGGCCCTCCTCAGCCATTGTTGTCCTGAGTGTACAAGCTTTCCTTGGCCATTGTTGTCCTGACTGTACAGGCCGTACTCGGCAATTGTTTTCCTGACTGCACAGGCCATCCTCGACCATTGTTGTCCTGACTGCACCTGTAGTCCTCCTCTGCTGTTGTTCTCCTGAGTAGACAGGTAGTCCTTGGCCATTATTGTCCTGAGTGTACAGCGTGTCATTGGCCATTGTAAGCATCAAAGGGTTATATAGTTGTCCAAAAAATTGTCTAAAACAAACAGGATATATCGAACACTTGAACTTAGATTATCATCCGTCCTGTTGCATTACATTAAGCATCCTATTATCTATACACAGAAATAAAAACATGCAAAAGTTTGAGGTTTCGAAAGGGGCAAGATAAGTCATATTTTGACCAAACTGAAAAGTGGCTGGCTCATGTCACTCCTTTGCCTCATCATTATCAATCACACCTTCCTCGCAACAATGAGAGATAGGCTCACCAATGGTCATGATATGTTCATCTGCCTAAACCTTAACCATCTAATGCTCAGGCAACACAAAATGGCTTCAACTGGTTTATTCTTTAGCAGGCAGTTCTTCATCCTCTATCCTAAATCTGTAAGCTCAAATGTCTATCTAGCAGACATATTTTTCTTGCAACCGCTTGAGTTATCAAATGACACAAACAAGCGGCCGCATGATATATGTCTATATATATATATATATATATATATATATATATATATATATATATATATATAATATATATAATATATATATATATATATATATATATATATATATATATATATATATATATATATATATATATATATATATAATATATATATATATATATATATATATATATATATATATATATATATATATATATATATATAATATATATAATATATATATATATATATATATATATATATATATATATATATATATATATATATATATATATATATATATATATATATATATATATATATATATATATATATATATATATATATATATATATATATATATATATATATATATATACATGTATATATATATATGCACATGTGCATTTTCAATTTACTTTTACTGTTAGTTTTTAAAATGACCCCTGTACTATGTATTATAAACTAAACTTTGGAAAATTGGGGAATAAATTAATTTTAAATCAAAATGTTTAGATATAGCTTATTCAGCAGCATATAATGGATCTGCTAAGCATTAAAGCATATATCTAGACACCTATGTGATCAGGAAGCCAAAATATTGAGAAACACCTCCCCCCCCCCACAGACCCCCCCTTGCGGGTTGGTCTGTTGTTTTATTAACCACTATAAAAACATACTTACCGTGCAATCACTACTTGCTAAATCAATTCTCTGCATTTAGCGACCAGAATAAGATTTTTATGCTTGCACAAACTCTTTCCCATGCCTATTCCTATAAATATGGACCCTCACCCAGACTACTGGTTAGGTCCATCGCCAGTATATTAACTGATATAGACTGGCACCAGTCTGTACTCACTCCATAGTGATGCCTGTCACTAAGCGCGCTTGCGCATGCGCACTGGAGCCCAAATAGGAAACAGATTCACTTTTCTGAATTTAAGTACCAAATATTATAGGCAAATTCTCAAATCAATTCCACACGGGGTGACTGAGGCCGGGTCGTAGTGATTGAACGGTAAGTATGTTTTTATAGTGGTTAATAAAACAACAGACCAACCCGCAAGGGGAGTCTGTGGGTGGGTTGTTATTACACCACAAAAACATCCATTACCGTTCAATCACTACTTGCTAAACCCGTAGATTTAGTCAGTGCCCCACTTAAAACATTAGGTGGGAGGCGATTTTGGAATCAATCAAACAAGGATAAAAGTCAAACCAATCTTATCCAAATGTTAATAACATAATATAATAGTGCATTTAAATCAAGCACACCATGATTATCAAATAAGGAAAATTTTAACTTAGAGATAAATAAAAACCAAAATAAACTTTCACCATTTCCTACAGACTTAACGAAAATAGCGAGATGTGCTTGGTAAATGGTCTTCAGCTATATTGGTTAAAATCGTAATATTACGAAAGAAGGAGGATGCTGCACTCTGATCTTTCAGATAAAAGGTTGTAAAAGAGGATTCAGATTTTCATCCGGCAAACTGTAAGACTTCATTTAAAAACGAACAGGCAAAAAGTGCAAAAGAGGAAGCCATTCCTCTAACATCGTGAGTTTTAATATGGGAGATTAATTTGTTCCGGGGAAGCAATCTCATAACAGAGCTTAATCGTCTCCCAAATCCATCAGGATAACGTAAACCTTGAGACCGGCTTAGTTAACTCTTCTGCATAAGAAAACATAAAAGGGATGGATCAAATCTTTTGAAATCAGTTCGCTGTTTGTACATTCTTAATGCCCTAACAGGACATCAGAGTTTATCGGAAGGCGAAAAAGACGATAATGATTTTTAAATGATCGGACTAGCAGGAAATCGGTTAGACTGAGTTTTAGATAAAAATCCCTTCTGGGATTAAAACTAAACCGTCTCCTGAAACTATAAATCTCTCCCTTTCAGCAGAAAAAGCATGAATTCTGAATGCCTTCTAGCAGAGGCCGTTAATACTAATAGAGGAAAGAGGTTCAAAATGATGGCCTGCCAGCACTTGAAGAACCAAAGCCAAGTTCCATGAAGGTAAAGGCTTAGCTATCGGAGGACGAATATTGCCTAGACCTCTAATAAAAACTATTAAAGGTCTTAGTGTCCTTGACATCAGCATACAGAAGGCAAGGAAGAAGATGCCAGAGAAAATCTATATCCCCTAACCAAATTAGCTGATAAATGGAAGGAATCAGAGATATGTTAAAAAAGTCTAATACTTGGGGAATAGAAATAGAATCGGGCACGAGACCTTGGTCTGAACACTATTCTCCAAAAATTTTAAGTTGACACTTGTAAACTCTGCGGTTCGACTCTCTTCTGGAAGAATTGATAATTACTGGAGATCTTGAAGAAACTTTGTTCTCGTAGACTTTAGTTTCGATATTCTCCAAACACACAGACTGAAGATTTCTGAGTTTGGATGAAGACAAAGGCCTCTTACTTGCGACAGAAGATCCTGGGAGAATGGAAGAAGACGAGGGAAGTCTACCAGGAGATCTAGAAGGTCTACAAACCAAATCCTCTTTGGCAAAAAAGGAGCTATAAAAGTATCTCACATATTTGATCTTTGACATTCTTCAACACTAACCAGAGCTCTAGATAAGCGTTTCAATAATTGGGTGATTCACTCTTAGAAATTTTGTAAATTGGGTTTCTTTGGAATTTAATTGCCTATTATACATTACTAGCAAGAGAACTGAATTTTGACTGGGTGAAAACGCAAAAACCCTGCTTATCTAGAGCTCTGACACTAACAGAATCAAAATCATTGGAGGGAATGCATAGACGAACATTCCTGTCCAGGACTGAGACAGGTCATCCACCGCCAGGGCTCGACTGTCTGGAAAAAGAGACATGTAAGAGGAGATCTGAGCATTCAGAGATGTCGCAAACAGATCTACCAGAGGGTGATCCATAAGACTGAAAATCGCTTTGACAACCGACCTCTTTAACTGCCACTCTGTGTGGCCGAATTTGCTGGGATGTGACAGTTGGTCCGCAAGAAAATTCAGACTGCCTGGGACATGAGGAGACACTAGAAGAATCTGATTCTTGTAACACCATAAGAGAAGGTTCCACACTTATAGACAAAGGATGGATGACCTTGTAGCCCCCTACCTGGTGATATAAGAGACCACTGTCGAATTGTCCGACCGAATCGAGACTGAGACCTATCACAAGATCTGACCATGAGAGGAGAGCCTTCTTGACACCACACAATTCCAGAATGTTGATATGACCTGTTGACTCCTCCAGGGACCAAAGACCGGAAACCGACAGGGACTCTCAGACCGCTCCCCATCCCTCCTGAGAAGCATCTGTCAGATAATCGCCTGAGGGGAGGACTTAACCAGTAGAACACACCATCAGAAGCAGAGAACTGTCTTTCCAAAAAACTAGAAGAGGAATCAAGTGTTCTCTGATGGGAAGCTGATGGTAAATAGAGTGAACCGACTGCTTCCAAAGGGACATTAAATACATTTGGAAGGGTCTTCTCATCAGCGCCGTCCATGGAATAACATTCTCTACGCTGACCATCAAACCTATCACTCTTAGCAGAAATCTTGCTCAGACCATGGAAGAAGAAGACAGAATTTCCATTGCCACTGATAAAGCCTCTATTCCTAGATGTGTGAAGATTTGAGAGGGACCTAGGCTTGATTTCTTTAGATTTAAAATCCACCCTAGGTTGCATGCCAGACTGCAAACCTGTGGAAGAATTCCTGAGAAAATTGAAGAAGACTTACTTTACTAACCAATCATCTATATAAACGTGGAGATGGATAGAACGACAGTGAAAATTTCTGAAAACATGAAAGAAGGCGTCATTTTGGTCGATGGAAACGACCACATACACTGATCTAGACTGAAAATTATCTGGGAGATGGTCTCCATCTTGACTTGGGAGTAAGAATCATGATATTTAATCATGCCATACCCCCTTGTTAAAATAAAATTAATGCAGATTTGAATGTTTCAGAGTGAATATAGATCATTATACTAAGATTTAATGACAGGGTAGGAAAACCTACCCTAGGCTGAACACTCTCATGTATGTATAAATTCATTAGAATTAACATAATTCACACAGAAAACTAACATGATAATGACCAAATTGTCAATTGAAAGGACAAGAGGGACAAGAAAGAAGAATTAGAAGAGGAAAGAGCCGACAAAAAAGAAGGAAGGTCCATAAAAAAAACTCGTCCTTAAAAGGAAGAGAAAGAGTCTAAGCAATCCACCAGTGAACCAGGGACCAGTCATCCGAAGAGACCCTGACTGGACAAAATCTTCTCAGCCCTGACCGACTAGGGATAGAAGAATAGAAGAAGGATTAGGAGAAGGAAAAGAAAAAAGATGAGAAGAGTCACCAGAGACCATAGAATCATAGGTTCAAATGGAAAGAGGAGAGAAAGGCCTCTTGGAAGCTAGAAGAGAAGAAAACTGTAAAGAATCAGAAAAGGAAAACCGTGATCAGAAGGAATGTGAACAGATACAACATCCAGACCAAAGGACATGGAAAGAATAGAGAAAAAAGCTGACATGAAAGAACGAACAAGGGACGAATCCCTAAAAACAGAAAACAATGAGAAAACCACACCTTAATCAACAATTAGAAACTCAAGCTCAAAGGAGAGAACGACAGAAACAATCGGATCAAGATGATCAAAGGAGGAAGAAGAGGAAGAGAGGAATTAGGAAGAATGGAAGATGAAGAGGAAAGAACAGGACCAGAAGATCCCAGGAGAGGATTGATAGAAGATGAAATACGGGAAACCCCCATAGGAGGGGAAAAAGAAGAGAGAGAGAGAGAGAGAAAGAGAGAGAGAGAGAGAGAGAGAGAGAGAGAGAGAGAGAGAGAGAGAGAGAGAGAGAGAGAGAGAGAGAGAGAGAGAGAGGAAGGAGACCATGACTAGAAGAAAACTTTAGGAGAAGGGACAGCGGATGGAGGAAGAGACCTATACTTATCTTTATTCATTATTATTTCAGCGTCTGTCAGAATTAGACTAAGAATTCTCTATAAACACAAACTTTCCTTAAGAAATTAATTCCCTCGGATAAAATAAATATGTCAACCTGCCGACATAAGAGGAAATAAGAGCACGAAAAAAGGCTGAATGGCCCGGAGACAACTGGCCATCTAAAGTTGGATGAAATTAAAAATTAATTTTAATTGCGACATCTAGCAATAATGCATAGAATACAGACTGACTTATCGACTGCAACAAAAAACCCATCCGGCAACCAGTTGGAAGAGTCTTTAATTACATTGAAATGTTTCACTGATAAACAAATAAATGCTGAATATCTACAATTCCAAGAGAGACTTCAAGACAGGCAATGTCTCAGAATTAATATTTTCAGCGACTAAACATTCCAATTTTAAAAGCACTTACCGAAATAAGACTAACTCTTAGACAAAATGATGACTAGATCCTAGGAAAGACAAACCTGGAATCTTAGTAAGAGATATCACCGGAAATTTAAAAAAGGAAGATAGAACCGGAAGTTAATCATAGAACACCATGAAAACCGGTAATGACCCTATCCCCGGATGTACGAATCCGGAAGTGTAAAAATAGGAAACGGAAATGTGCACAACGGAAGAATACAGCCAGAAACTGAACCCGGATGTACATTAAAAAATCCCAGAATAAGCATAGGAAGCAGAAATACGCAAACCGGACGTCAGGCCGGATACGGAAAAAATGGCGGTAGATCCGGAAACGGAAGTAACCCCTGTCCTGAGGACCTGAATCCACTACAACTGATCTAAGACCTTGGCATTAGCATAAGCACCAGGCTTATGGACATCAGCTTCAGCCTCCGCCACCACGGCTTGAGGGTTATGCCCGTCACCCTCAAGTCTAATGTGGGTTTTACCCAGTGAACTACACCAGCCCACCTTCAAGCGCTTATTTGCTCTAGTTAATTGCTCTTTATTCTTAATTCATTCACTAGCCCGGAAGTATGTCCCAAACGGAAGTGGAAGTCAGAAGAGCTTATTAGTCATACCGGAAACGGTCAGAACGGAAGTAAGAACCGGCTCTTGAAGACCTGGATGTCCTGCGAAACCAGAAGACAAACCGGAAATGGATGGAACGGAAGTAGCACCGGAAAACGGAAGTAAACCCGAGTCCCGAGGACCCGAATCCACCCCAACGGAACCGGAAGAACTAGCAAAACTAGATTGCGGACTATAGCTATAGGCGACCTATGAAGAATCTTGATGACTGGCATGACCGAAAAATTGGCATTATCATAAGCACCAGACTTATGGACGTCAGCCTCAGCCTTCGCCACCACGGCTTGTGGGTTATGCCCGTCACTCTCAAGTCTAATGTGGGTTTGACCCGGTGAACTACCTGAGCCCACCTTCGAGAGCTTAGTTGCTCTAGACTTCTGCTTAGGAAACCTGAATACTTGCATTGACGTTAGAGGAATCGGTTTCCCCCATTTGCAGGAATGCCCGCTAGCCCTTGGGCTATCATCGGAATCAGAAGAAACTTCCTGTTTCTTGGCCTCCATGATGGCAGAAGATATTCTTTCATCTAAAGATTTAGTCAAAACTGCAGCGAAGGATTCAAATCTCGCAAATAAAGCTATCACTGCTTCCGAATTCGCCGAAACCCCCCCCCCTCCATTGCTGCTGGATTAGACATATTAGAATACTGCAAAAGACACAGCTTTTGTCTCCTAGCAACGGATGAAGAGGAAGGACAACCATATGGCAGCGCCGTAAGGACAAATAATCCTTAAAGAAACTTAGATACGAACGCAGACCACCCTATGCAAAACCTGCACATCGATGTGGGGGTTACACGTAGTGCACATAAAACAGAAATGTCCTCCATACTCCACAGAGTGAAATCGTTCACAGATTGAGGACGTGCACTTGATTTATCGGTCGATAAAACAGACTCTTAAAAAATGAAAAAAGATTACGAAAGAAGCATACAGCCTAGAATTTTGATAAAAGGAGTCTAGAAACATGTAAATGCCTTTCAAAGAAAGGCTGGAAAAATTCAAATTCAAGATTGTTTCCTATCATAGGGGAAAAAATGTAATTCCTTGTAAAGCACTATTTTTTCTTTTAACTGAGTGATTAAGGGTTCACTGGAGTAATAGAGTGTTTTTATATGATGATGACTTAGGCATGTTAAAGTTGTTACCACGAAAACGAAACCCACGAAAACCGGTAACATCTATATACATAGTTATAAAGTTCAATATAACCACAAAATACTTCCAAAAACATAATTTTGGTAGGATAGACTTCATAATAGGCATATCTTAGCATGAGGAAGTCCTTCAAGTGTAAGCTGACACAGCGCAAAGCTATAAAAACTTTCTGATAATATTTGTGCAGTTGTTCTGCTTGCAGAATAATTGAAAAGTGAATCTGTTTCCTATTTGGGCTCCAGTGCGCATGCACAAGCGCGCTTAGTGACAGGCGTCACTATGGAGTGAGTACAGACTGGTGCCAGTCTATATCAGTTAATATACTGGAGATGGACATAACCAGTAGCCTGGTTGAGGGTCCATATTTATAGGAATAGGCATGGGGAGGAGTGTATGCAAGCATAAACATCTTATTCTGGTAGCTAAATGCAGGTAATTGATTTAGCAAGTAGTGATTGAACGGTAATGGATGTTTTTGTGGTGTAATAACAACCCATGTTTCAGATGGTGGCCATTTTGAGCAATATGATCGCTATTGCTTGAAGCAAAAAAATGGTATCAAGTGATTTTCAATTCTGCGATACTTAACAATTGTTCCATGAACAGCTAACATGAAAATGCTTAAGGAAGCAATTTTTTAGCATAGGTGACAGACTATGTCGCACAATGCTCATAATAAAACCATTCCAGTAGAGCTAATGATAGTCATTGTACTGTTGGCTTCTAATGTCATCAGTGCCATCTTGATACTGCTTAGTAAGAGTATAAGAGTATAAGAGTTTGATTCTATACATGTGTTTCTTATGGTAGATGTGCATCAAAATGGCAGCTCAGAAGAAGACGATCACCAATTTTTCTAAATATTTCCTAACTCATTGCTTCGGGATAACTTTAACCCTCAAATTTGTTCAAGAAAATTTCAATTTTCTCATAGAAAATGTCCATTTGCGAGAAGAGAAGACTATTTTTTAAATATTACCACTGGAATTACTGGCTCAGTTATCGAGCCAGTCATTCCAGTGGTAAATTTTCAAAAATAGTCTTCTCTTGGTCTGCAAATGGACATTTCTCGAGACCACTGCAGAAGCCGTTTTTGGCTGATATGATGGCTAAAGGGTTTAATCTAATATTCTAATCATGTATTTCTTATGGTGGATGTGAATTAAAATGGCAGCTCAGAAGAAGACGATCGTCACAGAATTTGTTCTAAATATTTCCTAAACGTATTGCTTCCAGATAACTTTAAGTTCATCTGGGTGATCTAAGCATTGCTAATTTTCCGGTTTCCTAAACTTATTGCTTCCAGATAACTTTAAGCTCATCTGGGTGATCTAAGCATTGCTAATTTTCCGGTTTTTTAAACTTATTGCTTCCAGATAACTTTAAGCTCATCTAGGTGATCTAAGCATTGCTAATTTTCCGGTTTTTTTAACTTATTGCTTCCAGATAACTTTAAGCTCATCTAGGTGATCTAAGCATTGCTTATTTTCCGGAGGAAGATTACGCTCATCTCGTCAAAGATAGGGGCCTCCTACGAGACTTTCCTCCACCCACCCACCAACCCACAGCCGAGCCCCCCCCCCCCCCAAACTACTGTAATTAGGTATCCTGTTTTCCTGCAAATGTATAAGTAAGGAATAATATTTCTTTATTATGAATTATCCTGGGATCAGGACCAACATTTTCACAAATATTAGTAAGGAGTTGAACCCAAAAAAGTCCAAAGATGGCAAATTGTGAAATTTGTCGAGAAGTATTTTTTATTTCAATGCATGACAGAGTCCATTTACCAATAACTATCTCTGCTTACAGTTGAGTCTAGTGTGTGTATTAAGCTTATCTGTCAAAACTTTTAGTGACACATATAAATATATTTTTATACATGGGAAAAATTGGTGGTAGTCAGCTGATCTCTCAACCTCTCCCATTAAATGAATTAAAATACATTAGAACTGTGTCGGTTTTTTGTCCCACAACATAATATCACAGCTATGACACTTCTATGTGAGAGTGTAAAGGCCTACCAGGGTATAAGCTTGCAGCCAATCCACTATCACTGCTCCCCCACCCTCTCACGCACCCCTCACCTTGCCGCCACCCCTCCTTGAGCTCTTCCCTCTGAACTCTCCCCCACCCTCAGTTCTCACACCATTTGACATTTTACATAAGCAGAGTGTGTAGTGGTATTATAATCATTATTTTCAGTATTGTTTAAGAGCCTTGAAAGTAATCATCAGAACACAGGACTAAGTAAGTATTTATGCATGATGATAAGTATATATTTCCAAGATTTTAATGTCTATGCCAGCCAAAAGCTGTATTTGCAGTGGTCTTGGAGAATGTTTATTTGCAGACCAAGAGAAGAGAATTTTTGAAATTTTCTTCTTTTTTTTCTTGAGCATTCTTGACCATTAATGCGATGTATTATATTATCATTATTAACCCTTTCACTGGTAAAATCTGAGGAACTCAATTTCACAGCAAACATTCAGTAAATCTCTTGAATATAATTAGCAAAATTTGATCGAGCGACATTACTCGCTATAGAGGATATCAAACTCATTGTGATTTAATCTTTTAACACTTGAATTTGTTCAAGGAAATTTCAATTTTCTCATGGAAAATGTTCATTTGCAGTCCAAGAGAAGACTATTTTTGAAAATTTAGCGCTGGAATGACTGGCTCGGTTATCAAGCCAGTCATTCCAGTGATAAATTTTCAAAAATAGTCTTCTTTTGATCTGCAAATGGACATTTCTCAAGATGTGCAAAAGCCGTTCTTGGCTGATATGAGTGTTAAAGGGTTAATATCAAATTTATCACACTAGTTTACCTCATTTTAGAAAGAGCTCCTAAGTGAGTTAGTTCCAAATGAAATCTTACTAGTTAGTTCCAAATGAAATCTTACTAGATGACTGATAAATTTGATACCAAACAGCAACAATTCTGACCAAAATATTATAGTGGCAAACGCAGCATCTTACTTATGATCTAAGAATTAAAATTATTTTTGATCAATTGATTCAATTTTGCGATTGTTTCATTGAAATTTATCATCATATTTCATGACTAGTAATAGATTTCACAAAGACATTCAAAAAATGTTCTAACCAGCATTTCTATATTGCTCAGGTACTGTGGCTACTAAGTATTGGTTTGATGATGAGCTAATCAGGAGACTGTGCCGGTCAGTGTTTTCAACTTACATTCCTGGCACGCAACTTTTACTCTAGTGGGAGAATCAAACTCTTACATAATGGCTTAAGAAATGTCCATTGAGATTATTTTTGAAATTTTACTAATGGAATGACTGGCTCGAAAACCAAGTGATAAATTTAGAAAAGCTTTTGGATTTTCCACACTTTTTCGGATATCCAGATTTTTGTGCTTCATGCTCAAAGCTCTGGAATCCTAATCTAGGTCATACACGTTTATGTGTTAAAATTTGAGCCAAATCAGAAAAGCAGTTTCTGAGCTATCCACAGATATAGAATTTGATCCGATCCTGATTCTTTTATCCTGGGAATGCTCTTGCATGGCATGTTCCTTCGTTGTGTTAAAATTTGAGCCAAATCAGTTCTTTTTTAGATACAGTTCCGGTCACAGAGCCAGGAAGACAACAGGCAGGCAGGCATGCAACAGGCAGGCAGGCAGGTAGGCAGAGATGGACAGACAGACAAATTCCATACACCATCACATTTATAATATCACCCCTCTTATGACGGGCTAATAAAAAGCTAAGAGATTGAAGAATCAGTCAGACTTCTGACTAAAGCAGTTTATTTGAAATTAGTTCTGCTGTACAGCAGTCATCATTCAGCGAAAAAGTTTCTGGGTGGCTGGATGACAGGTGGATATCTTTAAATAACAAAATCAAGGGGGTCTTTAATTGGCCAACATTCAGTATAACGTTTAGAATTCTCAAAGGCTGAGTACAACACACGCACGCACGCACGCACGCACGCACGCACGCACGCACGCACGCACACACACACACACGAGATGAGAAGTTTTCGTGTCCCATTAGAGAGACACTTGCACGAGACTAGATGAGAAGTTTTGGCCGATTTGAGTGTTAAAGGGTTAAGAATGATTGTGATTCAATACATCGGGGTAAACAATTTAAGCATACTATTTTCGAAAGTTAATTTTCATGTATTCTGGTGTTTATACAAAATGTATATGTACCTTTAATGATGCTTACATAATTTATGTGCAATAGAATAATCATGACTATTTTTTTTATTGCAAACTGACACAAGTTTACAATTAATTAGTTACCTCCATTATTATAGTATATCAACCATGGTCAAAACATCACATGCAAAATTGTCTGAGCTTCCCTAATCCGGAAAATCCATGGATTTCCATTGATTGCTGGGTCACGTTCGACTCGCTAACTATAGTCAGTTTGCTGGTTTACTGAACATGCACATGTAGCTATGCCCGAGTCGAACTCGATAATTTCATCAAACCTAAGTTATTTAGTGAAATATTTACACTTTTATATGCATTTATTCATGGCAAGTGATCGGTGTCCGAATTTAGAAATTAACGCAAATATCGCACTAACCATCTCAACCGAGGTCGGGTGCTCGGTTGACTATAGTTGACTAGCTAGTTAACTATTTGAAGTGTGACTGGTATTCTAGCTAGCTATAGCTAACTATGGTTAGGAGTTGAACTTGACCCTAGCCGATAGGATAATATTTAAAACCAAATTTGACAATTAAAGTGTTAAAAAGAGCCATGCATGGCAGAGATATGGAAATGTATAGCCTGTGACTGTGGGAAATTTCAGACGACAACTCTCCTTAAATTACATTCCCTCCATTACTCAATTGAGGAATCTAGTCTCTCAGTCAATCATATGACATCATAATCAACTATGTCACTGGTAGGCTAATGTCACAATCAATTACGTCATGAATGATGTGATTTAGTCCGTCATAAATGCTTGTTATGCCTTTACTATTTAACCCGTTAACACTCAAATTTATTAACGAAAATTTAAATTTTATCATAGAAAATGTCCATTTGCAAACCAAGAGAAGACTATTTTTGAAAATTTATCACTGGGATGTCCTGGCTTGGTTTTTGAGCCAGTCATTCCAGGGATAAATTTTCAAAAATAGACTTCTCTTGGTTTGGTTTGCAAATGGACATTTCTTAAGACAACTTCAGAACCCGTTTTTGGCTGGTATGAGTGTTAAAGGGTTAATAAACATTCTGTTGAATATTTTGAAACTAATTTGACTGGGCAGCAACAGCACCCAAATCAAATTAGTTTCAAAATATTCAACAGCATACCTGTATAGTTTTCTGGAAATTGAGATTCAGAGAGTACAGGGATCGAGTGATCCCAACATGGGCAAAGTGTGGGTGGAGCTTAGCTAGAGATGGGCGGGGCATAGCTAAAACTGGATTCCTCCACTGTCATCAATGCTGACCATGGTCTAGTGAGTATTTTACCAATAGATGCCTGTGTAGCTTTTCAAGCACCGTGCCTCTGCAGAAATGTAATTGCCATTGGAGATACCCTAGAATCAACCACAGCTATGCATCAATTACCTCTAAAAGTCCTCTCCTCCATCAGTCTATTTGTATACATTGCATGAGCTTCTATAACAAGGTCGATAGAATCTGGGTACCAGCAAGTTCCAGATTTGTTAGGATTTTCCAGACTTTTCGATTTTCCAGATTTTTTAAGAATCTGAACCTCAATGTTGTGGAATCCTAGTGTATGGTAATTGGTAACACCCTTTTCTGTGTGAAGATTTGAGCCAAATCAGAGCAGAATTTTTCTGAGGCATCCACAGATCCAGAATTTGATCCAATCTGGATCAGGTTGCTTTTATCTGGATCAAGGCCAAAGTCTGGAAATCCTCTTGCATGACAAGTTCCTTCATTAGGTTAAAATTTGAGCGAAATCAGATCAGTATCTTTTGCGATACCCGTATCGTGGAATAAGCACACCTGCCGGCTGACTGACTGACTAAGGGATGTGGTGGTTTATTGAGCTGCTATCTGCAGCTAAAAATACAGGTTACCAACTGAGCAGTGCGCACAATGTATTTGACAACGTTAAATCAAAGACACTATGGTCAATTGTAAAAAGAGCGATATCCAACTACTGGGATGACAAGATCGCTCCCAAGGTTGCCTCAAAGGTAACGATGAAGTACCTGTTTCTAGATTCAGCAAGTGTGAATAGTACGCGTATATAAGCCCTATGAGAGGTTTTCGTTAAAAATGGCTAAGTCCGTTAAAACGTGTAGTGCGCATGCGCACGCATCAGAGCTTCCCTGACAACATGTGTCGAGATTGGGAGAGAGTGTATGCCTATAGTGTACCAAGTCGGTACCCGTGATTTATTAAAATCACACCGTTCTCGTCATTAATATCAGAACCGGAATGAAACAAGGATTATAGAACTTTTCACTATTTTAAAACGGTCCAGAAATGGCTGAGGTATCGTCGAAAATTCCAATAAATTATTTTCAAAATATTGCTTTTGACGTCGTAATCGCGTGTATGCATTAAATGAATAGAGAATGCGCTGTGCACGTGATAGCCACATCACCACCTCTAGTTGCACGCTGGATTGGCTACTGCTCGGCCTTTGATTGGCTGGAGCGCCTGGCTCTGATGTCATGAGTAGTATAAAAGGGATGAAAAATTGAGGATCGAGAGCATCATCAGCGTGGAAGCTGACCCATCAGGAGGACAGCTGGATCAGTGCGGGCTAGACATGTGTAACTGCTAACCGATGGTGATACACAGAACATCCCTGCGGTGCCACTTGGATTTCAGCTCACCTGCGCGGGTAAGCAGTTCTCGACAGCACCGCAATACAACAATTTTTTATGTTCCCAGACGGCCATCCGGGGGCAAAATAAATAAAGTTATACCTCCCGCATCCGGGCTTTTCTAAGGGAGTCTTTCCACCGTGCAGGCCCAAATATGATTCTATGGGATGTAGAGCTGATGATGATCCTTGGTGGATGACTCACCGCATCTGTCAACCATGTTGAAAAGTGGACTCAAATCTCGCGTGTGATTAATTAACCTTTCAACCACGGTCTGGTGGGACTTTGCTCGGTGCGCCGCAAGAGCTATGCGATGTACCTCGCACCGTGTGCCAGTTATTGTACATGCATAGTTATTCATATTAGTAGCCTTCTCTGTTAATGGGTTACTCTCAACTTTCATATTACCATCGCCGGATGGAAACTTTACAACAAACTGTTTAGATTCTGTATCAGTTAAATGACTATCTAATGGACATCTCTTGAATTGTTCTGTTACACTATCCTGAGAATGTGCTGTATCCAACGGGCCTGCGGATACCTGCCTGCGGAAGCCTGCTTGTGGAGGCCTGCTTGCGCAAATCTTTCCAGCATCAAAGATTGTGCCAGCTCACGCTATCTATTTAGTAGCGCCTCAATTTCAGTGACTCTTGAACTTTATCCATACCCATGACCAATAGGTACTCAAGTAGCTATGCTATTGAACATTTAATTATTTCCGTATATCGGTACTGATGACTAATAGGTACCTCACTAGTCTTAAGACCGCATCTTATACTTTCTGTTTCTTACTATGAATATTATCCTTGTTTACTGTGGGTGCTTTCAACTGGCCACACAGTAAGGTCCAATGACCTGTGATACTTTATAATCATCGTATTCGTTAAATTGTGTATTGGTTAGTTGTGTATATGGTAAGTAGCCATCTAGTTAATATGTTTTGTTTATTTGTAAAAACTCTAGACTCCAGTATGCTAGGAAATACTATACAGCAACATATAAATCCGCATCACTATATTCCTGCCTGCATCAATTTTACAGAGGTCGCTGATCATGCTCTAATTGTTTGAGCCTAACATGTTACCGACTAAACCTGGCTATTCTAGCTCGATAGGATAGGTTTAAAGTAGTTAGGGACAATTTCTCCGCAGGAGATGCATAGTGTATGCCTCTTTTCTGGTTGTTGTGGTAATGTAGCCCACGCACCAGCAAGGTTGTGTAAAATAGGCCAGTTACCTTTAGGGCCTCTTAATATATCGAGTTATTGTCTCTTTCTATGATTTCTATGATAAGCAAGGCTTATTAATTATTTGGATTCCCATCGACACGTTATCAGGATCTGACCCTGGGAAACTATTGGAGGTTTCCGAGCAGTGATAGATAAAGTGCCGATCTACATACACGTGCCCCTGTATCTTCAGATACTAGTTAGGTAGATACCCCTGCCAAAGTAGGAAGCACTGAAAAATAATAATATTAATTAATATGGTGTAATGCCGGCCTGCAGTTCATCTCTGGGCATCATGGAACTTAACCCTCATGACAGGTCAAATGTTAACTCCGTAGCACACGGTGACGGATGAGATGCGGATCTCCATCCAACTCGTTGTAGTGTCTGGGTGAGGTCTTAGAACCCACCATGCCCTCACGTTAGCGATGGATATTCGTCTCTCTATCCCCACCATAAATGACATGATGCTTTCTAATAATTGCTTATGTAAACTATGAAACTTGTCCGGGTGATGTTATATGTGGTTGCGAAGGAGGGTGACCGGATCATTATTTGATTCGGGAGCTTTGCTCTGTAACATGTATGCACGCTATCTTTCGGAGGTAGATGCTATGCGGGGCGACTTACAGGAAGCTGAGCATCTTCGCCTGACGGATAAACGTATCGAAAGTTAGGCAGGAATTGCTGTCACTTGCGGCCAAAGCTTGTCTTCATTACTAACAACTAATTGGTAGGTTAGGATGTAGCAGAAGGCCAGCATAAATAAAGCGGCAACTACCAATGCAGCAACTTTGGAACTACATAAGACAGTGACCTGGGAATTCTTCGGAAGTCATTCGTCCCGTCTTCACATAAACCAGTGTGCATCACCTTAACTGTAGCTTCACTAGGATTTTCAGCACTTAGCATTTTCTGTTTGAACAAAAGAGTGGCCCTTTTTGCCAACTCTTTTCCTCCGCTTCGGCGTTGAAGGCACTTTCCTGTGACGGAGGCCCATGCGAGTCACTTTCCTCTCGCAACAACATTTTCTTTGTAAGTGTGTTAAGGATATATTAGTTTATATTAAACTATCTAGTGACTTCGTTGCGATGCTCTCTTACAGGGCTACCTCTACGGATTCAAGGATCTGCGTGATACCTCCGGCGAAACCATGTGGAAATGACATCGGATAGCTCTATATTGTGTATTATTATGCTCATTATTGCCAAATGAATAGAATTGTTTGTAGAGTACTTATTAAATCTGTGACTGTTTAATTATTATCATCTTGTCCGTTACTCTAAATTAGAATGGACCAACACACTAGTGACACAAACAGCAGGGACGACACCGCTTGGTTCAATCTCGGCCGCAATGGTCGCACGGTCCCGCTGGAACATGTGTCTTCCACCGGCTCTAGAGGCCGGTCTTTGTACTTTCCATAGAGATGCGATATGGGATCCGCAACCCTGAGAACCGCAGCTAACAAGCGCTCCCGCACATCATGCACATGCGGTGTGACGGAGCAAAGCGACAGGACGGATCAGCGCATACCCCCGCGAGATACAAATGCACTAATGTTAGGCCATTTTCCCCCATTCCTTTGTTGTTCCGAAGCCTCTTTATAGCTCAGTTGATTTCATCTTCAGTAAATGAGTCCATATCAGGGGGAAAAGATTTACACACAATGTCTAGATCGGTGACTTCAACTGGGATGTTTTATTTGAAGTCGTTTTCATGGACTTGGGTAGAGCTTCTGAAAATAATGAGACAAACCTGCCCTTCTAGGAGTACTTCTTTCAGCTGACAACAGCATGATAACAGTTAATTATATTGCATATTACTTGAGTACTTGCTTAAAATTCTCTATTGGTCTTTGTACTGCTGGATTATGATCATTTGCCAATTAGCTGTCGCATAACACGTGGCCATTTTGAAAGCAATGTGGCTGAACATTGTTGCTGTTCACAGCTAGCAACAGCTATTAACAATACTGGTCTTAAAATGCTCTCAGACAAACTACTGTAGGATTTAATTGTAAAGTGACTTACTATAGTGATGTAGATTATACTTTATAAGTTTATGTATTGCAGGAAATTCAACATACGCGTCAAGGAGGGATGAAAGCAACAGAAGATCAAGCAGAAGCATGGGCATCAGTGTATCATATCCTCTACTGGTTGATCCTGTTCAATCTTAATTTCATCCCTGGACATGTGTCAGCAAGATTGAATTCAACACCAGAGTTTAAGATGGCTGACCTGGATCAGTTCTACAATAGGATACTTGATTCAAAATATAATGATATAAATCAGTCTGTTAATTCGAATCTGATAGGGATCGATGAAGAAAATATTCTGGATTCCATTTTAAGCGATACAACGGCACCATCTGATATTCGCCCTGATGTTGGAATTGAAAACAAAACATGTCCATTGTATTGTAAGTGCAATGAGAAAAAGAGGATGGTATTATGCAACAATGCAAAGCTAGCCTGGATACCACGAATACCTTCATATACCCGATCATTAACAATACAAAATGCAAACCTCTATCAACTGAATGCAACCAGTTTTAGGAATATCAGCAGAATTAAGCTAACTTCTTTGGCATTAGTCAGATGCCATATTCAGGACATCACCAAACATGCTTTTAAGGATATCACTCCTAATCTAAAAGCTCTAGATTTGAGCTTTAACAATATTTGGCCTAAGAAAATTCGCAAATCTTTATGTGTATTTGCTCACAGGGGTCTTGTATCGCTTGATTTAAATAGTATGAACCTAAAACACATTCATAAGGATTTTTTCCGTTGTTGGCAAGGATCAAAGTTGAAAGTTCTTTATCTCAAAGGAAACAAGCTAAGAACATTCTCTGGAAAAGTGATTTCTCCGCTCCAACATTTAGAAGTGCTAGGTCTCCAAGTAAATCGTTTGTCAGCTATTAACGACCTGGTGTTGCTACATAATCTTCAGACTTTGACACTATCAAAAAACAGATTTAAACAACTTCCAACCTTTCTGTACAAAAATGGTTCAACATTATTCCGAAATCTAAAGACATTCAATTTTGGACGCAATTATCTACCCTCTATATTAGCAACTGATTTTCGTGGTCTCAGCAAACTGGAAAATTTGGGTCTAAATGGAAATAAGCTTACTGCACTTCCAGATAACATTATGTCAGAAATGCCTAAACTCAAGTATATCAATTTGATTGATAATCGTATTCGTTCACTGTCAAGTTTTTCATTTAACAGTTCAAGCCTGTTGTACCTACAGTTTGGAAGCAATACATTTCACTTCAGTACAGCAGATGTAGATAACATCTTCAAATTCTGCAAGAATCTTAAATATCTCTCGTTGACAAACAATAAAGTTGATGTAGATGATCGTACATTTAAAGCAATACTATCACCACTTAAAAATTTAACACGTCTCATCATAGAAAATGTTGGTTTACATTATTTTCCAACACTCTTTGATGTTCTCAATCAACTGAATGAGCTGATCTTATCAGCCAATAATATTGATTATTGGCGACCAGATATATTCCTACCAGCCAACAATCTTGAAAAACTATATATTGACCATTGCAAAATAGAGATAATTAACGAAACATCTTTTCCACAAAAAATATGGACAAATTTCAAGAAAGTTAATTTTGAAGGTAATCCATTTTCTTGTACTTGTGACCTTTTATGGTTTCGTAATTGGTTAGATAATACAAATACGACAGTAGTAGGATGGCCATATGTCAAGACCTATATCTGTGGTTCTCCTAAAGCATGGCAAGGCAAACCATTAGTTTATTACCATCCAACAAAGAAAAGTTGCTCAGTACATGAGAATATGTACATAATACTTGGGGCAAGCTTAGGAAGTGGCTTTGCAGTTATAATGATCGCTATATTGGTGAGCTACAGATATCGCTGGTATATTCGATACTTTTGTGTGGTCATGAAAGCAAAACGTAAAAACTACAAAAGGTTACCTCTTACTCTGGATTACATTTATGATGCATTTATCGCCCACAGTGCTAAAGATCGTGAATGGGTCACTGAGAATTTAATTCCATTTGAGCAGTATGGACATTATAAACTGTGCATAGAAGAACGAGACATTTATCCAGGAAAGCTAATTTTTACAAGCATTATGGACTCGATTGAGAACAGTAGAAAGATAATATTTATATTATCAAACAATTTTGTGAAGAGTGATCTCTGCAAATGCATAACTGACATGGTAATGCATAAATTCACTGAGTCAGGGAGTGACATGCTTGTTTTGATAAAAATCGATGAAATCTCTTCAAAGCATTTGAATCGGCACCTCACTCAGTTACTACAAAGAACATACATAGACTGGCAAGGAGCAAGGGATTGTCATGATTTATTCTGGAAGCAGTTATCATCCTCATTAATGCCATCCAGGAAAAACAATAATGAATGAAACTGCGTTAGCCTAAAGAGGATTGCATAAGTGATAATGAATGAAACTTCTCGAACCACTAAAGAGGATTAAATAATTGATGATGACATTTCAGTAGCCAAAAGTTAAGATTTATTTGATTACACATGTGCACATACAGACCACCGTGCTCACAAGTAGGAACACCTGAGACTCTCATTCATTGACTCACAAACACATCAAAATACATAGCACTCAAATGCACATATGCTGCAATGTGGATTGTCAGACAAGATTCGATGACCGAGCTCTTTCAATAACTATACAATGTAGCCTTGTGGGAAAACTGCACTACATAAGACTTTTTATTATTAACATTGAGTGATGATGATGAAAAGGACCATCTCTTTGAAAAGCAATGTCCATATTTGATTTGATAGACCCTAGTCTTACTTGGGTCAGTGAAACATAGCTATACACCAATGTTAACCCTTTAATAGTCAAGTCAGCCACACCGACACTGATCATGAGCAATGTCCATTTGAAAGCCAAGAAAATTTTAACACTGAAATAACTGACACGATAACTGAGCTTCAAAGATAGTCTTCTCTTGGCCTGCAAATGGACATTCAGATAGCACAATTTTTCCCTGACAAATCTTGACCACTAAAGGGGTAAATAAATTTAACTTTAAGGCATGACATCAGAATTTTTAATTTTACAATGACTAGCTGCTAGAACAAAGACTGATGATGTGCAAGAATTGTTGCTCAAGGCCACTATAGACAGAAACAGTTATGATCAACACACTTCCCTGAATGCATCTACGTTAACGTGAAAAGGACAATACAGGGATCCATGTCAAGCTAAGCTTCTGACCGGCTTTATGCGTATGTTTGAATCAATTTTAACCTTTTAGCATGCATATCAGCCAAAAATGGCTTCTGCAGTGGTCTTGGGAAATGTCCATTTGCAGACCAAGAGAAGACTATTTCTGAAAATTTAGCGCTGGAATGACTGGCTTGATAATCGAGCCAGTCATTCCAGCAGGAAATCTTCGAAAACAGTCCTCTCTTGGTCTGCAAGTGGACATTTTTTATGACAACATTAAGATTTTCTTGAACGAATTTGAGTATTAAAGGGTTAAGACATTGAACCATGAATTCCCAGAATCTCAATTTCAGATTACCTATAGGTATGGTGTTCAAATTAGTTTCAAAATATTACACAGAATGTTTATTAAATCATAATTTCACGAAAGACATATACATTTTAGAGAGTTACTGTGAGAACGTTATCATGTTTGTGACTGAGCTATGTCATTTGATAGTGATGTCAGCTAACAAGACACATGGCAGATACTCGCGTGAAAGATCCAACCTCTCCATAGCATCCGCTAAACCAACAAAATAGTTCCATAAGTGTTTAATATTTAGTGATACAAATTACTCTGAATTCTAATAAATGGTGCAGCATAAATTTTGTAATAAATACAAATTCAAGAAATTTGTGTTTAAAAATGATGAAGGAAAAATCTATTTTCTTGCTTAAACGTTACTGCAGATAGTAGGTTGTGTGACTCGCTACGATTATATAGTCATTGATGAGTAGAAACCTTCATGATGTCATAATTGAGATCCAGAGATTATAGCAAATGGCATAGCAACAGATGCGAAAGCCTCAATGGACCTTTCCATTTTAGCTATGTCCCGCCCATCTCAAGCTAAGCTCCACCCATACTTCGCTTGTGTTGCGATCAGTCGCTCTCCAAACTCCATGACTATCAATTTCCAGAAAAATATACAGGTAAGCTGTTGAATATTTTGAAACTAATTTGACTAGGTGCAACAGCACTCAGTCAAATTAGTTTCAAAATATTCAACAGTATGTTTATTAAATAGTCGAGACATACAATTCGTACAACGTGTCAGACTAATAAGAGTTAAAGATGGGCCTAATAGAATCATTCATGATGTAATGATTATGATGTCATCCTACACGCTGCTTAGCTGACCATGATCATATGATGTCAGATCATCGATGGACACTCTAGAAAGGTGAATTGGCATCACTCTACATCTAACAACACAAAAATACCTGTCCAACGAAATTGACTAACACGGGATGCTTGAACTTACATTGACACGCTTTGTGATGGGTTCCATTAATGACAATTACCAGACTTCTTAAACTTCTGAATATCAATACCAGGGAATAATGATAGGTGAAAGTTTGCAAAGCTTTGAAAGCGGAAAGATTGTAATATTTTGACCAAAATAAAAACTGCTTGTTCTTGTTGCTCACCTTGATTTCCTGCCGACCATGATATCACGGTCGACCATGGTAGTTCATGGTTTGACCATGGTCAACCACGATTTTTCGACTCAACTGACCGTGGTCCAAGTGACCACATAAACATGGTCAGGTGACCATGGCCAGGTGACCATGTTATCGTGGTCGTACATGGTCATTGCAGTGCTATCCCTATTGATAATAAAATCATGGTCAATTCATGGTCGGATCCGACATTTTAGAAAGTTTCAGTCCCATCCTTGACCATGATATACCATGGTCAACCATGGTCATTGAAAAATTTCAGTGTCATCCCTATTCCCATGATTGACAATTAAATCATGGTCAGTTCATGGTCAGATCTGACATGATGTGCTAACAATTTTCAAAGTCACTGGAAAATTTCAATATTATCTCTATTAACAATGAAATCATGATCAAGTGATGGTCAGATACGTGTACGTGACATTAGTTTAAAAATTTTTTACCACGATATATGATGGTCGACCATGGTTACTGGAGAATTTCATGTTATTCCTATTGACAGTGATATCATGGTCAGTTTATGATCAGATATGTCAGCAGTATTTTTAACAATTATCAAAGTCCTTTATTGACCATGATATATCATTGTCGACTATGGTCACTGGAGAATTTCAATGTTATTCCCATTCAATGATATCATGGTCAGTTCATGGTCAGATATGTCACCAATATTTTAAAGAAGTTTACCATTCCAAAATTTTCTTAATCTTGTATATCTAGAAAGTTGGATCATTATTTATATCTTCATGACTATTACATGACAATGCTTATAATGTTGTAATCGCTTCTCTGCCTTTTGGCTAAGACCAAAATAGTACAATTTTGTAGGCTGTACAGTCTAGCACAGTACACTTTTTTTTATAAAAGTGGAGGTGGATTGCTGACCATGGTTTGACCATGCAGGTTAAATGGCACCACAGTCTGCCCATAAAACAGTTTTATTATGGTCAAATGGAATTTGTTGATCATGGTCGACCATGGGCTGACTGTGGTGCCATTTAACCTGCATGGTCAATTCAGAGTCAAACCATGGTCATTGACCATGGTTTGACCATGATTAGGAAAACAGGGTATGCAAACAGGTTTTACTCATCACTAACAGCTTCCACATATCAATAAGTGAAAAGGCTCACCGAAGAGCTTGATATTTTCAGCTGAGTAAACCTCAACTCTCTAATGGTCAAGCAAGACAAAACACCTTCACTAGTGATTAGTCACCTTGAGAAATGTCCATTTGCAGGTCAAGAGATCATGATGATGATGATAAGTAACTTTCAGCTGCAATCAGTTTTTCTTCAACCTTCTCCACTGTCCACTATGTATTGTCCACTGTGAGTGTCCATAAAGCTCCTTATTGGCATCTCATGTTTAGTGGTCCTAGATTACGTTCTTTAAGGTGTGATCACAAAACATTTAGAAAGTTTGTGTTGTGGTATCATTCGCGTGCCTCATACCTTTTGGCACCTATGACTGCAAATTCTAGTGCTTTCTGAGCAGGAATATTTTCTGGCCTTCGAAGATCTTGTCAGAACATAGACCATAGCTGTTGCACTACCCTCACAGAAAGTGGCTCTGTGTTACACAGTTTGTAGAGTGCTGCTTTTAATATTACACTGTGTGGCCAGCGTGGATTTGTAACGGTTGGCAAAGTGTTTGTGGTGACATGCATCAAGTTGCTCAAGAGTGCTTTTAGCTGCATCATATAGTTGCATACTGACTTTCATGGGGATGTTATTGTCATGAATCCACAACTTCCAACAGGACTGGAAGGTGAGATTTCCCATTACACAGTGAGTTCCAATGTCAGTAGAGATACAGAGGATGGAACCCAAGGTTCTGCCCTGCCTCCAATTCTCAGTTTCCTGATGGGGGTACCATCATCATTCATTTCTGTGGTACTGGATAGAGTGAACTCTGTTTTAGCTTCATTCATGAAGAGGTTAGGTTTGCAGCCTTCAGCTGTTCTGCAGCTATTGGAAGTACTGTATCAAGAGGATCTTTTTCCTTGTCAATAAACTGAATATCATCTGAATACTCCATCTCTAGTGGCATGCCTAATTAGTACTTACATTGAGATTGGATGGCTTGGTCTCATGGAGTGTTCTTGAACAGATGATAGTGCCGCGGTGAGGTAGCAAGTGAACAGCATTGGTGATAAACCATTACCTTGTGGTGATTCTTTTGTTGTTTTAAACTGTGCAGAAAGCGTTGATTTGACACGAACATTTAGTTTTGTGTTTGCCAATGAGAATATCATCTGGCGTAGTTTGTCATCATCGCATCCAGCTCAGTGGCAAAATTGAAGAACATGTGATCTGTTGATGGTATCAATTGCACATGACATTTCAATTCCCATCTTGTATAAGTTCTAATACTTTGATAGCACTAATGATGTCTCCACGCGTTATGCCCAGACTATGTCAGCGCAGCTACATCCTCTCTTAAACCCTCTCTGCCAGTTTCCAGTAAATTTGTCAATCTGATCTCTGATACAAGATAATGTCATATGTGATACAATCTTTCTGATGCTGTTCAAAAGCACTATTGGTCTAAGGTGGCTTACAGATCTGTGTGCATTCTTATGCTTTGGGAGTGCGATGAGTTGGTGACTTGTATGATTTGTATCATTTGCATATTTAATGAGGCCAAGAGAAGCATTACTTTAAATAGAATTGTACATGTATGTGTATTTACAAATTAATAAATGTTCTATTGAATATTTTCAAACTGGGAGTTGTTGCTGTTATAGTTGTTGTTATCAAACAGTTTTAACCCTTAACACACTGATGTCAATATTCTATCTTTTACGGTTTCAATGGCAAAGAAACTAGTGTACATTTTCCAACAATTTTGGTGGAAGATGTTGCTGTCTATGACAGCACTATCTTCCACCAAATTTGTTGAAAAATAAGCACCAGTTCATCTTTTACTTTAATTTGAAAATTTGGAATTTTGACATCAGAGTGCTAAGGGTTAAAATATTCAACAACTTACCTTTAAATTGATATTCTGTGAATTCATGGTTCAAAGTGTTAAAAACGACTCAGATGCTCGTACAAAGTGGGCAGAACTTAGCTAGAAATTGATCCCTCTAATGCTCAAGATAAGAGGAATCCAATCTGTCAGTCATGTCTATGACATCATAATGAATTATGTCACATGTAGGCTGATATCACAATCAATTACGTCATGAATCACAGTCCATCACAAACGCTTAATAGTTCCTCAAGTTGTACGAAATGTATGTTTTTACTATTAACAAACATTCTGTATATATTTTGAAAATAATCTGACAAGGCAGCAACAGCGTTGTTAGTTTCACAATATTCAACAGCTTAGCAAATGTATAGTTCTCTGTCTGTCTGTCTGTCTGTCTGTCAGCTGCACCAACTCAAGGTTGGGATGTCAGACTTTTCTTCATCTTGCAGTCAAAAGGTCAATGTCATGAAAAAGTATCTGTGTGCATGCGTACTTGCGTGCATGCGTGCGTGAGTGGCAGACTTGGTATTTTCCGAACACTTGTTTCCAGACATGTAAATACGATACAGTAGATTTCATACATAAACAATTACAAAATACATGTACAAACCTTTGTTTTGTGCTTGTTCAACATAATTACTGCAAACCATCCAAAAGACCATTTGGTATAAATGTTTGATTAAAATGAATTTGATTAATATTTGCGGAATCCTTTTTTTAAACTTAACAAGAGGCCCAAGAAGCCTGTATCATTCACCTGGAACAAAGGCTTTTCAAATAAAAAGGCCAATAACTATAAGTTGGCCAGAATTGCAACAAGAACACAATGGCCATATTTCTTTACGTATTAACTTCCCGTGAACAAATTTTAATGATCATTAGTCCCTAATCATATCTTCAAACTTTCAGCCCGATCCATTGAGTGGTTCTGGAGAAGTGTTTCACAAAAACTAGGTCATCCAAGATGGATGCCGAAGCATTCGGCAAAACAACTTCCATTGAACAAATTTGGTTCAGCGATTACCCTAGATGATGCTGTATGAGCATCATCTATCCCCCAAAGTGGTTTCGGAGACTTTAAAAGATATTTCCAAAAATCGGCAAAAATCCAAGATGGCCACCGGGCAAATTGCCTGACCCGCTTCGTATGAACAAACCTGTATCTCTGGGCCATGAGGAGGGTTTGTGCCACAAATACTTGAAATCGGACCGGCGGTGCTTCTCAAGAAGACATTTAAATTTTCCAATTACTTTAGTATGGGAGCTTTTGGCGGGATACATGATGGCCACCAAACCGTTCAAATTCGACATGGCAAATTTGAAAACAGAATATCCAAAAACATATTAAAACCAATTTTGGTTTCAAAATCCATCAAACAAACAAATCCAATATGGCCACCAAACGCGCTACATTTTGACTGGCCCCCACCACCCCACAAAGCCCCCTACCCATGTTTTTTACGTATACATATCAAATTCTCTTAAAAAAACTTCCATGGCCCTTTCATAATCATATTTCCCAAATTTTGGTCCCATCCGTTCAGCGGTTCTCACGAAGTCGTTTTCGAGAAAACTAGGTCAGCTAAGATGGCTGCTAAACTTGGTTCAGTTCTTGCCCTAGACAACATTTCATAGGTTTTGAATCATTCCGCAGATTGGTTCAAATAGAGAAGACGTTTCTAAAAATCAATCAAAATCCAAGATGGTTGTTGGCCAAATTGGCCGATCGGCATCCTTTGAACAAACTTAGATCCCTATGCGGTGGTTCTCGAGAATAAGACATTTTGAATTTCCCATTGCTTTAGTATGAGAGCATTTGGCAGGAAAAAGACACGAGATGGCTGCCAAACCGTTACCCAACAGATTCAAATATGGCAACTTTGAAACCAAATGCCCAAAAACCTATTTAAAACCAATTTCTGCTTCAAAATCCATCAGGTAAAAAAATCCAAGATAGTTGCCAAACATAATACATTTTGACTGGCCCACAGCTGCCATGTTTTTTTTACGTATAAACTTCCATTAAACAAACTTTAATGGCCCTTAGTCACTAACTATATCTCCAAAATTTTGGTCCAATCAGTTAAGCAATTCTGGAGAAGTCGCTTTCGTAAAAACTAGGTCATCCATGATAGGCCAATCAAGTTCCCTTGAACAAACTTGTTTCAGCCCTTGCCCTAGACGATATTTCTATATATAGCTTTGAATTAATCCCCCAAGTGGTTTCAGAGAAGATTTTTGAAGATGTTTCTAAAAAGCGGACAAAATTCAAGATGGCTGCCAGCCAAATTGGCTGATTGGCTTCATTTTAACAAACATGGATCTCTATCACCTAAGGATGCTTCCTGCCCAATACAAATGAAATCGCCCAGTGGTTCGCCAGAAGACATTTTACATTTTCTATTGGTTTAGTATGGGAGTTCTTGGTGGGAAAATGATCCAAGATGGCAGCCAAACCATTTACTCAACACTTTCAAAAGCGGCCAATTTATAATCAGCATACCCAAACAGCTATATAAACCAATGTTGGATTCAAAATCCCTCAAGATAAAAAAAACCAATATGGCCTCCAAACACGCTACATATTTATCGGTCCATGGCGGCCATGTTTTTTACACATCAACTTACCTTGAACAAATTAATGGGCCTTAGCCCCTAATCATATCTTCCAAATTTTAGCCCAATCCATTCAGTGGTTCTGGAGATCTCGTTTTCACGAACACTAGGTCATCCAAGAAGACTGCCAACCCATTTGGCCCATCAAGTTCCCTTGAGCAAACTTGGTTCACCTCTTGCCTTAGATGATGTTTCATGATCGATCCGCCAAGTGATTTCGGAGAAGGATTTTAAAGACGTTTCTAAAAATCAACCAAAATCTAAAATGGCTGCCACCCAAATTGACAGATCGGTTTCCTTTGAACAATCTTCGATCTCTATGCACTAAGGATGCTACCTGCATATAATTGAAATTGGTCCAGTGGTTCTTGAGAAGAAGTCGTTTAAAGAAAGTTGCCAGACAGACGACAGACGGTCACCATGGCATAAGCTCACTTGGCAATTCTGGCCAGTTGAGCTAACAAGGTGACAGCTCAGCACCTGGCTGCTGTACACAGCATCATTCTAAATACACTTAAATAACTTGTTTATTAAAGAGTAGGACAGTCCATCAAATACATAGTAGCCATAGAAATCTTATACATTAATACAGTAAGATTTCTATGATAGTAGCACTACACACATGCTTATGTGTACTACATTCACATACTCCTTCAAAAAGATTTATGTTCATAGAAACTGTTTTCCAGTTCGAGTCCCAAAAATCTGGAATAAGCTACCTAAATTTGTTGTTGAAGCTCCGTCTGTGAATACATTCAAGGCCCGTCTAGATAGATACTGGAGAGACCAAACATTAGTATATGACTATACAGCGCCTATTGAAACCGGAAAAGAAAGAGCACAATATGATGATGAAAAAGAAGATCTGACCATTGAGGCACAAGCCTGCGGTCAGAAACAACCTAAGAAAACCTAAGTAATGAACAATAACTCTGGACCTGCTGAATATTTTGAAAACAATTTGACTGAAAGTTGTTGGTGGCTTTCAGTCAAATTGTTTTCAAATATTAAGCATATCCAGAGTTAAACCTCATGGAAAATGTAGTCTGCATAAATTCAGCAGGCAGACAGCTAAAGCCAATTTCTCTTGCAATACATTTAGCTCACGTGTTAGCAAGTTTTATTAGATAGTGATGCATGTTAACCCTCAAATTTGTTCAATAAAATTTTAATTAGATTATAAAAAATGTCTATTTGCAGACCAAGACTATTTTTGAAAATGTACACTAGAATGACTGTCTAAGTTATTGAGCCAGTCATTCCAGTGATAAATTATTTTAAATTAGTCTTCTCTTGGTCTGCAAATTGACATTTCTCAAGACAACTGCAGAAGCTGTTTTTGGCTGTTATGAGAGTTAACGAGTTGCCGTGGTCATTTTGAAAATGGTAAGGATGATATCTGTTACTGTCAAATGCATCCAGCAACAGGTTTGTGTCACACTATTCAACTCCTTCAACACCGATGTCAAAAGCCAATATTAGAAAGGATAGGATACAGTTTACAAACATTGTTGCTAAAGGCTGTTTCTGCCTGTTGACAGCAACTCCTTCTCATTACCATTCAGCAATTCAGCACTCAGCAATTCCTTAAGCGCAGCAACAGCTTATACCACCCTTACTTCCAGATGAAATCTTCTCCAACCTTGGCTGGAAGCTTCTCTACATGGTCTTGAGCACAGAAGCTAATTTTTGGGGTCTACGGCACAACAGCAACAGTTAAAAAATAGACATGTTCCATATTCCTCAATAACTCTGGTTTTGTAACACAACAAAAATACTAAGCCACTCAATTCACTGTTTGATATAAGTCACCTGACTTAGATAATACCAGAAATTCTAACCTATTCATTCCCATGGTGTGTGGGTTCGCTAGTAAACAAGGTTAGCAGAGATACATCCCTCCATTGGGTATTCTTGATAGTATCTCTTTAACTCTAAAGCAGTCATTGCTCTAGGGATCCGATTCCTCTATTCCTATAGAGTACATATGAAGGAGTCTGTGAGCATGCGCACGTATGCTACTATATATGCGACCGAGTCCAAGCCTTCATTAATTAATTTTCTGCATTACAGGAAACATCTAATTTTCATCTCAACAAATGCTATTCATTCCATAATCTTGGGGAGCTACATGCGCATTTGATTTTTCATCAATGTCACAGAACTTGCTGTCTTTGTTGAACAAGTCATGTACTTTATATAAAATGGTTATAATTTACGTGGATATGAAACAGAATGGAGTTTTCGTGACTACAAAGAAAATGGCGTTAGCAATCGGCTTCGCGGTACAATTAATCACGGTGAAGTCAAAATCTCTGATCCTATTTTAGCCACACAGGCTCATTCTTACATAAGGTATACTATATACCGGTTTGGAACATCTCCTACATAAGGTACCCTACATGACATGTAACATACCGGTTGGGAAGTTCTTGGATCAATTAAGAGGTTTGACTAGGTACGTATTTCCGAGCGTCATCCTTTCCTACATAAGGTATACTACATACTGGTTTGGATCGAATCCTACATAAGGTATCCTACATAACTATGTAATATACTGTTGGGAAGTTATTGGATCTATTAAGAATGTGACACAGGTGCAAACAGGCATGGTGGACCGGATGAACACCACAAGGATACACCACGATCATCCCCTGAAGAAAAGCGAGTGGTCCTTCTAATGACTGTTACTAACCAATTAACATGAAACTCACAAGTACTTCATAATGATCAGTCATGTCAGTCACATTACATTAAAGATAAGACCATCATATTAATTCGCGATTCGGTCATCGCATTAAAATTTCCCATATCGGATACCCCTGGTATTGGCGCCATTTTTGCAGGCTAATTTAACATTACTAGCAATGGGCCATGAAACCTTTTTACCTTTTATTTAATATCTTGCAAAAATCACTAGAGATTTTGTTTTCTAATACTGGGCGGGGTTACTCGATACAAGTTTTTTATGGCCTTAGTTTCATGGAAAATGTAAACATTGCGTTGCTATTGGTTATCCTCTTTAGTGTGTAGTAAATTGGCAAATGTCGGATGATCTCGGAATGCCCGGATGTTCAAAATTACGATACTGATTTGGATTCTCGTAATCACATAACCCTCTTTTATTTAGATAGGCTATTAAACCTGTGTCAGCTTATCAGGTTCACTTGATTTCTAAATCTAGCGAAAAACTTGCGTTCACTTGATTTCTAAATCTAGCGAGAAAATTTATCATATATATGACTCGTTATATTGTAATGTAAGTGACCAACATATAATGATCCAAAACGAAATGCGATGTTTGAGAAAAATTGATTAAACGCCCGAGATTTAAACTGAGGTAGACCGCTTCTAATGTTAGCGAGCCAGCCAGTGGCAAAGTAAATCTCCGTTTGGAGGCGCTGATGAGAAGCATTAGTTCGCATTGCCGAATTTCCGATTCCAGGATAACTCTATATCCGAGTACTCGCACAAGATACCTCATTAAAATTTGCTTTAACCTGATCTGATCAGATAATATCACATGATTTATATACCACGTGATTATCATGTGATTTTGATTTATATATTTTCAAGACGACAATTATGTCAACTTAGGATTAATTTTGATGGAATAAACAATCTTTATTAAAGGATACGCAATATTTAGGCTGTTCAATTTAATAATTTTACTTCTGCGAATGATGTTTGAGGTACACATTAAGCATAGCCGTGAGGTGACAAGATTTGTGCGGGGGAAATTCAAAATAATAACTTCAAGAGTTAAATGGTTAATATTTTGATAGTAAACTCTACAAACTTTGATGGCCAATTTTGACTATATCAGAGATGTTTGTTGATCTCAATGTTTTAGTAGCAAGCATAGCCTTTGTATCAGGAAAGTTCTTGACTATGTATAATCTAATCTCTCACCATTTTGGAAATTATTTTTGTGGGTTACTTAACTGGGCGAAATTGGATATAAAGAGCACGGACCCAGGCTATGAAAGAGCATTCTATTGGCTCTCAATCGATTAATTGTTATAGTCAAATATAACATTCTGCTTGCAAATGGACTATTACTCATGGAAATCATCTGAAAGTCTACCAGAAGAGGGGGAGAAATAACCTAGTAAGACAAATTTCTCTCTCAGGTGTGTGCAAACTGTGAAATGGTTTGTCTGAACGTGTTTTTTCACACCAACTCTTAAAACATTTGAAAATGGTTTAGATAGGCTTTGGCATAGTCAAGAGGCAATGCATTACTACACACAAATCATGACCAAAAGTGGTGGCACTGTCATGGAGATAAACGAAGAAAGGATGAGCATACAGCCTAATTGTCCTGTACTCAGAATTATTACCTAGATTACAACTCTCAATAGTTATGGTATAGCAATTGATTATAATTAAACTTCTGGTTTAGGTATGCCAAATCAATTCACTTCTGTTGTTTTGCTGGTATTGTTTATGTTTCTAAATCACATTTGACAATTTAAATGCCCTATCTCAGGGGCTCTTATTTAACAATTTTTTAATTCTTTATTAGTTGTTCTTAGCGCAATGGCTGAACCATCCAATTATCCTCATCCTTCGGAACCTTGTGCACACCCATCTCTCCCTAATGTCCTAATTTGTTATGCTCTAGTTCACCCGTATACATCTTTGCATTTATCTTCTAGGAATAATTTTATTTTTCTTGTGATCCTAGCAGTTCTTTTGTCATTTTGACTTCACTAGATTTCGTTTTGCTCCTGGATCTTCTCATGTATTAGTCGCTTCTAGGAATAATTTTATTTTTTCTTATGATACTAACAGTTCTTTTGTCGTTTTGACTTCACTAGATTTCGTTTGGCTCCTGAATCTATCAGCCTCCATCTTTCGACCTGTTCTCTCAAAAATTGGAATCAATCATCTTTCGATTCTCCTAATATCAATCTGCAAATCAGTGCGTCTGCCTTTATTATTTTAATTGTGAATAGTGGTTTGCTATCTTTTAGTTTCATATCTGGCCTGATTAATTTTTTCAACATTTTTTTTTTACATCAGTCTTTCCTTTCTGTCAGTCAGTAGGATCCTTCGTAATGATGAAGCATATTTATGTGCGAATGTAAGCTTGTCACAATAATAAATTTAGTCTACATAAGGTATCTTTTTTGTCTTATCAAGACTTACACCGCTCCTTACTCGAGTTCAGTAGAAAATGTGATTTTTTTCTTTGACAAGTGATATGTCTATTTCTGTTATTTTCATATGGAGCTGTTTTCTCAGCCTTATCTATTCAAGTCTATTTTTAATTCTAACTTTTCCAGGCATTATTAAATAAATTCCTCAAGGGGGTCTAACCAAGATGATTGGGTCATAGCCTTCTCATGGATTGTGGAATATGCTTTTTTCCTTTCACCCTTCTGTGTAGTTTCAGTCTATTGTCCTTATCCTTCATTGATCTGGTAACAGGTTTGGTGGACTTCTTTCCTGTTTAATCATCTGATAAACATATTAACAATTGGGCTCATATCATACTAGCTTTGTTAAAAATTAAATTTTGTAAAATAAGATTCTGCAGGTTTATTCTGGTCCTATATGTCATGCTTAAGCGCTTCTAGATAATCTCTACTCTCTCAGGGGTGGGGATGGATATAGCTAGCCTCATGCATGTCATAGGCAGCAGATTTCCTACATATAAGGTACAATCAACTCAGTCATGGAATCCTCCCCCTTTTTTCTTTCAAACCATCTTAGTCTTCTGTGACATTAGTCCTGCTTCTGTTCCTAATCAATTTATTTCTGCTCTTTTCAAGTAGTATACAGTGGAGGAATGGCAGAATCCAAGGATTTTAAGGAGCATTAGGTGCTGGCAGATCATCTTTTTATAGGGTCTCAGCTCTTATCTTCAACTCACATATTTATTCTTTTTTTTCGACAACTTCCATGAAAATTTTACATTTCATGTCCTTATGATTTAATACTAATTCTGTTGCGTATTTTGGAATTATTTTGAGTGGAGACCATGGCTGCTTTATTACTGTTTGAGACAACGATGACTTAGAGTTAAATCGTTTTATAATATTCAACTCTTTTCCTGATACGTTGTCTCAGAAGTGGAGTTCATCGAAGAAAGGAAAATTATGGACATGGAGTCATTTTGGCCAGTCATCACTGGTCGCATCAAGGATAGGGGACAGTGTTTTCTGATATTTTCATACATACAGAATTGATCCTAACTGGATCTAGGTTCTTTTAATCACATCATGGCCAGTCTTGGATTCCCCTGGCTTGGAAGGTTCCTTAGTTGTGTTAAAATTTGGGCTGAATTGAGTCAGTTTTGTGTCCGAAGGTCAAGTCTGGTCATTCAGAATTTTGTCCTTCTCCCCGACCGCATACACTGCATTTTCATTCGCTGGGTGTCATCGGTACCAATTCTCCAATTTATCCATCTGCACGTCCTTTTTGATGTCTTGTTCTTAAGTGGCATCATGAAATCACCCACATTTTTCAGTCCGGTCTTAGACAGGATAAAATATTGAGAAAAAGTTGAGTATATTTCCATACCGATCCTTTATCATCATATATAAATTTGATCTGTTTCTGGGATTTTTCCCCATTAATATCCTGTTGGACTCAATATCAAGCATGATGCATTTTCTTCTCCGGAATACATTGGTATGTTTAAGCTTCTTCCTCAGAATTTCTTCAGTCTCGTGGCCAGTTCGAAGATTCCTCAGCCAAATCATTTATGAGTCTTGTTTAAATTCATCATATGTTTGAATCCATAGTCTTCAGACAAATCCTTACTTTGATCCTTTCTACTAAGAGTTTGGGGGAGGGGATCGCTATAGAATTTCCTCTCGGTCTTGTGTCTATGGATTCAGATAAAGTAGTCTTATTCCCTCTTCAAAACTCTTGAATATCAGAGAATGAAGTGATATTGTCTCTTTCACAAGCCACCTATCTGTTCATGCAGTCATTTTTATAGTAGTAACTTTCATCAACAAGCGGGGCGGTTGATGTTATCATATTTTGTCTGGAGTCTTGGTCCTCCTCCTGCAGTGGAGATGTCAGGAAATCTATCAGCACCTCACATTCCAGGTAGAATGATTTTCCTTGTAGTTCATTTATTACATCCCATTAAGTTTCTACTCAGCATAGCGTCCAGATCTGATGTTCATATTCTTCCTCGAGGCTAGGCTCTGGCGGTAGATGCTCTGGTCCAGTCATAGACATCACATTTTGTTTAATTATCTTCAATTTAACTTTCTAGTGCCAATTGTCTTTAAGAAATTTTGTCAGCGGTTTCTAGTGCAATTGTCTTTAAGAACTTTTGTCAGCGGAATGTATTATCACTTTAATCACTCCTGATTGGCCCAATGAGTTATTCAGCGGATCTCGTAGTCCTCTTTGTGGAAATCCAGAGTCGTCCCAATTTTGAGGATTTTCTATCTCATTTAAAGCAGTTTTCATTTCATCTTTCCACAAATCTTCAATATATATACTTGGTATTTTCCAAGAGACCTGTTTTTTCAGAAATTTATTTTTTTTGCCTGAACTTTAGTATTCTTAATCAATTCAAATCTATCTGTTACAGGAGAATATACCAGAGTATATTTAAGGTTTTCAAACGGTTGTAAGAACAACACATTATCACGCCCGATTCTGCATCCCATCATCAAGTCATAGATTCATGGGATATTTTTTTATGACAAATCTCTGTATGCTGAGGTGGTGTCATCGTTTTCGCTAGCATCTGTCCTTCTTTATTTTCTAGAAGCCGGTTCGAGTGTTATTAAGTATTTACATCATTTATCCATGGTACAGGTATTTTTAGGGTATAGTGCGAAGACAAATGCTTACAATAAATTTGTCTATTAACTCATGTCTTGGGTCCATCTGTTTAATTGTATAACTCTGAAATCATTCTATTTCTACTAGCTGCCGCATTTGTTAGATGGCATTCTGATATTCATATTCTTTTTATGAATGATATTTTCTAGGCGGTAGGAGATCTGGCTACATTCTTTGCCCTTGAAGAGATATTATATATATATAAAACCTAATAAAGTGTTTTCAATCCTTTCTGAAAACTATACCTAATTTAAAAGGTCTTTTTGAAACGCCGTTCAGTTTACCTATTCAAATTTTGTTTAGTAAGCGCGGATCTCATCAACTGGATTACAGACACCATTAATTGACACTAGAATATATCTCCAGGAGACACTCAGTAAGTGCTAAGGCACACGATGTTCGTGGTATGGCCTTCTCGTTCACATTCTATGCAGATCTATCAGTGGACGACATTATGTAAGTTGCAGTATAAATGTCAGATTCTACATTATTTTTATCTGAAAGATCAGATTCAATTCACAATCTGACATTTCTAGTTTCGCCACTCAAACCTAGGCTCAATTGCCTAGATTCTTTAGTCAGCCGTCTTCTTCACCATATCGCGTCTGTTTTGAAATTCTCTTTGCTGAGAATTTCTAATTATCATTATTTTAGTGTATTTTGTTTAGAACATTTGTTTGTTCGTGGTCTTTCAGCACTTCAGCGATTTAGTTGGTTTTAGTATTTTTGGTGATTAATCTTTCATTACTGATTTGCAATTTACCAACCCACCTAATATTTGGGCTCTGACCAATTCTATGTTTTAGCAAACAGTGAATTGAGTGGCTTAGTATTTTTGTTGTGTTACAAAATGATCCAGACGTATATACTGGTCTGGCATTTTGTTAGCTTACTAAAATACTTACCACTCAATTCAATGTGGCCAACGTCGGCCACCCCGCGTCATTAAATTGCAAATCATTATTAAATTTTGTGGAATTAATTAATGATGGCTTGGACTCGTCGCATGCATAGTAGTATAAGTGCGCATGCTCACAGACTCATCTATATGTACTCTTAGGAATAGAGGAACCGGTTCCCTAGAGCAATGACAGCTTTAGAGTTAAAGAGATACTATCAAGAATACCCAATGGAGGGATGTGTCTCTACTAACCTTGTTTACTAGGGAACCCACACGCCATGGGAATGAATAGGTTAAAATTTTCTGAGATATCTAAGTCAGGTGACTTATAGCAAACAGTGAATTGAGTGGTAAGTATTTTAGTAAGCTAACAAAACAACAGACCAGTATATACGTCTGGGTCATTCTACTGGTGCAATCTTCGCAAAACTTTGGTGGAAGCTTGCCCATGTGGTCACAAACAAGTCTGCCAATTTTGTGACCAAAGGCTAAAATGCAAAACCAACATCTTTCAGCAACATTGTTTTGAAAATAGAAAATTTTGAAGCATTTTTCAATAACTCTAATGGAGCGATCTTTTCCGAACTTGGGTTGATGAGTGTCTGTGGGGTCTCAAAGACATATGCCAATTTTATGGTCAAAAAACAAAACGCAACAGCAACAGCTTTCAGCAACATTGTTTCCAAAATAGACACTTTTGGCCTTATGGTGGCCAGATTGAAAAATATATCAACGACTCGTGTATTGGACCTATCTGTTCTTGTTTAAAATAAGCTACCTAGATGTGAAATGTGTTTATATTTTGATAGATATGGAACAGGGGCATCTGGTGGCTAAGCAAAAGTTGGCCTTTAAGAGTATGTATGAAACATTTTATTTTACAGGAAATGATATTGGAAGTTGTGCACTATATATACCTTATCTCACTCTGAAGGTCTAAGCTTTACAAAACACAGTTACATAAGCGAAGAAGGCAGTTGTCATTGACATAGTTCTCAGTCGTAAATCACCAGAACATATAGTAAGTAAGTATACATGTATGATATCAGGCAAAAAATTATTTTAATGTATTTTTGAAATTTTGTCACTGGAATAACTGGCTCTATAATTGAGCCAGTCATTCCAATGATAAATTCTCAAAAAATAGTCTTCTCTTGGCCTGCAAATCAAGATTCACTAAGCAAAAATGTCAATTCTCGTGAATATTCGTGGCCATTAAAATGTTATGTATTTGACATTAATAGAGGATTGGTCATAATCAACTATGTGACATGCAGGATGACATCATAATCAATTAAGTCATGAATGACGTAGCTATAAGTTCATCACGAACGCTTAATTGATAATGGACTAAGCATTGTTGTACCACTTGAATGTCTACTATTTAATAAATATGCTGTTGAATATTTTGAAACTAATTTGACTGGGTGCTGCACCCAGTCAAACTAGTTTCAAAATTTTTCAACGCCTTACCTGTATTGTTTTCTGGAAATGGAGATTCAGTGCAGGGATCGATCGATCCCAACATAGGCAAAGTGTGGGTGGAGCTTAGCTAGAGATTGGCGGGGCATAGCTAAAAGTGGATTCATTCATTATTAACACTTTCACTAATAAAATCCAAGTATTTCAATTACAAGTCAAACTTTCAGCAAACCTTTCAAATTGAATATTTTGAAAATAATTTGACTGAAAGACACTGCTACCATAAAGCCTCAAACACAGAATTCATCGCTGAGGTGTTCAATTAACGGCTTTCTTGTTGATTGTTGCAGAATACATCTAGAAATTAAATATGCTAACTTTATTTATCAACAGAGAGAAGGTTTATGAAACATTAACTCATTCAAGCTGATTGATTACCAGATACAAAACTGGAAGAAATATAGTCTTGAAAATTTTAAAATAATTTCACCGGATTGGCGTCAAAGCAGTTTCAAAATATTGAACAGTTTCTCATATACATTAGTTTGAAATTGAGATACTAGGATAGTAGGGGTGAATGTGTTAATGGCTAATGACTGAAAAAGTAAATTGAAGATTTGCATATTTTTACTGTAGGCAACCACACTTTAGGTCTGTAAGCGATGCTGAGCCGAATGGCAGAAATTACTACCTGAGATAAGGTCGTGAGCCACTCATGTGGTAAAATTTCTACGAAACAGTGCAAGCAATGAATACAAATCACCTCGATTCCCACTTTTGTTGAAATGGCATGTAAGGAATCTGAGCAATTCACTTGCCTATAACTGGTATATGTGCTTACGTTATTAAATGTGTTACTGACTATAGGTTGTTAGGCGTATATGTATACAGTAACTATGGATGTCTTAATGGAAAGTATCAGTTCATTCACCAGTTTTAATTCCATATCAATTTGTAAACTGCAGACTACTCCAAGAAAAGACAGCAATTGCATACAGGACCACTCAAATAGAACTTGCTCCATCCAATTTGCTTGCGAGGAAACCTACATTGTGTTTGAAAATGTTTTCAGCAAATTCTATGAAAGTGAACATTTATGTGATTCTGGTGAAAATGAAGTCATATTAACAATTTGGAAAGAGGAAAACAAAGTTGTTCTGACACTCTACAGCAGTAAAGATGAGCTACACATACAAGGTAGACGGTGTAAATTATGGATGCGATCAGTTTTACCAAGTATTATGGACATAGTTGATTTGGAATTAAATTATTCTTTGACAGAAATCAGTGTAAATTCAAGCAATAATAACAACAATAAGAGTATTTGTTCAATACACAGTGGTATTGTTGAGAGCCCACCAGTTTCTAAGCTATTTCTAAACTCAGTGGAGACAGTCAATCAACCATCTACCAGCACACCTGTTTCTCACACTGTTAAACAAACATCAACTGACAACTTACCAAGTGATAAAGAACTGGTAGCTCACCTGTATAAACTGGGTCAGGCACTATTGGATAAAGACTATAAAATTAGATTGCTAGAGGAGAAGACTACACAACTAAACTCATCAGTTCAGCCAATTGATGTAAGAGCAACAAGCACACAAACAGAGCACTCATGTGTGCTTATTGACACAGCTACCTAGACCACTGACAGCACAGACACAGCAAATGACCAGCTTGTGTACACAACAACAACAATGCCCTCTCAAACCAATGATCAGCAAACAAAGGAGGCTACAAGACCAGCAATAACTCATAATATATCTATGCAGATTAAACCTGTACCTAAGCCTAGAAAATGCCTCCCACTTAAGATTGTATTTATGCCACCAAAAACAATAAGTGTGCTGAGCGACAGTAAGCAATATCAGCCAATTCCTAGCCTCATCAGCCGGAGAATAGCTTACACTGATAGGAAACAAGTTATAATTATATTGAGCTCTATCACTAAAAGTATCAAAACTGAACATCTGCTCCCTCAATGTTGAGTAAGCACCAACCTTGGAGCCACAATCAACAGATTAAGACATGAAATTCAGCAAATGGACTTAAATGGATCTAAACACGCTTGTTTTACAGATCGGCACAAATGGCACAGATAAACCTACCTACAGGATCACACATGAATATGATAAGCTAATAACAGAATTACAGCATTACTATCCTCACTGGAACATTGTAATATCAGGTCTTTTACCTAGAATGGACTCGACAACGAGGAATATGAGTGTTCGCAATGTTAATATGGAACTGAGGCACTTAGCAAACAAACACAATCTTCAATTTGTTGACAATGAAATTGTTTTCTGTGACACAAATGGCTATGTCAAAGATCCACTTCTGTCTAGTGACCGCCTTCATCTCAGTGAACCTGGTACACAGTGTCGTTTGCAGAACAGTAATTTCATCACCTGTACTAAGGGACATAACTCACTCACAGATTTCGCAACATGAAACCCACTGTTACTACTGTGGAGAATCTGGTCACAATACAGTTAAATGTCGCCATGGAAAGCCTGTTGTGTGTTGGCTGTGTTCATCAGAGGGACATAAGGCAAACTTGTATCATTACAGTAAAGACTACGATCAATATCAACATCATAGCAACTCAGATTCTGTTCAATACAATAATTAAAATTTTGAATATTATGGGAATAGCAAAGCAGAGATTGCTGAACATTCTAAGAACATTGAAAATACAAATAATACTTATAATCATCTTTCTGTTTTGCAGGAAATCTGTCATAACTGTTCCAAATTTGACTGTATAAACAAATGTGATACTTCAATCAATAGCATGTGCGATAGAAGGGAGACAACTGTTCCTATTTATGAAATCTGTACAAATGCACCATTGTCCAAAATATTTGATAATAATCCCTGGGGCCAAATAGATAAGTCAAATCAATGTGATGATGATGGCGGAGGCGGCGACGACGACGGCAGCGGCAGTGATGATGATGATGATGATATTAATGTAGTTAGCATGTCTAAGATTGATACTAATTCCACAGTTGAAAGCCCAGTGCAGAGATGATGATGATGATGATGAAGATAGTAATGATGGTAGTAATGATGATGATATTATTAATTTAGTTAACATTGCTAACAGTACAGAGAGGTGGTGATGCGGTTGATGGGGGTGGTGGTGGTAATGGTGGTGGTGGAGGGGATGGGACTGCCTCGGTTATTGTTACTGCTGCTAATGAAGATGGTGGTGGTAGAGGTGGTGGTGGTGGTGGTGGTGGTGGTGGTGGTGGTGGTGGTGGTGGTGGTGGTGATGGTACAGCCTTGGTTGCCATTACTGCTGCTGCTGGTGTTGATGATGATGATGATGATGATGATGATGATGATGATGATAATGATGATGATGATGATGATGACGCTATTGTTACTGTTAACATAGATATGAATTATGATGTAAATACGAACAGTGATTACCTAATAGATAAGCATGGAGGTAGTTTTCTGAGCTTTCTTCATATTAAATATTATATGTGGACAAATTTTCTAAATTATATATATATATATATATATATATATATATATATATATATATATATATATATATATATATATATATCTAGGCAGCTATCTTTCATGCCATTTAATTGAAATACAAGATTCATTAAAATTCTCTTTTCCCCTAGAAATTGAAGATGCACTGTCAAGGCAGACATCACCTATCTCTGGATTCAATCCCCCACACAAAGGTTTAAGGATAGGTCATCTAAACATAGGTGATATTCTCCAAAAGATAGATCAGCTCATATTATTATTAGTCATACCAAAGCAAGAAGTAAAGATGCTAGGATTAACAGAAAGTGTTCTTAAAGAAACATCTGCAGACACATTACTCCAAATATCAGGATATCACTTGGAATGTAGAGATAGGAAACACAAAGATGGTGGCGGGATTATTACTTATATTGCTCATAACATATCATTTAAACGTAGGTCTGATTAAGAAGTTAATGATTTAGAAGTAATGTGGTTAGAAATTAAGCCACATAAACGTAAGTCATTTCTTACAGCACTTGTTTATAAACCCCCAAGTGCAAAGTGTAACTGGATCCATCTTTTTGAGGACATGTACTCTAAAGTTATTGATGAAAATAAAGAAATTATTTTGTATGGGGATTTTAATATTAATTATAACTTAACAGATGAAAATACAAAATGGTATGAAATGATAGATATGTTTCATGTTAAACAGCAAACCAGAGTCACAAATAAAACATCCACATTAATAGATCACATATATGTATCAAACGAGCAGCTTGTTCAAAAGATAAAGGTTTCTAAGCCTGCATTAAGTGATCACAAGCCCATTTTCATAGTGTTAAAATATAAAGACTCGCATCATGCACTAGAATTTTTCATCTTTCTTGAACCTCCTAGATAAACATGCACCAATGATAGAAAAACGAGTTAAGCACAGGTTTCTACCAGAAGGGATAAATGATGAAATCATAGCCTCAATGATAAATAGAGATAATTATTATGCTAAGAAAGACACTCCACACTACATACACTGGCGCAACAAAACAACAGCCCTATGGGTAAAAGTAAACAAAAGCTGCTACAAACAAGCATCAATATAATAATCAGAATGACATTTGGAAAATTCTTGGAAAACCAAATCCTAGGAAACATGAAGCAACCACTGAACACTTTATTCACACAGATGGTATGCTGTTATCAGATCCTAAAGATATTTCAGATGCATTCAATGTTCTCTTTTCTGAGGCAGCAGACAATTTATTGAATCCGCAGCCTCCACATGACTATAACAATACATGTCGCTTCCAGAATTTAATAACCCATATAGTAGATGAAAATGTTCCCCAGAACACTTACTTTAGTATTCCGGAAGTAACGCCAGACTTTGTTGTAAAGCAGCTGAATACCTTTGACATAAAGCGGTAAATAGGATTAGATAATCTGCCTGCCAAGTTTTTAAAGATGGTCACATCCACAATTAGCTTGCCATTAGCCTATAAAATTAATCTTAGTCTGCAAACTATGACTTTTCCAGAAAGTTGGAAAGGGGCAAAAATCTTCCCTCTGTATAAAACTGGTGATGTAAACAATATTGAAAACTATCGGCCAATTTCTATTCTTCCTATTTTGTCTAAAATAATGGAGCATCATGTTCACAATCAAGTTTTTGAATATATGTCTCGGTATAATTTACTTTGTAACAATCAGTCTGGTTTCCGTAAATACAACTCTTGTGAAACAATTCTCCTCAAAATGCTTAATTAATGGACGAAGTCCATTGACAATGGAAAAATAACTGGAAATGTATTAATTGATTTTAGAAAGGCATTTGATGCAATTGATCACCATATATTAATTAAGAAATTGGAACTCTATAAATTTGATAATTCTGCACTTGGATGGTTCTTTTCATATTTAAAAGGCAGATGGCAATGCATTAGTAAATCTGGTATCTTAGCAGATCTTATGGCTGTTAAGTATGGTGTACCACAGGGATCAATATTAGGCCCTCTACTATTTATAATCTTTGTAAATGACCTCCCATCTTATATTAATCATTGTGATACTGACATGTATGCCGATGACACACTGACTATTTTAAATCAAACTGTGTCACTGAATTACAAAATACTTAAATGATGATATGAAGGCAGTCAAGGAATGGTGCAATGAGAATAGAATGATTGTAAATACAAACAAGACAAAATTGTTATTGATTGGATCAAGAACTAAATTTTTAAAGATTTCAAAGATGTCACCATCCAATATGATGGCATAAATTTAACTGGGAGTACATGTGAAAAACTTCTAGGAGTCCATATAGATGACACACTAACACTCATAGATCATATCAATACTGTTGTTAAAAAGATATCACATCTTTTTGGAATACTAAAGAAATATGCAAAAGACCTACCACATGATATTCGGTTAAAATCTTTCAATTCGTAAATTTTACCTCATTTTGATTTTTCCCTTGTATAGTGTGGAGAAACATTTGCAAAAAACACCAATTAGTTAGACCTCTAAAATTACAAAAACGTGCTGCAAGAATCATCAAAGAGCTCAGATTCCCATAATCACAATTTGAGATCTGTTGAAAAGATTCAGGTTCAAATTCTGTTAGCTAAAGGTGGTCTACATTCTTCTAGCTTGGCTGTAAAAGGGTCAAAATTATGGAATTCCTTAAAAATATCACTTCGAACATCCTCTTTCTTGACTGTTTTCAAATCACAATATATGGCAGATCAACTAGGAAAATAAAGAAAAATTATGCTTTAAATAGCGGCGTGACCAAAGATTAAAATATACAAACATGCGTTATCCCTTATATTGCTGAATTGTCAGATTAAATTATTTAATTAAATAACATGATACCGGGTATTCATTTTGAAAATTGATTTGCCACAAGCAAAGATATAGCATCCTTGAGCAAGAGGGTTCTCAAAATGCACACTAGGCTTTCATCCACCCGTGTGTTAATGGCTTGATATTAGAGAGAGCTGCAGCATATGGGTTAACTCTTGCCACTCTGATGTCAATATTCTATCTTTTACTGGGTCAGTAGAAGAGAAACTTGTGTACATTTTTCAACAGTTTTGGTGGACGATGTTGCTGTCTATGACAGCACCATCTTTCACCAAATTTGGAGAAAAATTAACACAAGTTCATGTTTTAATTTAATTTGAAATTTAAAATTTTGACATCAGAGTGCTAAGGGTTAGAAGATTGTATATATTTGTATATTGTGTACATAAAATGTGTATATATTGTACATATCAAAGTTGTATATATAAATGTAAATAATTGTTAAGTATAGTCTGAAGGGCCCAGGGAAGACCAGCTATTATGTGACTGATCGGTTTACCTTCATTAAATAAAGCTTTTTATTATTATTATTATTATTATTATTATTATTATTATTTAGTGTAAGGAGATGAGGTCAAATTAAGGAAGTTTGTATTTTTTAAGAGTGATAGCTCTGGCAATTATTGATGAAAGCTAACAAAACAGGAACGTGACCTCCATCTTAATAATATTCATATAAATTCTGTATTTGGTTCAAATCCGTTTCGTCTAGCTTGAGTTATTGTCTGGAAACGGACAAATTAACGATGTTTGTATTATTCAAGGGTGATAATACTGGCAAATACTGATGAAAACTCATGGAACAGGACCTTGACGTCCGTCTCCGTAGTATTAAGCTCCATTCCGAATTTGGTTCGAATCGGTTAACTCTAGCTTGAGTTATTTATGTCGGAAATGGCCAAATTAAAGAAATTTGTTTCTCAAGGGTGATAACACTGGAAAATATTGTCAAAAAGTAATGGAACATGAACTTGACATCTGCCTCTGTAGTATTAAGCTACATTCTGAATTTGGTTCGAATTAGTTTAGTATAACACGATCGAGTTATTGCCTGGAAACTGTCAAATTAACATTTAGATTTTTTCAAGAGGGAACAACTCTGGGTAAATTTGACGTAAATGGACAGAATTCGAACTTGGTCTCCATATTCGTATTACTAAGAGGTATGCCGAAGCAGGTTAAAATTGGTGCAAGCAAACACAAGTTATTCTCCAGAAATGGATAATTTTTCTAATTTCACACTTTCAAGGGCAAATAAGTCTCGGTAAATTTGATGTTAAATGACGGAAATCGAACTTGGCCTCCGTATTCGCATTACTAAGCTGCTTCAAATCGGTGCAGGCACACACACGTTATTGTCCAGAAATTGATACTTTTTAACTAAAAAATAACTTTGGGTAAATTTGATTCAAATTGACGGAATTCAAACTTGGCCTCTGTCATCGCATTACTAAACGGTATGCCAAAGCTGGGCCAAATTTGTGCAGGTGAACATGAGTTATTGCCTGAAAACCAATCAGTATGAAAGCATGCATGTACGAATGAATGTACGCACGAATGGGTGCATTCCCAAGCTTAGTGACAATTATTCATGCCTATAGCAGCAACATTTCGTCAAACTGTTCTCAAAATAATCTAGCAGACAATAGAGGTCTCACTTGTTTTGATAACGATTTGACAGAAATTTGGTGCAGTAACAATTTTCAATCAAGTTGTTCTCAAAATGAGCAGCATTGTGGTAACACTTGCTGAAGGAATTCGAGCAATTTGATTGGCCATCATTGCTGATTAACCCTTTAACCCTCAAATTTATTCAAGAAAACTTCAATCTTCTCCTAGAAAATGTCCATTTGCAGACCAAGAGAAGACTATTTTTCAATTGGTTATCGAGCCAGTCAGTCCAGTGGTAGCTTTTCAAAATAGTCTTCTCTTGGTCTACAAATGGACATTTCTCAAGACCACTGTAGACGCCGTTTTTGGCTGGGTTAAGGCTGCAACTGCTTTAGTTTGTGTTCATTTTATTCAATCACTTCATAACCATGTAATTTTGAATCAATGCATGTCAGATCGTGAATCTGCCAGGTGGTTCTACTGGTCTTTGAAAATATATTTCACATTGGACCTCGATAACATATATGATAAAAGTCCACTGATTATCCTTAGAACCAATTGAGAAAGTTGTCCCAGCTTTAGACAGCAACAACTGTCAATCAATTTGCTCGAAATATCTTCAACAAATCTTACTACATTGCTGATAATTTTGAAAACTATTTGATTGAAAGTTGTTGCAGCAGCTATTTTCAGTCCAATGGTTATCAAAATTTTAGCTAGTGACCCCTGGATTGTCTGCTAGATTATTTTGAGAACAGTTTGATGAACGGTCGTTGCTGCTATAGGCAGTAATGATTTTTCGTCAACTTGTTCTAAAGTAATTAGCCTAACACACAACTTGACTAAGATTTATTATCTGCCTAGTCGAGTATATAAGATTTATTACCTGCCTAGTCAAGTATATACAATTTAGTACCTGCCTAGTCGAGTATATAAAGGGAAATTTGACGCTACAACTCAATACAAGATTGCATAGTGGCTCTTAACACCAGAACTCTGAGCATTTTTCTTAGACTAATTTTGTAATCTTATCAACTTATGATAGCTTTAACTTAGAGTTAAAGATATAATACTTGATAAATGTATTTATTGCAGGAATATCAATAGAAGAGTCAAGCAATGATGAAAGCACCACAAAATCAAGCAGAAGTATGGGCATCCATGTGTCAAATCCTCTTGATCCTCGTCAGTTGTAATTTCATCCCTGGACATGTCACAGCAAGATTGAATTCAACACCAGAGTTTGAGATGGCCAACCTGAATCAGTTCAACAATAGGATGATTGATTCAAAGTATAACACCATAAATCAGTCTGTTAATTCAACTCTGACAGGGATTGGTGAAGAAGATAATCTGGATTTCACTTCGGGAGATACAACACCATCATCTGATATTCGCCCAGATGTTGGAATTGAAAACAGAACATGTCCATTATATTGCAAGTGCAATGAGGAACAGAGGACTGTATTGTGCGACAACACAAAGCTAGCCTGGATACCACGAATACCTTCATATACCCGATCATTAACAATACAAAATGCAAACCTCTATCAACTGAATGCATCCACTTTTAGGAATATCAGCAAAATTTATCTAACTTATTTGGCATTAGTCAGATGTCATATTCAGGAGATCTCTAATGACACTTTCAAATACATCGCTCCTAATCTGGAAGCTCTAGATTTGAGCTATAACAATATTTGGCCTGAGCAAATACGCGAATCTTTATGTGTATTTGCTCACAGGGGTCTTGTATCGCTTGATTTAAATAGTATGAACCTAAAACACATTCAGAAGGATTTTTTCCGCTGTTGGCAAGGATCAAAGTTGAAAGTTCTTTATCTCAAAGGAAACAAGCTAAGAACATTCTCTGGAAAAGTGATTTCTCCGCTCCAACATTTAGAAGTGCTAGGTCTCCAAGTAAATCGTTTGTCAGCTATTAACGACCTGGTGTTGCTACATAATCTTCAGACTTTGACACTATCAAAAAACAGATTTAAACATCTTCCAGCCTTTCTGTACAAAAATGGTTCAACAATATTACCAAATCTAAAGAGATTCGATTTTGGACGCAATTATTTAACCTCTATATCAGCAACTGATTTTCGAGGTCTCACCAATCTTGAAATTTTAAGTCTCAACTCAAATAAGCTTAGTGCCCTCCCAGACAACATTATGTCTGAAATGCCTAATCTCAAGAATTTGGATTTGAATGATAATCGTATTCGTTCACTGTCAAGTTTTTCATTTAACAGTTCGAGCATGTCGGTACTAGATTTTGGAAGCAATACATTCCCCTTCAGTACAGCAGATGTAGATAACATGTTCATATTCTCTAAGTCTCTTAACTTTTTGATATTGACAAATAATAAAGTTAATGTAAATGATCGTATATTTAAAGCAATATTATCACCACTTAAAAATTTAACACGTCTCATCCTAGAAAATGTAAATTTACAATATTTTCCAACACTCTTTGATGTTCTCCCTCAACTGAATGAGCTGATCTTATCAAACAATAATATTGATTATTGGCAACCAGAAATATTCCTCCCGGCTAAGAATCTTGCAAAACTATATATTGACCATTGTAAGATACAGATAATAAATGAACCATCTTTTCCACAACACATATGGACAAATTTCAAGAAAGTTAATTTTGGAGAAAATCCATTTTCTTGTACTTGTGACCTTTTATGGTTTCGTAATTGGTTAGATAATACACACACGACAGTAGTAGGATGGCCATATGTCAAGACCTATATCTGTGGTTCTCCTAAAGCATGGCAAGGCAAACCATTAGTTTATTACCATCCAACAAAGAAAAGTTGCTCAGTGCATGAGAATATGTACATAATACTTGGGGCAAGCTTAGGAAGTGGCTTTGCAGTTATAATGATCCTGTCGCTTCTGAGTTACAGATATCGTTGGTATATTCGATACTTCTGTGCGGTTATGAAAGCGAAACGCAAAAACTACAACAGACTTCCTCCAACTCTGGATTACACTTACGACGCATTTGTCATCTACAGTGCGAAAGATCGTGCATGGGTTGTTGAAAACTTAATTCCAATAGTTGAGTATCGCGAAGGTTACAAACTTTGCGTTCAAGACAGAGACTTTGTTGCCGGAAGACTAATTATAGATAACATTATGGAGTCAATGGAGAACAGTAGAAAGATAATCATTATATTATCAAACAATTTTGCGAAGAGTGAATGGTGCAAATGGGAAACTGCCATGGCAATGCATAAATTCACCGACTCAGACAGTGATATGCTCGTTTTAATCACGATCGATGAAATCTCTGCAGAGAATTTGCATCGAAGTCTCACTCAGCTGCTACAAAGAACATATGTAGACTGGCAAGGAGCAAGGGATTGCCGTGATTTGTTCTGGAAACAGTTATTGTCCTCACTAAAGCCATATATGCCTGTTAGAAACAATGATGAATGAAACTGTAGGAACATTGCAACTCTCATTCACTGACTCATCCACACATGGACACATCAGAGTACAAGACTCAACAATGTGCATATGTTGCAATTGGTATTGCAAGAAACCATCGGAAGTCAGTTTCGTAATTAGTTAGATAACAGTACAAACATGACTGGTAGGGTTCCCACACACAGAGGTCTAAAGAGTGGTAGGGTAAATCATTAGTCCAGTACTAACCAACAAAGAAAGGTTGCTCAGTGCATGAGAATATGTACATACTACTTGGGGCAAGCTTAGGAAGTGTCTTTGCAGTTATACTGATCGTTATATTGGTGAGCTACAGATATCGCTGGTATATTCGATACTTTTGTGCTGCAAAACGTAAAAACTACAAACGGCTTTTTTACATCTTACTCTGGATTGCATTTATTATGCATTTGTCGCCCACAGTGTTAAAGATCATGAATGGGTCACTGAAAATTTAATTCCATTCGAGCAGCGTGAAGGTTATAAACTATGCATAGAAGACTGAGACATATTTGCAGGAAAGCTGCAAGCATTATAGACTCGATTGAAACCAGTAGAAAAATAATATTTATATTATCAAACAATTTTGTGAAGAGTGATATATGCAAATACATAACTGCTATGGTAATGCATAAATTCACTGAGTCAGACAGTGACATGCTTGTTTTAATAAAAATCGATGAAATCTCTTCAAAGCATTTGAATCGGCACCTCGCTCAGTTACTACAAAGAACATACATAGACTGGCAAGGAGCAAGAGATTGTCATGATTTGTTCTGGAAGCAGTTATCATCCTCATTAAAGCCATCAAGGAGAAACAATAATGAATGAAACTGCTTTAGCGTCTAAAGAGGATTGAATAACTGATGATGAATGAAACTGCTCTAAGCCTCCAAAGAGGAATGAATAATTGATGATTAATGAAACTGCTCTAGCCTCTAAAGAGGAATGAATAATTGATGATGAATGAAACTGCTCTAGCCTCTAAAGAGGAATGAATAATTGATGATGAATGAAACTTATCTAGCCTCTAAAGAGGATTGAATAATTGATGATGAATGAAACTGCTCTAGCCTCTAAAGAGGCTTGAATAACTGATGATGAATGAAACTTATCTAGCCTCTAAAGAGGATTGAATAATTGATGATGAATGAAAGAAACTGCTCTCGCCCCTAAAGAGGATTGAATAATTGATGATGAATGAAACTGCTCTAAGCCTTTAAAGAGGATTGAATAATTGATGATGAAACTGCTCTGCATTAAATTGATGCTGAATGAAACTGCTCTAAGCCTCTAAAGAGGATTGAATAATTGATGATGAATGAAACTGCTCTAGCCCCTAAAGAGGATTGAATAATTGATGATGAATGAAACTTCTCTAGGCTCTAAAGAGGATTGAATAATTGATGATGAATGAAACTGCTCTAGCCTCTAAAGAGGATTGAATAATTGATGTTGAATGAAACTGCTCTAAGCCTCTAAAGAGGTTTGAATAATTTATGATGAATGAAACTGCTCTAAGCCTCTAAAGATGATTGAATAATTGATGATGGATGAAACTGCTCTAGCCCCTAAAGAGGCTTGAATAATTGATGATGAATGAAACTGCTCTAAGCCTTTAAAGAGGATTGAATAATTTATTATGAATGAAACTGCTCTAAGCCTCTAAAGATGATTGAATAATTGATGATGGATGAAACTGCTCTCGCCCCTAAAGAGGATTGAATAATTGATGATGAATGAAACTGCTCTAAGCCTTTAAAGAGGATTGAATAATTGATGATGAAACTGCTCTGCAATAATTGATGCTGAATGAAACTGCTCTAAGCCTCTAAAGAGGATTGAATAATTGATGATGAATGAAACTGCTCTAAGCCTCTAAAGAGGATTGAATAATTTATGTTGAATGAAACTTCTCTAGGCTCTAAAGAGGATTGAATAATTGATGATGAATGAAACTGCTCTAAGCCTCTAAAGAGGATTGAATAATTGATGATGAATGAAACTGCTCTAGCCCCTAAAGAGGATTAAATATTTCTAAAGAGGAATGAATAATTGATGATGAAACTGCTCTACAATAAGTGATGCTGAATGAAACTGCTCTAAGCATCTAAAGAGGATTGAATAATTGATGATGAATGAAACTGCTTTAGCCCCTCAAGAGGATTAAATAATTGATGATGAATGAAACTGCTCTAAGCCTCTAAAGTGGTTTAAATAAATGATGATGAATGAAACTGCTCTAGCCTCTAAAAAGGATTGAATAATTGATGATGAATGAAACTGCTCTAGCCTTTAAAGAGGATTGAATAATTGATGATGAATGAAACTGCTCTAGCCTCTAAAGAGGATTGAATAATTGATGATGAATGAAACTGCTCTAAGCCTCTAAAAAGGATTGAATATTTGATGATGAATGAAACTGCTCTAGCCTCTAAAGAGGATTGAATAATTGATGATGAATGAAACTGCTCTAGCCTCTAAAGAGGATTGAATAATTGATGATGAATGAAACTGCTCTAGCCTCTAAAGAGGATTGAATAATTGATGATGAATGAAACTGCTCTAGCCTCTAAAGAGGATTGAATAATTGATGATGAATGAAACTGCTCTAGCCTCTAAAGAGGATTGAATAATTGATGATGAATGAAACTTCTCTAGGCTCTAAAGAGGATTGAATAATTGATGATGAATGAAACTGCTCTAAGCCTCTAAAGAGGATTGAATATTTGATGATGACTGAAACTGCTCTAGCCTCTAGAGGATTGAATAATTGATGATGAATGAAACTGCTCTAGCCTCTAAAGGGGATTGAATAATTGATGATGAATGAAACTGCTCTAGCCTCTAAAGAGGATTGAATAATTGATGATGAATGAAACTGCTCTAACCTCTAAAGAGGATTGAATAATTGATGATTCATGAAACTGCTCTAGCCTCTAAAGAGGATTGAATCATTGATGATGAATGAAATTGCCCTAGCCTCTAAAGAGGATTGAATAAATGATGATGAATGAAACTGCTCTAGCCTCTAAAGAGGATTGAATAATTGATGATGAATGAAACTTCTCTAGCCTCTAAAGAGTATTGAATAATTGATGATGAATGAAACTGCTCTAAGCCTCTAAAGAGGATTGAATATTTGATGAAGAATGAAACTCCTCTAGCCTCTAAAGAGGATTGAATAATTGATGATGAATGAAACTTCTCTAGCCTCTAAAGAGGATTGAATAATTGATGATGAATGAAACTGCTCTAAGCCTCTAAAGAGGATTGAATAATTGATGATGAATGAAACTGCTCTAGCCCCTAAAGAGGATTGAATAATTGATGATGAATGAAACTTCTCTAGGCTCTAAAGAGGATTGAATAATTGATGATGAATGAAACTGCTCTAGCCTCTAAAGAGGATTGAATAATTGATGTTGAATGAAACTGCTCTAAGCCTCTAAAGAGGATTGAATAATTTATGATGAATGAAACTGCTCTAAGCCTCTAAAGATGATTGAATAATTGATGATGGATGAAACTGCTCTAGCCCCTAAAGAGGCTTGAATAATTGATGATGAATGAAACTGCTCCAAGCCTTTAAAGAGGATTGAATAATTTATTATGAATGAAACTGCTCTAAGCCTCTAAAGATGATTGAATAATTGATGATGGATGAAACTGCTCTCGCCCCTAAAGAGGATTGAATAATTGATGATGAATGAAACTGCTCTAAGCCTTTAAAGAGGATTGAATAATTGATGATGAAACTGCTCTGCAATAATTGATGCTGAATGAAACTACTCTAAGCCTCTAAAGAGGATTGAATAATTGATGATGAATGAAACTGCTCTAAGCCTCTAAAGAGGATTGAATAATTTATGTTGAATGAAACTTCTCTAGGCTCTAAAGAGGATTGCATAATTGATGATGAATGAAACTGCTCCAAGCCTCTAAAGAGGATTGAATAATTGATGATGAATGAAACTGCTCTAGCCCCTAAAGAGGATTAAATATTTCTAAAGAGGACTGAATAATTGATGATGAAACTGCTCTACAATAATTGATGCTGAATGAAACTGCTCTAAGCATCTAAAGAGGATTGAAAAATTGATGATGAATGAAACTGCTTTAGCCCCTCAAGAGGATTAAATAATTGATGATGAATGAAACTGCTCTAAGCCTCTAAAGTGGTTTAAATAAATGATGATGAATGAAACTGCTCTAGCCTCTAAAAATGATTGAATAATTGATGATGAATGAAACTGCTCTAGCCTTTAAAGAGGATTGAATAATTGATGATGAATGAAACTGCTCTAGCCTCTAAAGAGGATTGAATAATTGATGATGAATGAAACTGCTCTAGCCTCTAAAGAGGATTGAATAATTGATGATGAATGAAACTTCTCTAGGCTCTAAAGAGGATTGAATAATTGATGATGAATGAAACTGCTCTAAGCCTCTAAAGAGGATTGAATATTTGATGACTGAAACTGCTCTAGCCTCTAGAGGATTGAATAATTGATGATGAATGAAACTGCTCTAAGCCTCTAAAGAGGATTGAATAATTGATGATGAATGAAACTGCTCTAGCCTCTAAAGAGGATTGAATAATTGATGATGAATGAAACTTCTCTAGGCTCTAAAGAGGATTGATTAATTGATGATGAATAAAACTGCTCTATCCTCTAAAAAGGATTGAGTAATTGATGATGAATGAAACTGCTCTAGCCTCTAAAGAGGATTGAATAATTGATGATGAATGAAACTTCTCTAGCCTCTAAAGAGCATTGAATAATTGATGATAAATGAAACTGCTCTAAGCCTCTAAAGAGGATTGAATATTTGATGAAGAATGAAACTCCTCTAGCCTCTAAAGAGGATTGAATAATTGATGATGAATTAAACTTCTCTAGCCTCTAAAGAGGATTGAATAATTGATGATGAATGAAACTGCTCTAAGCCTCTAAAGAGGATTGAATAATTGATGATGAATGAAACTGCTCTAGCCTCTAAAGAGGATTGAATAATTGATGATGAATGAAACTTCTCTAGGCTCTAAAGAGGATTGATTAATTGATGATGAATAAAACTGCTCTATCCTCTAAAAAGGATTGAGTAATTGATGATGAATGAAACTGCTCTAGCCTCTAAAGAGGATTGAATAATTGATGATGAATGAAACTTCTCTAGCCTCTAAAGAGTATTGAATAATTGATGATAAATGAAACTGCTCTAAGCCTCTAAAGAGGATTGAATATTTGATGAAGAATGAAACTCCTCTAGCCTCTAAAGAGGATTGAATAATTGATGATGAATGAAACTTCTCTAGCCTCTAAAGAGGATTGAATAATTGATGATGAATGAAACTGCTCTAAGCCTCTAAAGAGGATTGAATAATTGATGATGAATGAAACTGCTCTAGCCTCTAAAGAGGATTGAATAATTGATGATGAATGAAACTTCTCTAGGCTCTAAAGAGGATTGATTAATTGATGATGAATGAAACTGCTCTAGCCTCTAAAAAGGATTGAGTAATTGATGATGAATGAAACTGCTCTAGCCTCTAAAGAGGATTGAATAATTGATGATGAATGAAACTTCTCTAGCATCTAAAGAGTATTGAATAATTGATGATGAATGAAACTGCTCTAAGCCTCTAAAGAGGATTGAATATTTGATGAAGAATGAAACTCCTCTAGCCTCTAAAGAGGATTGAATAATTGATGATGAATGAAACTTCTCTAGGCTCTAAAGAGGATTGATTAATTGATGATGAATGAAACTGCTCTAGCCCCTAAAAAGGATTGAGTAATTGATGATGAATGAAACTGCTCTAGCCTCTAAAGAGGATTGAATAATTGATGATGAATGAAACTTCTCTAGCCTCTAAAGAGTATTGAATAATTGATGATGAATGAAACTGCTCTCGCCCCTAAAGAGGATTGAATAATTGATGATGAATGAAACTGCTCTAAGCCTTTAAAGAGGATTGAATAATTGATGATGAAACTGCTCTGCAATAATTGATGCTGAATGAAACTACTCTAAGCCTCTAAAGAGGATTGAATAATTGATGATGAATGAAACTGCTCTAAGCCTCTAAAGAGGATTGAATAATTTATGTTGAATGAAACTTCTCTAGGCTCTAAAGAGGATTGCATAATTGATGATGAATGAAACTGCTCCAAGCCTCTAAAGAGGATTGAATAATTGATGATGAATGAAACTGCTCTAGCCCCTAAAGAGGATTAAATATTTCTAAAGAGGACTGAATAATTGATGATGAAACTGCTCTACAATAATTGATGCTGAATGAAACTGCTCTAAGCATCTAAAGAGGATTGAAAAATTGATGATGAATGAAACTGCTTTAGCCCCTCAAGAGGATTAAATAATTGATGATGAATGAAACTGCTCTAAGCCTCTAAAGTGGTTTAAATAAATGATGATGAATGAAACTGCTCTAGCCTCTAAAAATGATTGAATAATTGATGATGAATGAAACTGCTCTAGCCTTTAAAGAGGATTGAATAATTGATGATGAATGAAACTGCTCTAGCCTCTAAAGAGGATTGAATAATTGATGATGAATGAAACTGCTCTAGCCTCTAGAGGATTGAATAATTGATGATGAATGAAACTGCTCTAAGCCTCTAAAGAGGATTGAATAATTGATGATGAATGAAACTGCTCTAGCCTCTAAAGAGGATTGAATAATTGATGATGAATGAAACTTCTCTAGGCTCTAAAGAGGATTGATTAATTGATGATGAATAAAACTGCTCTATCCTCTAAAAAGGATTGAGTAATTGATGATGAATGAAACTGCTCTAGCCTCTAAAGAGGATTGAATAATTGATGATGAATGAAACTTCTCTAGCCTCTAAAGAGCATTGAATAATTGATGATAAATGAAACTGCTCTAAGCCTCTAAAGAGGATTGAATATTTGATGAAGAATGAAACTCCTCTAGCCTCTAAAGAGGATTGAATAATTGATGATGAATGAAACTTCTCTAGCCTCTAAAGAGGATTGAATAATTGATGATGAATGAAATTGCTCTAAGCCTCTAAAGAGGATTGAATAATTGATGATGAATGAAACTGCTCTAGCCTCTAAAGAGGATTGAATAATTGATGATGAATGAAACTTCTCTAGGCTCTAAAGAGGATTGATTAATTGATGATGAATAAAACTGCTCTATCCTCTAAAGAGGATTGAGTAATTGATGATGAATGAAACTGCTCTAGCCTCTAAAGAGGATTGAATAATTGATGATGAATGAAACTTCTCTAGCCTCTAAAGAGTATTGAATAATTGATGATAAATGAAACTGCTCTAAGCCTCTAAAGAGGATTGAATAATTGATGATGAATGAAACTTCTCTAGGCTCTAAAGAGGATTGATTAATTGATGATGAATGAAACTGCTCTAGCCTCTAAAAAGGATTGAGTAATTGATGATGAATGAAACTGCTCTAGCCTCTAAAGAGGATTGAATAATTGATGATGAATGAAACTTCTCTAGCCTCTAAAGAGTATTGAATAATTGATGATGAATGAAACTGCTCTAAGCCTCTAAAGAGGATTGAATATTTGATGAAGAATGAAACTCCTCTAGCCTCTAAAGAGGATTGAATAATTGATGATGAATGAAACTCCTCTAGCCTCTAAAGAGGATTGAATAATTGATGATGAATGAAACTGCTCTAAGCCTCTAAAGAGGATTGAATAATTGATGATGAATGAAACTGCTCTAGCCTCTAAAGAGGATTGAATAATTGATGATGAATGAAACTTCTCTAGGCTCTAAAGAGGATTGATTAATTGATGATGAATGAAACTGCTCTAGCCTCTAAAAAGGATTGAGTAATTGATGATGAATGAAACTGCTCTAAGCCTCTAAAGAGGATTGAATAATTTATGATGAATGAAACTGCTCTAAGCCTCTAAAAATGATTGAATAATTGATGATGGATGAGTGCTCTAGCCTCTAAAGAAGATTAAATAACTGATGATGAATGAAACTACTCTCTCCGCTAAAGAGGACTGAATAATTGATGATGAGATTTCAGTAGCCACAAGTTAACATTTATTTGATTACACATGTGCACATACAGACAAGCATGCTCACAAGTAGGAACACCCGAGACTCTCATTCATTGACTCACAAACACATCAGAATACATAGCACTCAAATGCATATATGCTGTAATGTGGATTGTCAGACAAGATTCGATGACCGAGCTCTTTCAATAACTATACAATGTAGCCTTGTGGGAAAATTGCACTACATAAGACTTTTTTGTTATTAACATTGAGTGATGATGATGAAAAGGACCATCTCTTTGAAAAGCAATGTCCATATTTGATTGGATAGACCCTAGTCAGTTAGTCTTACTTGGGTCACTAAAACATAGCTATACACCAACCCTTTAATGGTCAAGTCAGCCACAACTGGTAGCGACAATGATCATGAGTAATGTCCATTTGCAAGCCAAGAAAATAAAATTTTATTTTATTTTAACACTGAAATAACTGACACGATAACTGAGCTTCAAAGATAGTTTTGCCTGGGCCTGAAAATGGACATTCAGATAGCACAATTTTTCCCTGACAAATTTTGACCAGTAAAGGGTTAAATAAATTTAACTTTAAGGCATGACATCAGAATTTAAAATTTTACAGCAACTAGCTGCTAGAACAAAGAATGATGGTGTGCAAGAAAAGTGTTGCTCAAGGCCACTATAGACAGAAACTGTTATGATCAACACACTTCCCTGAATGCATTTACGTTAACGTGAAAAGGACAATACAGGGATCCATGTCAAGCTAAGCTTCTGACCCACTTTATGCGTATGTTTGAATCAATTTTAACCTTTTAGCACGCATATTAGCCAAAAACAGCTTCTGCAGTGGTCTTGAGAAATGTCCATTTGCAGACCAAGAGAATACTATTTGATAATTGAGCCAGTCATTCCAGCAGTACATTTTCAAAAACAGTCCTCTCTTGGTCTGCAAATGGGCATTTTCTACGACAAAATTAAGATTTTCTTGAACAAATTTGAGTGTTAAAGGTTTAAAACTTTGAACCATGAATTCCCAGAATCTCAATTTCAGATTGCCTATAGGTAAGGTGTTGAATATTTGAAGCAACAGCTCCCAGTCAAATTAGTTTCAAAATATTCAACAGCATGTTTATTAAATAGTAGAGACATACAATTCGTACAATGTGTCGGACTATTAAGAGTTAAAGACGGGCCTAATAGAATCATTTATGACGCAATGATTATGATGTCATCCTACACGCCGCCTAGCTGAGTATGACACCAGATCATCGATGGATACTCTGGAAAGGTGAATTGGCATCACTCTGCATCTAACACAAAAATACCTGTCCAACGAAATTGTCTAACACGAACAGGATAAGGGATGCTTGAACTTACATTGACACGCTTTGTGATGGGTTCCATTAATGAAATTTACCAGACTCCTTAAACTTCTGAATATCAATACCAGGGAATAAAGATAGGTGAAAGTTTGCAAAGCTTTGAAGGTGGAAAGATTGTAATATTTTGACCAAAATAAAAACTGCTTGTTCTTGTTAAGCACCTTGATTTCCTGCCGATCATGATATTGCGGTCGACCATGGTAGTTCATGGTTTGTCCATGGTCGACCATGATTTTTCCACTCAACTGACCATGGTCCCACTGACAACATAAACATCGGCAGGTGACCATGGCCAGTTGACTACGTTATTGTGGTCATTTCAGTGTTATCCCTATTGACCTATTGATAATGTATTCATGATCAATTCAGGGTCGGATCTGACAACATTTTAGAAAGTTTCTGTCCCATCCTTGACCATGATATATCATGGTCAACCATGATCATTAACAAATTTCCGTGTCATCGCTATTCCCATGATTGACAATCAAATCATTGTCAGTTCATGGTCAGAGCTGACACGATGTGTTAACAATTTTCCAGAATTCTTCACGATCCTTGTGGAAAGCAGTTACTTCCGTGCTGGATGGAAGACATGCTTCCATGCTGGATGGAAGACATGCTTGCTGATTCCATACTGTTGATTATCGGAAAGAATCACGCTAACTTTATTTTTTTTAAAGAATTCTATCATTTCAAAGAAGTTTAGCATGATTCTTTCCAAGAATCAACAGTATGGAATCAGCAAGCCTGTCTTCCATCAACCCAGCGGGATTCACAGAAACCGTTGTGAATCCATGTCACGACCCTGACAGCACGGAAGCAACTGCTTTCCGCAAGGATCGTGAAGAATTCTGGATCCATCAATCACATTGCATGTATTCTATAGGCATCAATCACGCTGATTGGTAATCTCACTTTACCTCTGGTAGTAAAACAACTAATTACAATATGGTTACCAAGACCCCCTACCTTGGTCACGCTTATGATGCCATAACATGACGTCACACCTGAGTTACGTAACAAGCATGTATGACATTGTACTACACCAACGTAGTTCATATACTCAATGTCTTCCTCTGATGAGTATAGCCAAACTTGGCATGAAATGCCATGAGTCAGGATCACACTGGAATGAATACCAAATTTGACATTCAATGCCAATCTACATCCTTCTATACTTTTTTAACCCACACAGTGACCAATTGTCCTCAGAAAAATGACAAAAAACACCTTTTTGCCATTTTCCACTACATAAATAGACATCCCAGCTACCCATTCATCAGCCGCCATTAGTAGCACACTGGCTACACAATCATTCTGTTACCGGCTACACATAGCACAGCAAACTCTTTGCCGGCTACACTATAAAGCAAACCGGCTACACAATCAGTTTCAATCTTTTCCTGGCTACACTAGCCTTTGCCACGGGCTACACATATAGCAAATCTGGCTACAGATACCCCTCATCCCGGCTACAACTTTAGCATCCCGGCTACACAAAAGCTGTATTCCGGCTACAAATTGTCTATTCCGGCAACAAAACAAATTCCGGTCACCCCCCTCATGTAGCTGTATTGGGAAAAGTATAAAAGGAAGGCCCAAACTGTGTTTTGGCATCCAGACTCAAACTTACACACAAGTTCACGTCAGGAACAATAAGGGCTACCAAGTTTTTGAAGAACCCTTTTTAAAACTTTTTTTTAAATATTCAGGAACAATTATTTGACCGTGGTCGACCATGTTTTAACCACGATCGGCGTAATTTAATAAGGGATGTAACTCTTTCATTGAAAACAAGTGGCTTTTTGCATTTAAAGTCTTAATTATTCTATTGCATATAAATTAAATATTAATATACATAGACATACTGCTAAGAATACACACTGAATTCTTGTATAGATTTTATTTCAAACAATGCCAATGTAGTTTACCATTCCAAAATTTTCTTAGTCATATATCTAGAAAGTTTGATCATTATTTTATATCTTCATGACTATTACCATAGCTCATGACAATGCTTATAATGTTGTAATCACTTCTCGGCCTTTTCGCTAAGACCAAAGTAGTACAATTTTGTAGGCTGTACAGTCTAGCACAGCACACATTTTTTAAAGAAAAGTTGAGGTGAATTGCTCAAATATGCATGATAAATGGCACCAATATTCAGACCACGGTTGACCATACAGGTTAAATGGCACCACAATCAGACCATGGTCTGACCATCTTCCGTTTGACCATGGCCAAGCTCTGGTATGACCATGTTCTGTTTGACCATGGTATGTTGTTGGCCATCAAACAGTTTTATCATGGGCATGAGGAATTTGTTGATCATGATCGACCATGGTCTGACTGTGGTGCCATTTAACCTGCATGGCCAATTCAGAGTCAAACCATGGTCATTGACCATGGTTTGACCATGATGAGGAAAACAGGGGAGGCAAACAGGTTTTACTCATCATTATCACTAACAGCTTCCACATATCAATAAGTGAAAAGGCTCACTGAGGAGCTTGATATCTTCACCTGAGTAAACCGCAACTCTCTAATGGTCAAGCAAGACAAAACACCTTCACTAGTGATTAGTCACCTTGAGAAATGTCCATTTGCAGGCCAAGAGATCATGATGATGATGATAAGTGAATGAGTTCTGCAGATGAAGAAATGAAAACTACTTTCAGCTGCAATCAGTTTTTCTTCAACGTCCTCCTTTGTCCACTATGTCTTGTCCACTGCGAGTATCGGTAAAGGTCCTTATATTTGCTTTCTCATGTTTAGTGGTCCTAGATTACGTTCTTTGAGGTGTGATCACAAAATACTTAGAAAGTTTATGTTGTGCCATCATTCACGTGCCAGATACCTTTTGGCACCTATGACTGCAAATTCTAGTGCTCTCTGAGCAGGCATATTTGCTGGGCTTCGAAGATCTTGTCCAAACATAGACTATAGCTGTTGCACTACCCTCACAGATAGTAGCTCTGTGTTACAGTTTGTAGAGTGCTGCATTTGATATTAGATTGTGTAGCCAGCGTGAATTTGTAACGGTTCATAAAATGTTTGTGGTGACATGCATCAAGTTGTTCAAGAGTGCTTTTAGCTCCATCATATAGTTGCATCTTGACTTTCATGGGGATATTATTGTCATGAATCCACAACTTCCAACAGGACTGGAAGGTGCGATTTCACATTACACAGTGAGTTCCAATGTCGGTAGTGCTACAGAGGATGGAACCCAAGGTTCTGCCCTTCCTCCAATTCTCAGTTTCCTGATGGGGGTACCTTCATCATTCATTTCTGTGGTATTGGATAGAGTGAACTCTGTTTTAGCTTCATTCATGAAGAGGTTAGGTTTGCAGCCTTCAGCTATTCTGCAGCTATTGGAAGTACTGTATCAAGAGGACCTTTTTCCTTGTCGATAAACTGAACATCATCTGAATACTCCATCTCTAGTGGCATGCCTAATTGTACTTACATTGAGATCGGCTGGCTTGGTCTCATGGAGTGTTCTTGAACAGATGATAGTACTGCGGCGAGGTAGCAAGTGAAAAGCATTGGTGATAAACCCATCACCTTGTGGTGATTCTTTTGCGGTTTCAAACAGCAGAAAGTGTTGATTTGACGCGATCATTTAGTTTTGTGTTTGCCAATGAGAATATCACCAGACACAGTTTGTCATAATCGCAGCCAGATTGATGGCAAAATTGAAGAACCTGTGATCTCTTGATGTATCAATTGCACGTGACATGTCGGTTGTCATCTTGTAGACGTCCCAATACTTTGATAGTGCTAATGATGTCTCCATGCATTGTGCCCGCACTATGTCAGCGCAGCTACATCCTCTCTTAAAACCACTCTACCAGTTTCCAGTAAATTTGTCGATTCGTGTCGATTCTTATGCTTTGGGAGTGCGATGAGTTGGTGACTTGCACGATTTGTATCATTTGCATATTTAATGAGGCCAAGAGAAGCATTACTTTAAATAGAATTGTACATGTATGTGTATTTACAAATTAATAAATTTTCTACTGAATATTTTCAAACTAATTTAACTGGGAGTTGTTGCTGTCATAGCTGTTGTTGTCAAACAGTTTTACCCCTTAGCACACTGATGTCAATATTCTGTTTTTTACGGTTTCAATAGCAAATAAACTTGTGTACATTTTTCAACAATTTTGGTGGAAGATGTTGCCGTCTACGACAGCACCATCTTCCACCAAATTTGTTGAAAAATAAGCACCAATTCATCTTTTACTTTAATTTGAAAATTAAAAATTTTGACATCAGAGTGCTAAGGGTTAAACTATTCAACAGCTTACCTTTAAATTGATATTCTGGGAATTCATGGTTTAAAGTGTTAAAAATGATTCAGATGCTCGTACAAAGTGGGCGGAGCTTAGCTAGAAATGGATCCCTTTAATTGCTCAAGATAAGAGGAATCTAATCTGTCAGTCATGTCTATGACATCATAATGAATTACGTCACATGTAGGCTGATATCACAATCAATTACATCATGAAACAGTCTGTCATAAACGCTTAATAGTTCCTCACGTTGTACGAAATGTATGTCTTTACTATTAATAAACATTCTGTTGAATATTTTGAAAATAATTTGACAAGGCAGCAACAGCGGTGTTAGTTTCACAATATTCAACAGCTTACCTGTATAGTTCTCTGTCTGTCTTTCTGTCTGTCTGTGTCTGTCTGTCTGTCTGTCTGCTTGTCAGTTGCATCAACTCAAGGTTGGGATGTCAGACTTTTCTTCATTTTGCAGTCAAAAGGTCAATGTCATGAAAAAGTATTTGTGTGCATGCGTACTTGCGTGCATGTGTGTGTGGTAGACTTCGTATTTTCTGGATACTTGTTTCCAAACATGTAAATACGATACAGTAGATTTCATATACAAACAATTATAAAATACATGTACAAACCTTTGTTTTGTGTTTGTTCAACATAATTACTGTAAACCATCCAAAAGACGATTTGGTATAAATGTTTGATTAAAATGAATTTGATTAATATTTGCGGAATCCTTTTTTTAGACTTAACAAGAGGCCCAAGAAGCCTGTATTATTCACCTGGAACATAGGCTTTTCAAATAAAAAGGCCAATAACTATAAGTTGGCCAAAATTGCAACAAGAATACAGTGGCCATATTTCTTTACGTATTAACTTCCCGTGAACAAATTTTAATGGTCCTTAGTCCCTAATCATATCTCCAAACTTACAGCCCGATCCATTCAGCGGTTCTGGAGAAGTCTGTTTCATGAAAACTAGGTCATCCAAGATGAACGCCAAAGTATTTGGCCAAACAACTTCCATAGAAAAAATTTGGTTCAGCTGTTACCCTAGAGGATGCTGTATGAGTTTTGAATCAATCCCCCAAGTGGTTTTGGAGATTTTTAAAGATATTTCTAAAAATCAGCAAAAATCCAAGATGGCCACCGGGCAAATTGCCTGACCCGATTTGTATGAACAAACCTGTATCTCTGTGCCATGAGGAGGCTTTGTGCCACAAATACTTGAAATTGGACCGGCGGTGCTTCTCAATAAGATATTTTAATTTTCCTATTGCTTTAGTATGGGAGCTTTTGGCGGGATCCATGATGGTCACCAAACCGTTTAAATTCGACATGGAAAATTTGAAAACAGAATATCCAAAAACCTATTAAAACCAATTTGGGCTTCCAAATCCATCAAATAAACAAATCCAATATGACCACCAAACATGCTACATTTTGCTTTTTTGATCACGACTGTATGGTTTATTTTCAAACCGTCTAAGGCGGTTTGCTCCATGGCGTTTAGGTTGCTCTTGTGTGAGCGCCTATGGACATGTTTGCTAAAGTAATACCTGATTGCTTTAAAAAAGGCTTCAAAAGGCGTATCCATGGTGGGTGGACCTTTATCCAGGAGACTGACGATATCCTGGTTTAGGGGTAAGGATGAGAAATTGAAAACAAAAGGAGAGACATAAGTATCTTTGTTCACTGTGTTGTTGCTACAGTTTGGATTTTTTGGAAATTTAAATTTATTGTTAAATGTTATAGCAGATGATGTGCCGGAGTGTAGTCATCTCCTTGAGGCCGCCAGGTTCTGTACTGCCTGGAGAAGTTTTTCTATCGCCTGGGTGCTTCTCAATCCCATTAGTGGAGTCGGGTCGCTGCATGGACGCCTGTAGTCATCATCCCTGTATCAATAGTCTGGTCTTCGTGCTTGCCTCTGCCTCTGGACTGGATGGCGGTTCGTGCCTCTAGGCCCCCTCTGTTGTTGGCGGCGGCTGTTTTGGATACGTGTCGGTCTTCTTGGGCCCGTGCCTAACTGTGGTCGTGGCTATGAACAACTCTGCTTCCTTGGTGGTTGAGCTGTCGTTGCAGTGCTCGAAGGTTGTTTTGAGCCCTTTTACTACCTGGTACTGCTGCTCTAGTTTTTTCGTGGTGTGCTCCACTACTGTTTTGATGAGCGTGGCTTCGAAGGCCTGAATGGGGGCTGCCCAAGCATGCCTGAAATCAGTGTCGTCTGCTTCAGGGCTCCAGATTATTCTGGAGCATAACATGACAGGGGGTGCCGAGCCATCAGTAATGGATTGTTCCAGTTTCTCTAGCTGGTATTCAAGCTTTGTCAATTTGCAGGCCACATTCCTCCATTGCCTGTAGGCCCCCAGATGTTGATCTGGGATGGCTGGTCTCCTGTATTTTGATTGGCTGCCGGCAATGGCGGCTCCCTTGGAAGGTGCCCTGTTGATGTCATCATCTACCCTTCTCCTCTTCTGAGCTCTCTCCCTGCCCTGCTTGGGTGGGTCGATGGCGGAGGAGCTGGCCTCCCCCACTGCTATGACTGCCGTCGGTTTGTTAGTTGCCTGGTCGCTGGCTAAAAACATCAGTGGTTGACTGGGCCAGCAGGGCATCAGCATCCACTGAGTTGAGAATCAGGGCTGAGAGAGATGGTAGAGTTACTATCTCTCTTTTCCTAGGCAACTTGCTGCTAGGCTGACTCATTGTGGAAGTAAAATAACAATGTAGACGGTTGATATACAATCTGTGGACTAGATATAGCCTGACGCTTGGATACAATTTGTGAATCCAGAAGTCTGAATGGTCTGAGGCTGTTTTTTCAGCCCCTTTTATACCTTTCTGGGGCGAGCCTGTGGATTGGCCCGTAATTACCCATATACGGGATGGGGAGGTTTTCTTTGCCGGTTTGTGTGGTCGCTAATTTTGGCGGTTGTCGCCGTTTCTTACTGGTTTGTGGACTTTGCCGGTTGCGACTGTCATGGCAGTTCAGAAATTTTGCCGGTTGTGTTTTTTACCGGTTCAATGTTTTAGCCGGTTGAGCAAGATTTTTACCAGCTCTGAGAGATCGGCGGTTTGGCGTAGAATTTTTGCCGGTTGTGGCGTTTTATGTGCCAGTGCTAAATTAAGCAATATGCGACAGTCGTTTTAGTAATTCTGGCGGGAGGAGGGATTTCTAAGGTGTGACGTGGGCAGTCATCACTTACTGGTTTTGATTCAGACTTATGCCGTTTTGTCCCTTAAGTGGGATTCATCAGAGGCGCATGTTTGGTATGTCATATCATATATGTGAGGTTAAATCGAATGTCGGGAGGGGATAGGGGGGGGGCGCGGGGCGTGAGAGACTGGGTTGATGGGGAAGACAGAAAATATAAGGAAAAATTCCATGTGAGCATTGTTTTTCTATGTTTTACTTCGTGAAAACATGATGATGAACAGATAACAGGTTTTTAATATAAAACACAAGACTAGAAACTTCCAGGTGAGCATTGTGGTTCTTCGTGACTTATTTGATGGACAAATAATAAGTTTAATTGTAAAACATAAGCACAGAACTTGTCACTTAATAAATAAATAAATGAGACATAAAATGATACAATATAAAAACGGACTCCAGATGAGTTTTGTTGTTCTTTATCGAGGTGTAAGAGGTGTTTTGTGTAGAACAGGAGCACAAGACTGAAAAGTTCCAGGTGAGCATTGGGGCTCCTTGTTGAATCTTCATGGAGAAGTAGTGAACAAATAAAAAGTGTTGTTTGTGAAACATAGAACTGTAGGCTAAAAAGTGTGAAACGGTAATAAGAGTTTATAACAAAGATTTTATAAAAGTTATTAGAAAAGAATTCCAGGTGAGCATTGACGTCCTTTATCGATTCTTTGTGAAAGACAATAAAGTTTAAGAAAAGGCATAAAAATGAGTAACACACATGAAGATATTGAATGTTATTGCACTGGCTAATGGTGCTTCTTGTAACTTACTGAATGTGATCATAGTTCCAATCGATATGTGCGCACATATCATCCATTATTTTAAGCATTCTGACCCATTTTGGGTCAGGCGCATGTTCGTTTTCAGTCCTGATGGTTATCGCACAGTGGTGACAATTTAGATTGAATCTATGTCCGGAATACATGTTACTGATGAGTGTACAAGCCGATTTGATGTCCATGTTTCTCCTGTGTACCACGGTGAGCGTGGTGAGTCTGGTGGTGAGGAAACATACGATTCGTTATTGCTCGAGACGTAGTGTGGGTCGTATGCACTGAGATGGTCTTCAGGCGTATGTGACCCCAGTGTAATGCCGGTAGATGGTGAGCGTTATGGTGACAGCAGAGAAGTCGGCAAAGGTATCTGTCCATGGTGGCCATCATTCTTTGTGAATGTGCTTTTGGAACCACTGGAGTAAACTGGTGTCTCCATTTCGGCGAGTGTACTGGACTGCAGGGTCCAGAGTTGGAATAACTGGTTATGGCCACTAGGAAGGTTGTTAATGTTGGTACACAATCTGACTAAAATGGAATCCATGGAGTAGTAGTGTCGGAATTAAAATGATACCACCCCCCTCAACTGTCCGCCGTTCAGCGATCCGTGGCCCCCACCACCCTCTCAATCCCTGTGGCATAGGTTGTTGAGACATGTGGTTGGTGTATGCCTCTAGATGGAGGACCCCAGGGTTGTTGAGACAGGTGGTTGGTATGCCTCTAGATGGAGGCCCCAGGGATTGAGAGGGCGGTGGGGGCTACAAGGCGCTGAATGGCTGCCAATTGAGGGAGGTAGTATCATTTTATATATAAATCCGACACTACCACTACCACACATAATAGGGTCTGAACGCCCATTTAGAAAGAAGGTCTTGACGTGATGTCATGCTTCTCGGGTAACGGGTAAAGAGTAATACTGTCATGAAACAAAAAATAAATAAAATAAAATAAAAAAAATAAAAAAATATATAACTTCCGCGCCACCTCTTCGGGAGAACCCCCGCTTATTATCGCTGGCCCTCTCTGGCCGGCCCCCTCTCTCTCTCTCTCCTCTCTCTCTCTCTCTGCAGGGTTTTTTCGGTGGTTCTCCGTTGCTCCGTACCGTCGACTTCGTACCACCATCTTTTTACTTTTGACTTTTTACTTTTGAGAGTTGAACCATGTTTTTTTAATTAGAATTCAGCGCTGTTATCAACTGAGTCAATGGAGAACCGATAATTAGATTACAAATAATGATACTAATTGTTGTGCAATAATAGCAAACAGATCAAAAACACACTGGTAACTACAAAATTACAGTCTATAATATAAATGTTATCTCGAAGTGACGTCAAGATCTAGAGGGACTGATAAGCGCAGCAATACAGTAATGAGAACACATAACTTATCAGCTATAATTACTAATGCATACATGGCCGAAGTAGTTAATGCAGGGGATCCTTGTTTTGTGTTTATTAGCAAACTTAAAATCACAGGTTCAAATCTCACTATTAGCATTTGTGGATAACTCAGCCATTTCTGGTCCGATTTTAAAATGGTAAACAGTTTTGAAATTCTCGCTTCATTCCGGTCCTAATCGGTGCCAAGAACGACGAGAATGAAGTGATTTCTCGGTACAAATAAGCATACACTATCTCACAATACTGACACATGGATCTGACGCATGCGCATGTGTGCTACACGTTCTTACAGACTTAGCCATACCTCTCTCATAGGGCTTTATACACGCGCGCGTACTATCCTATCCAGGGGGCATGCATGCGCACCGCCCATTTAGAGACAGGCACCCACAGGGATATACACCCCCACAGGTACTGATCGCCAGCACCACACATAATAGGGTCTGAACGGCCATTTAGAGACAAGCATCCACAGGGATATACACCACCTACAGGTACTGATCGCCACACATAATAGGGGCTGAACACCCAGCAGGCATCCACAGGGTTATACACCACCCACGGTACTGATTGCCACACATAATAGGGTCTGAATACCCATTTAGAGACAGGCATCCACAGGGATATACACAACCCATAATAAGGTCTGAATGCCCAGACAGGCATCCACAGGGTTATACACCACCCACGGTACTGATTGCCACACATAATAGGGTCTGAATACCCATTTAGAGACAGGCATCCACAGAGATATACACTACCCATAATAAGGTATGAACGCCCAGAGAGGCATCCACCCACAGGTACTGATCTCCACACATAATAGGGTCTGAACGCCCATTTAGAGACAGGCATCCACCCACAGGTACTGATCGCCAACACCACACATAATAGGTCTGAACGCCCAGACAGGCATCCACAGGTACTGATCACCACACATGATAGGGTCTGAACGCCCATTTAGAGACAGGCATCCACAGGGATATACACCATGAGTACTGTTGCACAGATTCGCACTATTGCAAAGCAATTCGGCCTTAAGAGTCTACTCTAAGGCCAAGAAAACCGACCTGCTCCAGATGATCGACCAGATCCATGTTGAGGAGTGACAGAAGCGACTCTCCCGAGCAATGCATATGGGAAGGTTTCTAGTGCTTACTGAGGATCCCTGGAATTCACACAAGAAAGCGCAGTGGATACGTGAGTTTAGTCAGTTGGACGAAGCTTGCGAGCCAAGGCTGTAGCGAGGCGGATCGAGGCCCATTCACTGGAGCGCATAACTCTCCAACGCAGGGAGCCCCCGCACCCTATGGAGGCATCCACAGGGATATACACCATGAGTACTGTTGCACAACTTCGCGCTATTGCAAAGCAATTCAGCCTTAGAGTCCTCTAAGGCCAAGAAAACCGACCTGCTCCAGATGATTGGACAGGTCCGTGCCGAGGAGTGGCAGAAGCGACTCTCCCGAGCAATGAATATGGGAAGGTTTCCAGCGCTTACCAAAGGAGGATCCTTGGACTCCCCACAGGAAAGCACAGCGGATACGTGAGCATCGTCAGTTAGACGAGGAGGTGACTGCTAGCTTGCGAGCCAAGACTGTAGCGAGGCGGATGGAGGCCCATCCACTGGAGCACGTAACTCTCAAACGCAGGATCGTTAAGCAATGCTGAGGTCTGAACCCTTAGCCCGGAGCATGAGGCAAGAAGGTGAACACATTCTCAACCAGCGTCTCGGCGAAAGGGAGACAGAGGATAGAGGATGCCGGTCAGTACGCTGGACATTATTCAGGGGTCTAGAAGGAGACCTCACAGGCCAGATCATGCAATAGATCCAGCAGACTGTCCAGAACGCCTTCTACCTCCGCTACACCCATACCTATCGCATCCGTCTCATCGAAGACGGTGCTCTTCCACAAGAATGCTCCAGGGAGCCTGTGGCTGAACACGATAGGAGCAGCTCAGGACTGGGTGGCAGCAAGAGAGCAAGCCCACATCGACACAGACAATATCGATCGACCCAACACCAAGTGGGCTTTCGTTTGATCAATCAACGTTGAGGTCAGGTCTGTCATCGGCCGCCAACCTCTGCTTGGGACAGGCCCTCTCCCAGACTGGCTACGACATAAGAAGAGCATGACTGCCCTCGACACCTACAGGGACAACATGTGTCTCTGGAGATGTCTAGCAGTCCACCGAGGAGCAAGAGCTGATAGAAGTACAGCTCCTGCACGAGAGCTTGCCACACAGTTTTACGGCAAGACAGTACCTGATGTCTGCAAGCCCTCGCTGGATCAACTGGACAAGGTAGAGTTCTTCGCCAAGATCGGGATTCGTGTGTATGAACCAACTGAAGAGGGCACCTGACACATGATCAGGCAAGCGGCTCACTACCGTGACACCATGACCATCGGAGTGTGGGACCACCACGCCTTCTACATCAAGAACATCTCCAAGCTGGCACATACACTAGTCTGCAGTCACTATCAGCAGAGGTTTACACAGGCATGCAATCTTCAATGCCACGCTGATCTCTTGACGCTACCTCTTGACGCGAACAGAGTGGGAACAGCAGACATTCAGCGAGCATGGAATGCGGACATTCGCCGACTGGCTGCGATACCACAACAACCTGGACGTCAGTCCATTCATCGAAGCCCTAGAGCTCTACACAGAACGAGAAATAGACATCCTTAAAGATGCGGTGTCGCTCCCAGGTGTGTCACTGCAGTAACTCCTACGTGGAACCGCTCAGCACATGCCGGATGTTAGCCTCTATTCACCGGACAAGGAAACCTACGAGATGCTGAAGGGTGCTGTTGTTGGCGGTCCCAGCATCGTGTTCACCAGACACCATGAGGCCGGTGTGACTCGAATCCACCAGAGTGAGCGTGTCTGCCAACGTCTACTCGGCTATGACGCAAATGCTCTGTATCTGTCAAAGAGATGCCATGTGGTAAGTGCGCCATTGGTCCGGTGCCAGTGGTGTAGCTAGCTTTAAGGAGGCTCTCCTAGCAGACAGCTGGTTTGGGTTTGCTGAGGTGGATATAGAGGTCCCAAAGGCTCTGTGGGCAAATAGGGAGGAAGCGGCCCACCACCCAGAAGCTGGTTGGTGCCCTCTCTAGCAAGAAGCGGCTGCTGTATGCCCCGACCCTCAAGTGGTATATAACCCATGGCCTAGAGATCACTGCTGTATACCGCACCATAGACTATGAGGCCAAGCGGCCATTCGAGTGGTTCGTGAAGAATGTTACGGAGGCCCGCCGCTCGGGAGATGTAGATAAGAGCAAAGCGCTCTTGGCAGATCTCTTCAAACTCCTCGGCAACAGTGCCTACGGGAAGCTCATCGAGGCCCTAGAACGTATTAGCAACACCAGCTTCACGAAGGATGAACGCGTGGTAGACAAGGCCATGCATAGTGCATGGTTCGAAGATCTCAAGATCGGTCAGTCATATGAGCTCCAGAGTTGCAAGCCGAGAATCACAATTCGAAGGCCCTTCCAGGTGGGGATAGCCGTTTATGAGCTCACGAAACTGCGCATGCTGGAGTTCTACTATGACTTCCTCGATCGCTACGTAGCTCGTGACAGCTTTGAGTACCTGCGGATGGACACTGACTCCGCGTATATCGCTATAGCAGGCTCCAACCTCGACGACGTCATTTGCCCTGAGTAGCAGGCACATAAGCGGGACTAGCTAGCTTGGGGCAAATGGTCTGGACGGACTCCGGGACTGTTCAAGCTCGAGTTCGAAGGCTCTCGTGGCATCTCTCTCTGCTCCAAATGCTACTATGTGGAGAGCGCAGCTGCAAGTAAGTGCTCGGCTAAGGGAATGTTAAAGCGGAAGAACGAGGTCCCTTCTCTTGGCAGAGGTTCTACAGCGCCCTACATGGCGGGGTTGACAGAGCTAAAAACCGAGGCCTACGCAAGGCGCAATCAGGGTATGGTGGTGTATGCGCAGGAAAAACTTGGACTCTCCCCTTACTATGATAAGCGCCATGTGCTGCCAGATGGGGTCCATACCGAGCCCATCGAGTATCATGTTAGCACCCTAGAGGGTCGTAGCTGTGTGTCTTCAGGGACTAGCTGAAGCTCTTCTATGACAAATGGTCGCCTAGGCACTCCGTGCTGGTGTGGCAGGTAGTACAGTGTAGGCCGCCCCTCCGCCTCCACATACCTGTCAAGCCTGTGAACATCTATCGACCAGTTAGGATCTGTTGCACGCCATCGACCACCTTCCAGCTCACCAGGCTCATACAGGTACCGAACCAGAGCATCAGGTGGTAGGCACTCCTCTCCCTTGTTCACTCCTCTAGAGCTGTGACCAGCAGAGTGTCTGATAGCCTCTACCGGCTTCTTCCTGATTAGCCTAGTAACCTCAGCATTGGATCTCTCGACCACAGCAGGCAGCCCTCTCACCCATACTCTAGAACGTTCACTCGGCGTGGCCATTTCCTGGGCACATTGGTGTGGGAACAGTCTCTCTGCCAGTGTCGATTCCACCACTCAACGATAGCCTGGGCACGGTGATGCCCTACCTCGCCTCGCCTAACTGCCACACCATGTTTCCGCATGAGGGATGCAGTCTCCCCTCTGAACTCCTTACACTCATCCACCTGCTACAATTCCGGCCACTGGAGGGGATTTTCCGAATCCTCGTAGACACCCTGGAATGCCTGGGTCACCTGGCCAGCTGACTTGTCTGTGAGCGGTACTGCCACCTTGTACCTGCTGGTGACATCGACGATGGTGGGGGCATACTTGTAGGTCTTACGACCAACCGAGTCGTGTGGAAGGAATAGAACATCTGCCTGGTGAACTCTGTTCGGGACAGTTTCCTCAAAATGGGCATGCCTGATGTGCCATGGACGAGGTCTGTATATCTGCCACATCGCCTGGTGGCTGAGCCACTGGCTAACTGTCTTCAATGTAAAGTTGTGGCCCTTGCGACGTGTAGCCTCGAGTAGTTGAGGGGGCTCACAGTAATATCCACCAGGCTGATAGTAGAGTTCCTTAAGAAAGACGGTTGATAAACTCCCAGATTTCATCACTGACGTCCACTCCCGTCCTGTCACGCACGTCCTGGGTGAACTCTAAACAGATGAACAGACGGCCATCATTCATTTGACCATCACTGAAGACCTCCTCAAACACCTCTGTACACTGGCGTCTAATCTCTGCTGGATCCTCACTGAACAGTAGTTTATCGATCAACCCTCGGAAGTTAAGGGACTTGACCTGGTCGTACAGAGACCCTATCCTTATATACTACAGCTTAAATGTTCGGCGGCCCAGATGGCTGCGAGTGCTATGGCAACATACGGTAGCCAAGGGCCTGCGACTCCGAAGAACGTACCTACTCCTGAGGCGATGGCTGGTATGGCTTCAGAAATCTTCTCCACCCCATGGAAAGCATTGTTGGCGATCTTGCAGACCGTCTCGCCAGCCTTCATTGTGAACAGAGCGATCAGAGCCCCAACTGCTGCCAGCAGACCGATAGAACCTTTTACGTAAGTAAACTGTAGTCTATAGCATGGCCTCTGCAATCTTGAATGCGGGCGTGTTTGCCTTAGTGAACTGGGGACTCAGCTTCGCCGACAAGAAGGCGGCAGAGGTCGAGCATGAGCGTCATAACCAGGCGATGGAGAAGCTGTCTAAGGAGAAGTTTGAGTACAGTAAAGCACTCGAGCATATGTGCCAGAGGGAGGCACGCCGACGACAACTCCAAGCTCAGGCCAACCAGAGCCTCAAAGAGGCAGATGAGAGTCTCGATGAGGACTACGAGGCTGTAAAGATATCTGAGCCAACGCTTGACTATGAAGCATCGACAAGTCAGAAGACGGCAGAGCTTATAGTAGTGGTGGCAGCTGCAGCAGTGCCGACAGGAGTCATGCTCTACGCACACTCAAGCTGAATACCTGATGTGTTTGACACGCATACCTTAGCATAGCCAAAGTAAAGTACCGTCACACCTAATGAGCGAGTTCCAGCTATGAGGTTTCCGATGTTGAAGCTGAGCCGGTTTCCCTGATTAGGTGGGATGTCCCTGCCCTGAGGTGGTGACGACCCTCGAGTACCGACTCGAGGTCGTCGCTTCCACTGGTTAGGTGCAGAAGTGCATATGACTTAGTTTTCTGTCTGTAGAGTTGGCAATCAGCCAGCTCACATACCTCCCCAAGAACATTGGTTCCAGCAACCACAAGCTTGAAGTCGTCTAGCTTATCCACCTGCTGGATGGCTCCTCCCTTCTGAACCAGGACCACAACAGCGACACAGTCCGATGCACCACGATGCAATGTCAGCTCTACCCGTTGGTTAGCTGTGGCTTGGACCTGCCTGTGTTCTCCACATGCACGATCCGCTGTTTGGAACCCGTTTGCTTCAGCTCCTGGTCATTCTCGTCATGCCGGACATGAAGTCTTGGAGCATTCATCGGCGCATCTGCGAGCTGCTCAGTGTACACCCGGAGGACCAGCCTATCCTGCATGGCAGCCAGATTCACGTGTGTGTTCTCGAGGAGGGTTAAGAGTGGAACTGCCACAGGCTTCTCGACACCTGCCCATAGTTTGAATTCCGTGAACCCCTCATTGCACCCCACAGCGTAGTACCCCTTTCCCTTCACATAGGTTGGGCCATGAGCCAGCGGATCTAGGACTCGGTACTCATCGTTCACATAGGTGGTGTCCATGGTGCTGTTGCTCTGCACGATCTCCCACCTGTTCAGAACCTGCGGGAGCTCTACCATCTGTTCTATTGTGCTCTGAAGCTTGAACTCGAGTATCATGCTCTTGATCTCGTGGATCTGTGCCGAGATTGCAAAGTCAATGTACTTCCCGGCAGCGGACAACGGGTTCTCATCGTGTATACTGGGTCGAATGACCGTCAGGTAGTCCTTCGGAGGATCAGTGCGGTGCGATGTCGTGGGTTTAATGGCCCCATCTGGATGTTGCACATACTGCAGCATGTTTAAGATCTGGGTATACAGAGGGGTCAAATGGCTGCCATGTTTGGTAAAGTTCTCCAGCAGATTGTCTATAGGCAGCAGGACAAGTCAGCACGACAGCCACGGCGTGCACTGTCCCACTGTGACAGGGTCCAAGGACTGCTTCGTGACATCAACATTATCCATGAACAAGCCAAGGTCACACCTTCATCTGATGCGGAGATACTGGCTGCCATAGAGGAAGGAGTGCCAGCTCGTAGTACAAAAGAACTCCTGACTCGGATACTCTACCAGAAGTTTGACAGCACCCAGGGCAGGACTCTCGACCTACCTCCTGTGGCCAAACCAACAATCCTGTTATTCTAGCTCTCCAAAGGGCGAGGGTCGACCCCAAAGATCTACCAACAGACGGGAAGTGGGCTGCTGTATTTACCCTCCATAGCCAGGAAGAGCGAGATATGTTGGATAGCCTCAATTCTGGAGAAAATAACTACTTCAGGGAGGAGGTCAGTGCCGCTGTAGCGGAGAGCCACAACACCAGTCATGCAGAAGGTGCTCAGGAGGGGTTCATTGTTGGCCGCAAAGAGGCTGTTGAGCACATCTTCAATGAAAGAGGTCGCAGGAGATTGACCAGTAATCTGCCAGCATTTCTGAAATTCCCAGATAACTACCAGGACTACCTAATCAAATCCGCTCGCAAATGAGATGGACAAAGTGGATCTTCCGTGAGAAGTTCCATAAGAAGAGAGTCCTAGACACGGACCAGTGGGTAGAGTTTCGGCGACAGTACGGACTTGACGAAACTGCTGAAGTAGCAGCGGAGACCGCTGATGAAGGACCTCAAGCAGCTGAGACCGCAGACCAAGTAGCGGAGACCATGGACGAAGTAGCGGAGACCGCGCAGCCTTCTAATGAATGAAAAAAAGTTGCAGCGGAGACCGCTGCGTTCTCCGCTCAGGCTGTCAATGATAACGCGTAGAGCAGGCTAGTTTCCTGGCTGGATTCAGCTTGTAGGTGACAGTCTGCGCCTTTTCCAGAGATGGCTTGAAGTGTGACAGCTCACCTGTCTCCTTGTTGCTGAAGATGAAGCGGTACAGCTCAGCTGCCCTCTGTACATCTGTGATAAAGTCCCCTTTGGTCTCCTTGAGGGTTATGCTGTCACATATGGTCTCGAGCAGGGCACGTCCACACTTGGAGCTGAAGCATAGCAACCGGGCATTGTGGCGGATATCCGGTGAGATCTCGTGGGTGTACTTCTGAAAGAGGATGAAGACAGTTATCTTTGTGTGCCGGATGCGCCTGATGTTGCTGAGGTAGGTGACTGTCTTCTGGTCCATTGCAGGGTCATCGATAACCCACCCATCGGCCGCACAAAACAAGGCAAAAGCAGCCACACACGAGAATCCCCGCCATGAGCCATGCCATCAGAGTTACCACCTCTACTGTCACCGTTACGCTCACCATCTACAGGTATTACACAGGGATCGCATACGCCTGAAGACCATCTCAGTGCATACGACCCACACTACGTCTCGAGCAATAATGAATTGTACGTTGCCTCACCACCAGACTCGCCACGCTCACCTGACGAGGTACACAGGAGAAACATGGACATCAAATCGGCCTGTACACTCATCAGTAACATGTATTCCGGACATAAATTCAATCTAAATTGCCACCACTGTGCGATAACCATCAGGACTGAAAACGAACATGCGCCTGACCCAAAATGGGTCAGAATGCTTAAAATAATGGACGATATGTGCGCACATATCGATTGGATCTATGATCACATTCAGTAAGTTACAAGAAGCACCATTAGCCAGTGCAATAACTTTCAATATCTTCATATGTGTTACAAATTTTTATGCCTTTTCTTAAACTTTATTGTCTTTCACAAAGAATCGATAAAGGACGTCAATGCTCACCTGGAATTCTTTTCTTATAATTTTTATAAAAACTTTTTTATAAACTCTTATTACCTTTTGGTGCACTTTTTAGCCTACGGTTCTATGTTTCACAAACAACACTTTTTATTTGTTCACTACTTCTCCACAATTCAACAAGGAGCCCCAATGCTCACCTGGAACTTTTCAGTATTGTGCTCCTGTTCTACACAAAACACCTCTTACGTCTCGATAAAGAACAACAAAACTCATCTGGAGTCCGTTTTTATATTATATCATTTTATGTCTCATTTATTTATTTATTAAGTAACAAGTTCTGTGCTTGTTTTACAATTAAACTTATTATTTGTCCATCAAATAAGTCATGAAGAACCACAATGCTCACCTGGAAGTTTCTAGTCTTGTGTTTTACATTAAAAACCTGTTATCTGTTCATCATCATGTTTTCACGAAGTAAAACATAGAACAACAATGCTCACCTGGAATTTTTCCTTATATTTTCTGTCTTCCCCTACACCCCCCAGTCTCTCACGCCCCACCCCCTATCCGCTCCCGACATTCGATTTAACCTCACAGGATGATAGAACCATGGGCCTAAAAACAGGGATTAATATGACATACTAAACATGTGTCTCTGATGAGTCCCACTTAAGTGACGAAACGCCACAAGTCTGAATCAAAACTAATAAGTGATGACTACCCACATCATACCTTACAAATTCCTCACCCCACCAGAATTAGTAAAACGACTGTCGCATATTGGTTAATTTAGTACTTTGGCACATATACCGCCACAACCGGCAAAAATTAAAAGATTTTCGCCTAAAACCGGCAAAAAGTCTAAGCCAAACTGCTGATCTCAGAGGCGAAAAATCTTGCTCAACCGGCAAAAAACACTGAACCGGTAAAAAACACAACCGGCAAAAATTCTGAACCGCCATGACAGTCGCAACCAGTGAAAATCCACAACCGGTAAAAATAACCTGAGCCGCCATGACAGTGGGAACGGCAAAGTCCACAAACCGGTAAGAAACGGTGACAACCGCCGAAATTGGTGACCACACAAACCGGCGAAAGAACCCTCCCCTACCCTTATATGGGTAATTGCGGGCCAACCCACAGGCTCGCCCCAGAAAGGTATAAAAGGGACTGAAAAAACAGCCTCAGACCATTCAGACTCCTGGATTCACAAATTGTAACCAAGCATCAGGCTATATCTAGTCCACAGATTGTATATCAACCTTCTACGTTGTTATTAGGATGGCATAAGCCCACTTGGCAATTCTGGCCAGTTGAGCTAACAAGGTGACAGCTCAGCACCTAGCTTCTGTACACAGCATCATTATAAATATACTTAAATAACTTGTTTATTATAGAGTAGGACAGTCCATCATATACATAGTAGCCATAGCAATCTTATACATTAATATAGTAAGATTTCTATGATAGTAGCATGCGTCACTATCTAATGAAACTTGCTAATACATGAGCTAAATGTATTGCTAGAGAAATATGGCTTTAACTGTCTGCCTGAATATATCAACGCCTCGTGTATTGGATATATCTGTCCTTGTGTACTATATTCACATACTCCTTCAAAAAGATTTATGATTAATTTACCATTAATGATCTGACCAATGCAATTAGCCATCATACAATAATTTCAACGAACAATAACTCTGGATATGGTGAATATTTGAAAAGAATTTGACTGAAAGTTGTTGATGGCTTAGCCAGCAACAACTTTCAGTCAAATTCTTGTCAAATATTCACCATATCCAATGTTAAACCCCATGGAAAATGTAGTCTGTATAAATTCAGCGGGCAGACAGTTAAAGCCATATTTCTCTAGCAATACATTTAGCTCATGTATTAGCAAGTTTCATTAGATAGTGAAGCATGTTAACCCTGAAATTTGTTTAATACAATTTCAATTTGATCATAAAAAATGCTCATTTGCAAACCAAGAGAAGACTATTTTTTTTTAATGTACCACTGGAATGACTGGCTCGGTTATTGAGACAGTCATTTTAGTGGTAAATTTTCAAAAATACTTGTAGTCTTCACAGTTTTCAAAATATACACATTCTTCAATTACTCAGATTCTACTGGTGAAATCTCCTCCAACCATGGCAAGCTTCTCCAAGTGGTCTCGAGCACAGACACTAATGTTGGGGTCTACGGCACAACAGCAACAGTTTACAAAATAGACACATTCTTCAATTACTCAGATTCTACTGGTGAAATCTCCTCCAACCATGGCAAGCTTCTCCAAGTGGTCTCGAGCACAGACGCTAATGTTGGGGTCTACGGCACAATAGCAACAGTTTACAAAATAGACACGTTACACACTCTTCAATAACTATGGTTCTATTGGTGCAATCGTCTCAAAACTTTGGTGGAAGCTTACCCATGTGGTCGCAAACAAGTATGCCAATTTTGTGACCAAAGCGCAAAAGCAACATCTTTCAGCAACATTGTTTTGAAAATACACAATTTTGAAGCATTTTTCAATAACTCTCATGGAGCGATTTTTTCCCAACTTGGGTTGATGCGTGTCTGCGGGGTCCCGAAGATGTATGCCAATTTTATGGTCAAAAACCAAAATGCAACAGCAACCTTACGGTGGCCCGACTGAAAAATATATCAATGACTTGTGTATTGGATATATCTGTCCTTGTTTAATATATATTACCTAGATGTCAAATGTGTTTTGTATTTTGATAGATATGACACCAGGAACATCTACTGGCTAAGCGAAAGTTGGCCTTTAAGTGTAGGTAAGCCTAATTTTTTTCTACAGGAGATGATATCGGAAGCTGCGCACTAGAGACATCTTATCTCACTCTGAAGGTCTAGCAGCCGAACGAAAGCTTTACAAAACACAGTTACATAAGTGAAGAAAGCAGTTGTCATTGACATAGTTCTCAGTCGTAAATCACCAGAACATATAGTAAGTAAGTATACATGTATGATATCAGGCAAAAAATTATTTTAATGTATTTTTGAAATTTTGTCACTGGAATAACTGGCTCTATAATTGAGCCAGTCATTCCAATGATAAATTCTCAAAAAATAGTCTTCTCTTGGCCTGCAAATCAAGATTCACTAAGCAAAAATGTCAATTCTCGTGAATATTCGTGGCCATTAAAATGTTATGTATTTGACATTAATAGAGGATTGGTCATAATCAACTATGTGACATGCAGGATGACATCATAATCAATTAAGTCATGAATGACGTAGCTATAAGTTCATCACGAACGCTTAATTGATAATGGACTAAGCATTGTTGTACCACTTGAATGTCTACTATTTAATAAATATGCTGTTGAATATTTTGAAACTAATTTGACTGGGTGCTGCACCCAGTCAAACTAGTTTCAAAATTTTTCAACGCCTTACCTGTATTGTTTTCTGGAAATGGAGATTCAGTGCAGGGATCGATCGATCCCAACATAGGCAAAGTGTGGGTGGAGCTTAGCTAGAGATTGGCGGGGCATAGCTAAAAGTGGATTCATTCATTATTAACACTTTCACTAATAAAATCCAAGTATTTCAATTACAAGTCAAACTTTCAGCAAACCTTTCAAATTGAATATTTTGAAAATAATTTGACTGAAAGACACTGCTACCATAAAGCCTCAAACACAGAATTCATCGCTGAGGTGTTCAATTAACGGCTTTCTTGTTGATTGTTGCAGAATACATCTAGAAATTAAATATGCTAACTTTATTTATCAACAGAGAGAAGGTTTATGAAACATTAACTCATTCAAGCCGATTGATTACCAGATACAAAACTGGAAGAAATATAGTCTTGAAAATTTTAAAATAATTTCACCGGATTGGCGTCAAAGCAGTTTCAAAATATTGAACAGTTTCTCATATACATTAGTTTGAAATTGAGATACTAGGATAGTAGGGGTGAATGTGTTAATGGCTAATGACTGAAAAAGTAAATTGAAGATTTGCATATTTTTACTGTAGGCAACCACACTTTAGGTCTGTAAGCGATGCTGAGCCGAATGGCAGAAATTACTACCTGAGATAAGGTCGTGAGCCACTCATGTGGTAAAATTTCTACGAAACAGTGCAAGCAATGAATACAAATCACCTCGATTCCCACTTTTGTTGAAATGGCATGTAAGGAATCTGAGCAATTCACTTGCCTATAACTGGTATATGTGCTTACGTTATTAAATGTGTTACTGACTATAGGTTGTTAGGCGTATATGTATACAGTAACTATGGATGTCTTAATGGAAAGTATCAGTTCATTCACCAGTTTTAATTCCATATCAATTTGTAAACTGCAGACTACTCCAAGAAAAGACAGCAATTGCATACAGGACCACTCAAATAGAACTTGCTCCATCCAATTTGCTTGCGAGGAAACCTACATTGTGTTTGAAAATGTTTTCAGCAAATTCTATGAAAGTGAACATTTATGTGATTCTGGTGAAAATGAAGTCATATTAACAATTTGGAAGGAGGAAAACAAAGTTGTTCTGACACTCTACAGCAGTAAAGATGAGCTACACATACAAGGTAGACTAGTAAATTATGGATGCGATCAGTTTTACCAAGTATTATGGACATAGTTGATTTGGAATTAAATTATTCTTTGACAGAAATCAGTGTAAATTCAAGCAATAATAATAACAATAAGAGTATTTGTTCAATACACAGTGGTATTGTTGAGAGCCCACCAGTTTCTAAGCTATTTCTAAACTCAGTGGAGACAGCCAATCAACCATCTACCAGCACACCTGTTTCTCACACAGTTAAACAAACATCAACTGACAACTTACCAAGTGATAAAGAACTGGTAGCTCACCTGTATAAACTGGGTCAGGCACTATTGGATAAAGACTATAAAATTAGATTGCTAGAGGAGAAGACTACACAACTAAAATCATCAGTTCAGCCAATTGATGTAAGAGCAACAAGCACACAAACAGAGCACTCATGTGTGCTTATTGACACAGCTACCTAGACCAGTGACAGCACAGACACAGCAAATGACCAGCTTGTGTACACAACAACAACAATGCCCTCTCAAACCAATGATCAGCAAACAAAGGAGGCTACAAGACCAGCAATAACTCATAATATATCTATGCAGATTAAACCTGTACCTAAGCCTAGAAAAGGCCTCCCACTTAAGATTGTATTTATGCCACCAAAAACAATAAGTGTGCTGAGCAACAGTAAGCAATATCAGCCAATTCCTAGCCTCATCAGCCGGAGAATAGCTTACACTGATAGGAAACAAGTTATAATTATATTGAGCTCTATCACTAAAAGTATCAAAACTGAACATCTGCTCCCTCAATGTTGAGTAAGCACCAACCGTGGAGCCACAATCAACAGATTAAGACATAAAATTCAGCAAATGGACTTAAATGGATCTAAACACGCTTGTTTTACAGATCGGCACAAATGGCACAGATAAACCCACCTACAGGATCACACATGAATATGATAAGCTAATAACAGAATTACAGCATTACTATCCTCACTGGAACATTGTAATATCCGGTCTTTTACCTAGAATGGACTCGACAACTAGGAATATGAGTGTTCGCAATGTTAATATGGAACTGAGGCACTTAGCAAACAAACACAATCTTCAATTTGTTGACAATGAAATTGTTTTCTGTGACACAAATGGCTATGTCAAAGATCCACTTCTGTCTAGTGACCGCCTTCATCTCAGTGAACCTGGTACACAGTGTCGTTTGCAGAACAGTAATTTCATCACCTGTACTAAGGGACATAACTCACTCACAGATTTCGCAACATGAAACCCACTGTTACTACTGTGGAGAATCTGGTCACAATACAGTTAAATGTCGCCATGGAAAGCCTGTTGTGTGTTGGCTGTGTTCATCAAAGGGACATAAGGCAAACTTGTATCATTACAGTAAAGACTACGATCAATATCAACATCATAGCAAGATTCCGTTCAATACAATAATTATAATTTTGAATATTATGGGAATAGCAAAGCAGAGATTGCTGAACATTCTAAGAACATTGAAAATACAAATAATACTTATAATCATCTTTCTGTTTTGCAGGAAATCTGTCAAAACTGTTCCAAATTTGACTGTATAAACAAATGTGATACTTCAATCAATAGCATGTGCGATAGAAGGGAGACAACTGTTCCTATTTATGAAATCTGTACAAATGCACCATTGTCCAAAATATTTGATAATAATCCCTGGGGCCAAATAGATAAGTCAAATCAATGTGATGATGATGGCGGAGGCGGCGACGACGACGGCAGCGGCAGTGATGATGATGATGATGATATTAATGTAGTTAGCATGTCTAAGATTGATACTAATTCCCCAGTTGAAAGCCCAGTGCAGAGATGATGATGATGATGATGATGATGATAGTAATGATGGTAGTAATGATGATGATATTATTAATTTAGTTAACATTGCTAACAGTACAGAGAGGTGGTGATGCGGTTGATGGGGGTGGTGGTGGTAATGGTGGTGGTGGAGGGGATGGGACTGCCTCGGTTATTGTTACTGCTGCTAATGAAGATGGTGGTGGTAGAGGTGGTGGTGGTGGTGGTGGTGGTGGTGGTGGTGGTGGTGGTGGTGGTGGTGGTGATGGTACAGCCTTGGTTGCCATTACTGCTGCTGCTGGTGTTGATGATGATGATGATGATGATGATGATAATGATGATGATGATGATGATGACGCTATTGTTACTGTTAACATAGATATGAATTATGATGTAAATACGAACAGTGATTACCTAATAGATAAGCATGGAGGTAGTTTTCTGAGCTTTCTTCATATTAAATATTATATGTGGACAAATTTTCTAAATTATATATATATATATATATATATATATATATATATATATATATATATATATATATATATATATATATATATATATATCATAACATATCATTTAAACATAGGTCTGATTAAGAAGTTAATGATTTAGAAGTAATGTGGTTAGAAATTAAGCCACATAAACGTAAGTCATTTCTTACAGCACTTGTTTATAAACCCCCAAGTGCAAAGTGTAACTGGATCCATCTTTTTGAGGACATGTACTCTAAAGTTATTGATGAAAATAAAGAAATTATTTTGTATGGGGATTTTAACATTAATTAAAACTTAACAGATGAAAATACAAAATGGTATGAAATGATAGATATGTTTCATCTTACACAAACAGTTAAACAGCAAACCAGAGTCACAAATAAAACATCCACATTAATAGATCACATATATGTATCAAACGAGCAGCTTGTTCAAAAGATAAAGGTTTCTAAGCCTGCATTAAGTGATCACAAGCCCATCTTCATAGTGTTAAAATATAAAGACTCGCATCATGCACTAGAATTTTTCATCTTTCTTGAACCTCCTAGATAAACATGCACCAATGATAGAAAAACGAGTTAAGCACAGGTTTCTACCAGAAGGGATAAATGATGAAATCATAGCCTCAATGATAAATAGAGATAATTATTATGCTAAGAAAGACACTCCACACTACATACACTGGCGCAACAAAACAACAGCCCTATGGGTAAAAGTAAACAAAAGCTGCTACAAACAAGCATCAATATAATAATCAGAATGACATTTGGAAAATTCTTGGAAAACCAAATCCTAGGAAACATGAAGCAACCACTGAACACTTTATTCACACAGATGGTATGCTGTTATCAGATCCTAAAGATATTTCAGATGCATTCAATGTTCTCTTTTCTGAGGCAGCAGACAATTTATTGAATCCGCAGCCTCCACATGACTATAACAATACATGTCGCTTCCAGAATTTAATAACCCATATAGTAGATGAAAATGTTCCCCAGAACACTTACTTTAGTATTCCGGAAGTAACGCCAGACTTTGTTGTAAAGCAGCTGAATACCTTTGACATAAAGCGGTAAATAGGATTAGATAATCTGCCTGCCAAGTTTTTAAAGATGGTCACATCCACAATTAGCTTGCCATTAGCCTATAAAATTAATCTTAGTCTGCAAACTATGACTTTTCCAGAAAGTTGGAAAGGGGCAAAAATCTTCCCTCTGTATAAAACTGGTGATGTAAACAATATTGAAAACTATCGGCCAATTTCTATTCTTCCTATTTTGTCTAAAATAATGGAGCATCATGTTCACAATCAAGTTTTTGAATATATGTCTCGGTATAATTTACTTTGTAACAATCAGTCTGGTTTCCGTAAATACAACTCTTGTGAAACAATTCTCCTCAAAATGCTTAATTAATGGACGAAGTCCATTGACAATGGAAAAATAACTGGAAATGTATTAATTGATTTTAGAAAGGCATTTGATGCAATTGATCACCATATATTAATTAAGAAATTGGAACTCTATAAATTTGATAATTCTGCACTTGGATGGTTCTTTTCATATTTAAAAGGCAGATGGCAATGCATTAGTAAATCTGGTATCTTAGCAGATCTTATGGCTGTTAAGTATGGTGTACCACAGGGATCAATATTAGGCCCTCTACTATTTATAATCTTTGTAAATGACCTCCCATCTTATATTAATCATTGTGATACTGACATGTATGCCGATGACACACTGACTATTTTAAATCAAACTGTGTCACTGAATTACAAAATACTTAAATGATGATATGAAGGCAGTCAAGGAATGGTGCAATGAGAATAGAATGATTGTAAATACAAACAAGACAAAATTGTTATTGATTGGATCACGAACTAAACTTAAAGATTTCAAAGATGTCACCATCCAATATGATGGCACAAATTTAACTGGGAGTACATGTGAAAAACTTCTAGGAGTCCATATAGATGACACACTAACACTCATAGATCATATCAATACTGTTGTTAAAAAGATATCACATCTTTTTGGAATACTAAAGAAATATGCAAAAGACCTACCACATGATATTCGGTTAAAATCTTTCAATTCGTAAATTTTACCTCATTTTGATTTTTCCCGTGTATAGTGTGGAGAAACATTTGTAAAGAACACCAATTAGTTAGACCTCTAAAATTACAAAAACGTGCTGCAAGAATCATCAAAGAGCTCAGATTCCCATAATCACAATTTGAGATCTGTTGAAAAGATTCAGGTTCAAATTCTGTTAGCTAAAGGTGGTCTAGATTCTTCTAGCTTGGCTGTAAAAGGGTCAAAATTATGGAATTCCTTAAAAATATCACTTCGAACATCCTCTTTCTTGACTGTTTTCAAATCACAATATATGGCAGATCAACTAGGAAAATAAAGAAAAGTTATGCTTTAAATAGCGGCGTGACCAAAATTAAAATATACAAACATGCGTTATCCCTTATATTGCTGAATTGTCAGATTAAATTATTTAATTAAATAACATGATACCGGGTATTCATTTTGAAAATTGATTTGCCACAAGCAAAGATATAGCATCTTTGAGCAAGAGGGTTCTCAAAATGCACACTAGGCTTTCATCCACCCGTGTGTTAATGGCTTGATATTAGCGACAGCTGCAGCATATGGGTTAACTCTTGCCACTCTGATGTCAATATTCTATCTTTTACTGGGTCAGTAGAAGAGAAACTTGTGTACATTTTTCAACAGTTTTGGTGGACGATGTTGCTGTCTATGACAGCACCATCTTTCACCAAATTTGGAGAAAAATGAACACAAGTTCATGTTTTAATTTAATTTGAAATTTAAAATTTTGACATCAGAGTGCTAAGGGTTAGAAGATTGTATATATTTGTATATTGTGTACATAAAATGTGTATATATTGTACATATCAAAGTTGTATATATAAATGTAAATAATTGTTAAGTATAGTCTGAAGGGCCCAGGGAAGACCAGCTATTATGTGACTGATCGGTTTACCTTCATTAAATAAAGCTTTTTATTATTATTATTATTATTATTATTATTATTATTATTATTATTATTATTATTATTATTATTTAGTGTAAGGAGATGAGGTCAAATTAAGGAAGTTTGTATTTTTTAAGAGTGATAGCTCTGGCAATTATTGATGAAAGCTAACAAAACAGGAACGTGACCTCCATCTTAATAATATTCATATAAATTCTGTATTTGGTTCAAATCCGTTTCGTCTAGCTTGAGTTATTGTCTGGAAACGGACAAATTAACGATGTTTGTATAGTTTGTATTATTCAAGGGTGATAATACTGGCAAATACTGATGAAAACTCATGGAACAGGACCTTGACGTCCGTCTCCGTAGTATTAAGCTCCATTCCGAATTTGGTTCGAATCGGTTAACTCTAGCGTGAGTTATTTATGTCGGAAATGGCCAAATTAAAGAAATTTGTTTCTCAAGGGTGATAACACTGGAAAATATTGTCAAAAAGTAATGGAACATGAACTTGACATCTGCCTCTGTAGTATTAAGCTACATTCTGAATTTGGTTCGAATTAGTTTAGTATAACACGATCGAGTTATTGCCTGGAAACTGTCAAATTAACATTTAGATTTTTTCAAGAGGGAACAACTCTGGGTAAATTTGACGTAATGGACAGAATTCGAACTTGGTCTCCATATTCGTATTACTAAGAGGTATGCCGAAGCAGGTTAAAATTGGTGCAAGCAAACACAAGTTATTCTCCAGAAAAAGATAATTTTTCTAATTTCACACTTTCAAGGGCAAATAAGTCTCGGTAAATTTGATGTTAAATGACGGAAATCGAACTTGGCCTCCGTATTCGCATTACTAAGCTGCTTCAAATCTGTGCAGGCACACACACGTTATTGTCCAGAAATTGATACTTTTTAACTAAAAAATAACTTTGGGTAAATTTGATGCAAATTGACGGAATTCAAACTTGACCTCTGTCATCGCATTACTAAACGGTATGCCAAAGCTGGGCCAAATTTGTGCAGGTGAACACGAGTTATTGCCTGAAAACCAATCAGTATGAAAGCATGTATGTACGAACGAATGTACGCACGAATGGGTGCATTCCCAAGCTTAGTGACAATTATTCCTGCCTATAGCAGCAACAACATTTCGTCAAACTGTTCTCAAAATAATCTAGCAGACAATAGAGATCTCACTTGTTTTGATAACGATTTGACAGAAATTTGGTGCAGTAACAATTTTCAATCAAGTTGTTCTCAAAATGAACAGCATTGTGGTAACACTTGCTGAAGGAATTCGAGCAATTTGATTGGCCATCATTGCTGATTAACCCTTTAACCCTCAAATTTATTCAAGAAAACTTCAATCTTCTCCTAGAAAATGTCCATTTGCAGACCAAGAGAAGACTATTTTTCAATTGGTTATCGAGCCAGTCAGTCCAGTGGTAGCTTTTCAAAAATAGTCTTCTCTTGGTCTACAAATGGACATTTCTCAAGACCACTGTAGACGCCGTTTTTGGCTGGGTTAAGGCTGCAACTGCTTTAGTTTGTGTTCATTTTATTCAATCACTTCATAACCATGTAATTTTGAATCAATGCATGTCAGATCGTGAATCTGCCAGGTGGTTCTACTGGTCTTTGAAAATATATTTCACATTGGACCTCGATAACATATATGATAAAAGTCCACTGATTATCCTTAGAACCAATTGAGAAAGTTGTCCCAGCTTTAGACAGCAACAACTGTCAATCAATTTGCTCGAAATATCTTCAACAAATCTTACTACATTGCTGATAATTTTGAAAACTATTTGATTGAAAGTTGTTGCAGCAGCTATTTTCAGTCCAATGGTTATCAAAATTTTAGCTAGTGACCCCTGGATTGTCTGCTAGGTTATTTTGAGAACAGTTTGATGAAAGGTCGTTGCTGCTATAGGCAGTAATGATTTTTCGTCAACTTGTTCTAAAGTAATTAGCCTAACACACAACTTGACTAAGATTTATTATCTGCCTAGTCGAGTATATAAGATTTATTACCTGCCTAGTCAAGTATATACAATTTAGTACCTGCCTAGTCGAGTATATAAAGGGAAATTTGACGCTACAACTCAATACAAGATTGCATAGTGGCTCTTAACACCAGAACTCTGAGCATTTTTCTTAGACTAATTTTGTAATCTTATCAACTTATGATAGCTTTAACTTAGAGTTAAAGATATAATACTTGATAAATGTATTTATTGCAGGAATATCAATAGAAGAGTCAAGCAATGATGAAAGCACCACAAAATCAAGCAGAAGTATGGGCATCCATGTGTCAAATCCTCTTGATCCTCGTCAGTTGTAATTTCATCCCTGGACATGTCACAGCAAGATTGAATTCAACACCAGAGTTTGAGATGGCCAACCTGAATCAGTTCAACAATAGGATGATTGATTCAAAGTATAACACTATAAATCAGTCTGTTAATTCAACTCTGACAGGGATTGGTGAAGAAGATATTCTGGATTTCACTTCGGGAGATACAACACCATCATCTTCTGATATTCGCCCAGATGTTGGAATTGAAAACAGAACATGTCCATTATATTGCAAGTGCAATGAGGAACAGAGGACTGTATTGTGCAACAACACAAAGCTAGCCTGGATACCACGAATACCTTCATATACCCGATCATTAACAATACAAAATGCAAACCTCTATCAACTGAATGCATCCACTTTTAGGAATATCAGCAAAATTTATCTAACTTATTTGGCATTAGTCAGATGTCATATTCAGGAGATCTCTAATGACACTTTCAAATACATCGCTCCTAATCTGGAAGCTCTAGATTTGAGCTATAACAATATTTGGCCTGAGCAAATACGCGAATCTTTATGTGTATTTGCTCACAGGGGTCTTGTATCGCTTGATTTAAATAGTATGAACCTAAAACACATTCAGAAGGATTTTTTCCGCTGTTGGCAAGGATCAAAGTTGAAAGGTCTTTATCTCAAAGGAAACAAGTTAACAACATTCTCTGGAAAAGTGATTGCTCCACTACAACATTTAGAAACGCTAGATCTTCAAGTAAATCATTTATCAGCTATTAACGATCTCGTGTTGCTACATAATATTCTGCATTTGACCCTATCAAAAAACAGATTTAAACATCTTCCAGCCTTTCTGTACAAAAATGGTTCAACACTATTCCCAAATCTAAAGAGATTCGATTTTGGACGCAATTATTTAACCTCTATATCAGCAACTGATTTTCGAGGTCTCACCAATCTTGAAACTTTAAGTCTCAACTCAAATAAGCTTAGTGCCCTCCCAGACAACATTATGTCTGAAATGCCTAATCTCAATTATTTGGATTTGAATGATAATCGTATTCGTTCACTGTCAAGTTTTTCATTTAACAGTTCGAGCATGTCGGTACTAGATTTTGGAAGCAATACATTCCCCTTCAGTACAGCAGATGTAGATAACATGTTCAAAGTCTCTTAACTTTTTGATATTGACAAATAATAAAGTTAATGTAGATGATCGTATATTTAAAGCAATATTATCACCACTTAAAAATTTAACACGTCTCATCCTAGAAAATGTAAATTTACAATATTTTCCAACACTCTTTGATGTTCTCCCTCAACTGAATGAGCTGATCTTATCAAACAATAATATTGATTATTGGCAACCAGAAATATTCCTCCCGGCTAAGAATCTTGCAAAACTATATATTGACCATTGTCAAATACAGATAATAAATGAAACATCTTTTCCACAACACACATGGACAAATTTCAAGAAAGTTAATTTTGGAGAAAATCCATTTTCTTGTACTTGTGACCTTTTATGGTTTCGTAATTGGTTAGATAATACACACACGACAGTAGTAGGATGGCCATATGTCAAGACCTATATCTGTGGTTCTCCTAAAGCATGGCAAGGCAAACCATTAGTTTATTACCATCCAACAAAGAAAAGTTGCTCAGTGCATGATAACATATATATAATACTTGGGGCAAGCTTAGGAAGTAGCTGTGCAGTTATAATGATCCTGTCACTTTTGAGTTACAGATATCGTTGGTATATTTGATACTTCTGTGCGGTTATGAAAGCGAAACGCAAAAACTACAACAGACTTCCTCCAACTCTGGATTACACTTACGACGCATTTGTCATCTACAGTGCGAAAGATCGTGCATGGGTGGTTGAAAACTTAATTCCAATAGTTGAGTATCGCGAAGGTTACAAACTTTGTGTTCAAGACAGAGACTTTGTTGCCGGAAGACTAATAATAGATAACATTATGGAGTCAATGGAGAACAGTAGAAAGATAATCATTATATTACCAACAATTTTGCGAAGAGTGAATGGTGCAAATGGGAAACTGCCATGGCAATGCATAAATTCACCGACTCAGACAGTGATATGCTCGTTTTAATCACGATCGATGAAATCTCTGCAGAGAATTTGCATCGAAGTCTCACCCAGCTGCTACAAAGAACATATGTAGACTGGCAAGGAGCAAGGGATTGCCGTGATTTGTTCTGGAAACAGTTATTGTCCTCACTAAAGCCATATATGCCTGTTAGAAACAATGATGAATGAAACTGTAGGAACATTGCAACTCTCATTCACTGTCTCATCCACACATGGACACATCAGAGTACAAGACTCGACAATGTGCATATGTTGCAATTGGTATTGCAAGAAACCATCGGAAGTTAGTTTCGTAATTAGTTAGATAACAGTACAAACATGACTGGTAGGGTTCCCACACACAGAGGTCTAAAGAGTGGTAGGGTAAATCATTAGTCCAGTACTAACCAACAAAGAAAGGTTGCTCAGTGCATGAGAATATGTACATACTACTTGGGGCAAGCTTAGGAAGTGTCTTTGCAGTTATACTGATCGTTATATAGGTGAGCTACAGATATCGCTGGTATATTCGATACTTTTGTGCTGCAAAACGTAAAAACTACAAAAGGCTTTTTTTTACATCTTACTCTGGATTGCATTTATTATGCATTTGTCGCCCACAGTGTTAAAGATCATGAATGGGTCACTGAAAATTTAATTCCATTCGAGCAGCGTGAAGGTTATAAACTATGCATAGAAGACTGAGACATATTTGCAGGAAAGCTGCAAGCATTATAGACTCGATTGAAACCAGTAGAAAAATAATATTTATATTATCAAACAATTTTGTGAAGAGTGATATATGCAAATACATAACTGCTTGGTAATGCATAAATTCACTGAGTCAGACAGTGACATGCTTGTTTTAATAAAAATCGATGAAATCTCTTCAAAGCATTTGAATCGGCGCCTCACTCAGTTACCACAAAGAACATACATAGACTGGCAAGGAGCAAGAGATTGTCATGATTTGTTCTGGAAGCAGTTATCATCCTCATTAAAGCCATCAAGGAGAAACAATAATGAATGAAACTGCTTTAGCGTCTAAAGAGGAATGAATAATTGATGATTAATGAAACTGCTCTAGCCTCTAAAGAGGAATTAATAATTGATGATGAATGAAACTGCTCTAGCCTCTAAAGAGGAATGAATAATTGATGATGAATGAAACTTATCTAGCCTCTAAAGAGGATTGAATAATTGATGATGAATGAAACTGCTCTAGCCTCTAAAGAGGCTTGAATAACTGATGATGAATGAAACTTATCTAGCCTCTAAAGAGGATTGAATAATTGATGATGAATGAAACTGCTCTCACCCCTAAAGAGGATTGAATAATTGATGATGAATGAAACTGCTCTAAGCCTTTAAAGAGGATTGAATAATTGATGATGAAACTGCTCTGCATTAAATTGATGCTGAATGAAACTGCTCTAAGCCTCTAAAGAGGATTGAATAATTGATGATGAATGAAACTGCTCTAGCCCCTAAAGAGGATTGAATAATTGATGATGAATGAAACTTCTCTAGGCTCTAAAGAGGATTGAATAATTGATGATGAATGAAACTGCTCCAGCCTCTAAAGAGGATTGAATAACTGATGTTGAATGAAACTTCTCTAAGCCTCTAAAGAGGATTGAATAATTTATGATGAATGAAACTGCTCTAAGCCTCTAAAGATGATTGAATAATTGATGATGGATGAAACTGCTCTAGCCCTAAAGAGGCTTGAATAATTGATGATGAATGAAACTGCTCTAAGCCTTTAAAAAGGATTGGATAATTTATTATGAATGAAACTGCTCTAAGCCTCTAAAGATGATTGAATAATTGATGATGGATGAAACTGCTCTCGCCCCTAAAGAGGATTGAATAATTGATGATGAATGAAACTGCTCTAAGCCTTTAAAGAGGATTGAATAATTGATGATGAAACTGCTCTGCAATAATTGATGCTGAATGAAACTGCTCTAAGCCTCTAAAGAGGATTGAATAATTGATGATGAATGAAACTGCTCTAAGCCTCCAAAGAGGATTGAATAATTTATGTTGAATGAAACTTCTCCAGGTTCTAAAGAGGATTGAATAATTGATGATGAATGAAACTGCTCTAAGCCTCTAAAGAGGATTGAATAATTGATGATGAATGAAACTGCTCTAGCCCCTAAAGAGGATTAAATATTTCTAAATAGGAATGAATAATTGATGATGAAACTGCTCTACAATAATTGATGCTGAATGAAACTGCTCTAAGCATCTAAAGAGGATTGAATAATTGATGATGAATGAAACTGCTTTAGCCCCTCAAGAGGATTAAATAATTGATGATGAATGAAACTGCTCTAAGCCTCTAAAGTGGTTTAAATAAATGATGATGAATGAAACTGCTCTAGCCTCTAAAAAGGATTGAATAATTGATGATGAATGAAACTGCTCTAGCCTTTAAAGAGGATTGAATAATTGATGATGAATGAAACTGCTCTAGCCTCTAAAAAGGATTGAATAATTGATGATGAATGAAACTGCTCTAGCCTTTAAAGAGGATTGAATAATTGATGGTGAATGAAACTGCTCTAAGCCTTTAAAGAGGATTGAATAATTGATGATGAAACTGCTCTGCAATAATTGATGCTGAATGAAACTGCTCTAAGCCTCTAAAGATGATTGAATAATTAATGATGGATGAAACTGCTCTAGCCCTAAAGAGGCTTGAATAATTGATGATGAATGAAACTGCTCTAAGCCTTTAAAGAGGATTGAATAATTTATTATGAATGAAACTGCTCTAAGCCTCTAAAGATGATTGAATAATTGATGATGGATGAAACTGCTCTCGCCCCTAAAGAGGATTGAATAATTGATGATGAATGAAACTGCTCTAAGCCTTTAAAGAGGATTGAATAATTGATGATGAAACTGCTCTGCAATAATTGATGCTGAATGAAACTGCTCTAAGCCTCTAAAGAGGATTGAATAATTGATGATGAATGAAACTGCTCTAAGCCTCCAAAGAGGATTGAATAATTTATGTTGAATGAAACTTCTCCAGGTTCTAAAGAGGATTGAATAATTGATGATGAATGAAACTGCTCTAAGCCTCTAAAGAGGATTGAATAATTGATGATGAATGAAACTGCTCTAGCCCCTAAAGAGGATTAAATATTTCTAAAGAGGAATGAATAATTGATGATGAAACTGCTCTACAATAATTGATGCTGAATGAAACTGCTCTAAGCATCTAAAGAGGATTGAATAATTGATGATGAATGAAACTGCTTTAGCCCCTCAAGAGGATTAAATAATTGATGATGAATGAAACTGCTCTAGCCTCTAAAGAGGATTGAATAATTGATGATGAATGAAACTTCTCTAGGCTCTAAAGAGGATTGAATAATTGATGATGAATGAAACTGCTCTAAGCCTCTAAAGAGGATTGAATATTTGATGATGACTGAAACTGCTCTAGCCTCTAGAGGATTGAATAATTGATGATGAATGAAACTGCTCTAGCCTCTAAAGAGGATTGAATCATTGATGATGAATGAAATTGCCCTAGCCTCTAAAGAGGATTGAATAATTGATGATGAATGAAACTGCTCTAGCCTCTAAAGAGGATTGAATAATTGATGATGAATGAAACTTCTCTAGGCTCTAAAGAGGATTGATTAATTGATGATGAATGAAACTGCTCTAGCCTCTAAAAAGGATTGAGTAATTGATGATGAATGAAACTGCTCTAGCCTCTAAAGAGGATTGAATAATTGATGATGAATGAAACTTCTCTAGCATCTAAAGAGTATTGAATAATTGATGATGAATGAAACTGCTCTAGCCTCTAAAGAGGATTGAATAATTGATGATGAATGAAACTTCTCTAGGCTCTAAAGAGGATTGATTAATTGATGATGAATGAAACTGCTCTAGCCTCTAAAAAGGATTGAGTAATTGATGATGAATGAAACTGCTCTAAGCCTCTAAAGAGGATTGAATAATTTATGATGAATGAAACTGCTCTAAGCCTCTAAAAATGATTGAATAATTGATGATGGATGAGTGCTCTAGCCTCTAAAGAAGATTAAATAACTGATGATGAATGAAACTACTCTCTCCGCTAAAGAAGACTGAATAATTGATGATGAGATTTCAGTAGCCACAAGTTAACATTTATTTGATTACACATGTGCACATACAGACAAGCATGCTCACAAGTAGGAACACCCGAGACTCTCATTCATTGACCCACAAACACATCAGAATACATAGCACTCAAATGCATATATGCTGTAATGTGGATTGTCAGACAAGATTCGATGACCGAGCTCTTTCAATAACTATACAATGTAGCCTTGTGGGAAAATTGCACTACATAAGACTTTTTTGTTATTAACATTGAGTGATGATGATGAAAAGGACCATCTCTTTGAAAAGCAATGTCCATATTTGATTGGATAGACCCTAGTCAGTTAGTCTTACTTGGGTCACTAAAACATAGCTATACACCAACCCTTTAATGGTCAAGTCAGCCACAACTGGTAGCGACAATGATCATGAGTAATGTCCATTTGCAAGCCAAGAAAATATAATTTTATTTTATTTTAACACTGAAATAACTGACACGATAACTGAGCTTCAAAGATAGTTTTGCCTGGGCCTGAAAATGGACATTCAGATAGCACAATTTTTCCCTGACAAATTTTGACCAGTAAAGGGAAAAATAAATTAAACTTTAAGGCATGACATCAGAATTAAAAATTTTACAGCAACTAGCTGCTAGAACAAAGACTGATGGTGTGCAAGAAAAGTGTTGCTCAAGGCCACTATAGAAAGAAACTGTTATGATCAACACACTTCCCTGAATGCATTTACGTTACCGTGAAAAGGACAATACAGGGATCCATGTCAAGCTAAGCTTCTGACCCACTTTATGCGTATGTTTGAATCAATTTTAACCTTTTAGCACGCATATCAGCCAAAAACAGCTTCTGCAGTGGTCTTGAGAAATGTCCATTTGCAGACCAAGAGAAGACTATTTGATAATTGAGCCAGTCATTCCAGCAGTACATTTTCAAAAACAGTCCTCTCTTGGTCTGCAAATGGACATTTTCTACGACAAAATTAAGATTTTCTTGAACAAATTTGAGTGTTAAAGGTTTAAAACTTTGAACCATGAATTCCCAGAATCTCAATTTCAGATTGCCTATAGGTAAGGTGTTGAATATTTGAAGCAACAGCTCCCAGTCAAATTAGTTTCAAAATATTCAACAGCATGTTTATTAAATAGTAGAGACATACAATTCGTACAATGTGTCGGACTATTAAGAGTTAAAGACGGGCCTAATAGAATCATTTATGACGCAATGATTATGATGTCATCCTACACGCCGCCTAGCTGAGTATGACACCAGATCATCGATGGATACTCTGGAAAGGTGAATTGGCATCACTCTGCATCTAACACAAAAATACCTGTCCAACGAAATTGTCTAACACGAACAGGATAAGGGATGCTTGAACTTACATTGACACGCTTTGTGATGGGTTCCATTAATGAAATTTACCAGACTCCTTAAACTTCTGAATATCAATACCAGGGAATAAAGATAGGTGAAAGTTTGCAAAGCTTTGAAGGTGGAAAGATTGTAATATTTTGACCTGACCAAAATAAAAACTGCTTGTTCTTGTTGCGCACCTTGATTTCCTGCCGACCATGGTATTGCGGTCGACCATGGTAGTTCATGGTTTGTCCATGGTCGACCATGATTTTTCGACTCAACTGACCATGGTCCCACTGACAACATAAACATCGGCAGGTGACCATGGCCAGTTGACCACGTTATTGTGGACATACATGGTCATTTCAGTGTTATCCCTATTGACCTATTGATAATGTATTCATGGTCAATTCAGGGTCGGATCTGACAACATTTTAGAAAGTTTCTGTCCCATCCTTGACCATGATATATCATGGTCAACCATGATCATTAACAAATTTCCGTGTCATCGCTATTCCCATGATTGACAATCAAATCATTGTCAGTTCATGGTCAGAGCTGACACGATGTGTTAACAATTTTCCAGAATTCTTCACGATCCTTGTGGAAAGCAGTTACTTCCGTGCTGGATGGAAGACATGCTTCCGTGCTGGATGGAAGACATGCTTGCTGATTCCATACTGTTGATTATCAGAAAGAATCACGCTAAACTTCTTTTTTTTTAAGAATTCTATCATTTCAAAGAAGTTTAGCATGATTCTTTCCAAGAATCAACAGTATGGAATCAGCAAGCCTGTCTTCCATCAACCCAGCGGGATTCACAGAAACCATTGTGAATCCATGTCACGACCCTGACAGCATGGAAGCAACTGCTTTCCGCAAGGATCGTGAAGAATTCTGGATCCATCAATCACATTGCATGTATTCTATAGGCATCAATCACGCTGATTGGTAATCTCACTTTACCTCTGGTAGTAAAACAACTAATTACAATATGGTTACCAAGACCCCCTACCTTGGTCACGCTTATGATGCTATAACATGACGTCACACCTGAGTTACGTAACAAGCATGTATGACATTGTACTACACCAACGTCGTTCATATACTCAATGTCTTCCTCTGATGAGTATAGCCAAACTTGGCATGAAACGCCATGAGTCAGGATCACACTGGAATGAATACCAAATTTGACATTCAATGCCAATCTACATCCTTCTATACTTTTTTAACCCACAGTGACCGATTGTCCTCAGAAAAATGACAAAAAACACCTTTTTGCCATTTTCCACTACATAAATAGACATCCCAGCTACCCATTCATCAGCCGCCATTAGTAGCACACTGGCTACACAATCATTCTGTTACCGGCTACACATAGCACAGCAAACTCTTTGCCGGCTACACTATAAAGCAAACCGGCTACACAATCAGTTTCAATCTTTTCCTGGCTACACTAGCCTTTGCCACGGGCTACACATATAGCAAATCTGGATAAACAGATACACCTCATCCCGGCTACAACTTTAGCATCCCGGCTACACAAAAGCTGTATTCCGGCTACAAATTCTCTATTCCGGCTACAAAACAAATTCCGGTCACCCCCTCATGTAGCTGTATTGGGAAAAGTATAAAAGGAAGGCCCAAACTGTGTTTTGGCATCCAGACTCAAACTTACACACAAGTTCGCGTCAGGAGCAATAAGGGCTACCAAGTTTTTGAAGAACCCTTTTTAAAACTGTTTTTTAAATATTCAGGAACAATTATTTGACCGTGGTCGACCATGTTTTAACCATGATCGGCGTAATTTAATAAGGGATGTAACTTTTTCATTGAAAACAAGTGGCTTTTTGCATTTAAAGTCTTAATTATTCTATTGCATATAAATTAAATATTAATATACATAGACATACTGCTAAGAATACACACTGAATTCTTGTATAGATTTTATTTCAAACAATGCCAATGTAGTTTACCATTACAAAATTTTCTTAGTCATATATCTAGAAAGTTTGATCATTATTTTATCTCTTCATGACTATTACCATAGCTCATGACAATGCTTATAATGTTGTAATCACTTCTCGGCCTTTTGGCTAAGACCAAAGTAGTACAATTTTGTAGGCTGTACAGTCTAGCACAGCACACATTTTTTAAAGAAAAGTTGAGGTGAATTGCTCAAATATGCATGATAAATGGCACCAATATTCAGACCACGGTTGACCATGCAGGTTAAATGGCACCACAATCAGACCATGGTCTGACCATCTTTCGTTTGACCATGGTCAAGCTCTGGTATGAGCATGTTCTGTTTGACCATGGTATGTTGTTGGCCATCAAACACTTTTATCATGGGCATGAGGAATTTGTTGATCATGATCGACCATGGTCTGACTGTGGTGCCATTTAACCTGCATGGCCAATTCAGAGTCAAACCATGGTCATTGACCATGGTTTGACCATGATGAGGAAAACAGGGGAGGCAAACCGGTTTTACTCATCATTATCACTAACAGCTTCCACATATCAATAAGTGAAAAGGCTCACTGAGGAGCTTGATATCTTCACCTGAGTAAACCGCAACTCTCTAATGGTCAAGCAAGACAAAACACCTTCACTAGTGATTAGTCACCTTGAGAAATGTCCATTTGCAGGCCAAGAGATCATGATGATGATGATAAGTGAATGAGTTCTGCAGATGAAGAAATGAAAACTACTTTCAGCTGCAATCAGTTTTTCTTCAACGTTCTCCTTTGTCCACTATGTCTTGTCCACTGCGAGTATCGGTAAAGGTCCTTATATTTGCTTTCTCATGTTTAGTGGTCCTAGATTACGTTCTTTGAGGTGTGATCACAAAATACTTAGAAAGTTTATGTTGTGCCATCATTCACGTGCCAGATACCTTTTGGCACCTATGACTGCAAATTCTAGTGCTCTCTGAGCAGGCATATTTGCTGGGCTTCGAAGATCTTGTCTGAACATAGACCATAGCTGTTGCACTACCGTCACAGATAGTAGCTCTGTGTTACAGTTTGTAGAGTGCTGCATTTGATATTAGATTGTGTAGCCAGCGTGGATTTGTAACGGTTCGTAAAATGTTTGTGGTGACATGCATCAAGTTGTTCAAGAGTGCTTTTAGCTGCATCATATAGCTGCATCTTGACATTCATGGGGATATTATTGTCATGAATCCACAACTTCCAACAGGACTGGAAGGTGCGATTTCCCATTACACAGTGAGTTCCAATGTCGGTAGAGCTACAGAGGATGGAACCCAAGGTTCTGCCCTTCCTCCAATTCTCAGTTTCCTGATGGGGGTACCATCATCATTCATTTCTGTGGTATTGGATAGAGTGAACTCTGTTTTAGCTTCATTCATGAAGAGGTTAGGTTTGCAGTCTTCAGCTGTTCTGCAGCTATTGGAAGTCCTGTATCAAGAGGATCTTTTTCCTTGTCGATAAACTGAACATCATCTGAATACTCCATCTCTAGTGGCATGCCTAATTGTACTTACATTGAGATTGGATGGCTTGGTCTCATGGAGTGTTCTTGAACAGATGATAGTACTGTGGCGAGGTAGCAAGTGAAAAGCATTGGTGATAAACCCATCACCTTGTGGTGATTCTTTTGCTGTTTCAAACAGCAGAAAGTGTTGATTTGATGCGATCATTTAGTTTTGTGTTTGCCAATGAGAATATCACCAGACACAGTTTGTCATAATCGCAGCCAGATTGATGGCAAAATTGAAGAACCTGTGATCTCTTGATGTATCAATTGCACGTGACATGTCGGTTGTCATCTTGTAGACGTCCCAATACTTTGATAGCGCTAATGATGTCTCCATGCATTGTGCCCGCACTATGTCAGCGCAGCTACATCCTCTCTTAAAACCACTCTACCAGTTTCCAGTAAATCTGTCAATCTTATAGTCTGATACAAGATAATGTCATATTTAATAGAATCTTTCTGATGCACTATTGGTCTAAGGTGGCTTACAGATTCGTGTCGATTCTTATGCTTAGGGAGTGCGATGAGTTGGTGACTTGCACGATTTGTATCATTTGCATATTTAATGAGGCCAAGAGAAGCATTACTTTAAATAGAATTGTACATGTATGTGTATTTACAAATTAATAAATTTTCTACTGAATATTTTCAAACTAATTTAACTGGGAGTTGTTGCTGTCATAGTTGTTGTTGTCAAAGTTTTACCCCTTAGCACACTGATGTCAATATTCTGTTTTTTATGGTTTCAATAGCAAATAAACTAGTGTACATTTTTCAACAATTTTGGTGGAAGATGTTGCCGTCTAAGACGGCACCATCTTCCACCAAATTTGTTGAAAAATAAGCACCAGTTCATCTTTTACTTTAATTTGAAAATTTAAAATTTTGACATCAGAGTGCTAAGGGTTAAAATATTCAACAGCTTACCTTTAAATTGATATTCTGTGAATTCATGGTTCAAAGTGTTAAAAATGATTCAGATGCTTGTACAAAGTGGGCGGAGCTTAGCTAGAAATGGATCCCTTTAATTGCTCAAGATAAGAGGAATCTAATCTGTCAGTCATGTCTATGACATCATAATGAATTACATCACATGTAGGCTGATATCACAATCAATTACATCATGAATCACAGTCTGTCATAAACGCTTAATAGTTCCTCACGTTGTACGAAATGTATGTCTTTACTATTAATAAACATTCTGTTGAATATTTTGAAAATAATTTGACAAGGCAGCAACAGCGGTGTTAGTTTCACAATATTCAACAGCTTACCTGTATAGTTCTCTGTCTGTCTTTCTGTCTGTCTGTGTCTGTCTGTCTGTCTGTGTCTGTCTGTCTGTCTGCCTGTCAGTTGCATCAACTCACGGTTGGGATGTCAGACTTTTCTTGATTTTGCAGTCAAAAGGTCAATGTCATGAAAAAGTATCTGTGTGCATGCGTACATGCGTGCATGTGTGTGTTGTAGACTTGGTATTTTCTGGATACTTGTTTCCAAACATGTAAATACGATACAGTAGATTTCATATACAAACAATTATAAAATACATGTACAAACCTTTGTTTTGTGTTTGTTCAACATAATTACTGTAAACCATCCAAAAGACGATTTGGTATAAATGCTTGATTAAAATGAATTTGATTAATATTTGCGGAATCCTTTTTTTAGACTTAACAAGAGGCCCAAGAAGCCTGTATTATTCACCTGGAACATAGGCTTTTCAAATAAAAAGGCCAATAACTATAAGTTGGCCAAAATTGCAACAAGAATACAGTGGCCATATTTCTTTACGTATTAACTTCCTGTGAACAAATTGTAATGGTCCTTAGTCCCTAATCATATCTCCAAACTTTCAGCCCGATCCATTCAGTGGTTCTGGAGAAGTCTGTTTCATGAAAACTAGGTCATCCAAGATGAACGCCAAAGTATTTGGCCAAACAACTTCCATTGAAAAAATTTGGTTCAGCTGTTACCCTAGAGGATGCTGTATGAGTTTTGAATCAATCCCCCAAGTGGTTTCGGAGATTTTTAAAGATATTTCTAAAAATCAGCAAAAATCCAAGATGGCCACCGGGCAAATTGCATGACCCAATTTGTATGAACAAACCTGTATCTCTGTGCCATGAGGAGGCTTTGTGCCACAAATACTTGAAATCGGACCGGCGGTGCTTCTCAATAAGATATTTTAATTTTCCTATTGCTTTAGTATGGGAGCTTTTGGCGGGATCCATGATGGTCACCAAACCGTTTAAATTCGACATGGAAAATTTGAAAACAGAATATCCAAAAACCTATTAAAACCAATTTTGGCTTCCAAATCCATCAAATAAACAAATCCAATATGACCACCAAACATGCTACATTTTGCTTTTTTGATCACGACTGTATGGTTTATTTTCAAACGGTCTAAGGCGGTTTGCTCCATGGCGTTTAGGTTGCTCTTGTGTGAGCGCCTATGGACATGTTTGCTAAAGTAATACCTGATTGCTTTAAAAAAGGTTTCAAAAGGCGTATCCATGGTTGGTGGACCTTTATCCAGGAGACTGACGATATCCTGGTTTAGGGGTAAGGATGAGAAATTGAAAACAAAAGGAGAGACATAAGTATCTTTGTTCACTGTGTTGTTGCTACAGTTTGGATTTTTTGGAAATTTAAAATTATTGTTAAATGTTATAGCAGATGATGTGCCGGAGTGTAGTCATCTCCTTGAGGCTGCCAGGTTCTGTACTGCCTGGAGAAGTTTTTCTATCGCCTGGGCGCTTCTCATTTCCCATTAGTGGAGTCGGGTCGCTGCATGGACGCCTGTAGTCATCATCCCTGTAGCAATAGTCTGGTCTTTGTGCTTGCCTCTGCCTCTGGACGGCGGTTCGTGCCTCTAGGCCCCCTCTGTTGTTGGCGGCGGCTGTTTTGGATACGTGTCGGTCTTCTTGGGCTGGGTGACCAGTGTAGGCGCCCATGCCTAACTGTGGTCGTGGCTATGAACAACTCTGCTTCCTTGGTGGTTGAGCTGTCGTTGCAGTGCTCGAAGGCTGTTTTGAGCCCTTTTACTACCTGGTACTGCTGCTCTAGTTTTTTCGTGGTGTGCTCCACTACTGTTTTGATGAGCATGGCTTCGAAGGCCTGAATGGGGGCTGCCCAAGCATGCCTGAAATCAGTGTCGTCTACTTCAGGGCTCCAGATTATTCTGGAGCATAACATGACAGGGGGTGCCGAGCCATCAGTAATGGATTGTTCCAGTTTCTCTAGCTGGTATTCGAGCTTTGTCAATTTGCAGGCCGCATTCCTCCATTGCCTGTAGGCCCGCAGATGTTGGTCTGGGATGGCTGGTCTCCTGTATTTTGATTGGCTGCTGGCAATGGCGGCTCCCTTGGAAGGTGCCCTGTTGATGTCATCATCTACCCTTCTCCTCTTCTGAGCTCTCTCCCTGCCCTGCTTGGGTGGGTCGATGGCGGAGGAGCTGGCCTCCCCCACTGCTATGACTGCCGTCGGTTTGTTAGTTGCCTGGTCGCTGGCTAAAAACATCAGTGGTTGACTGGGCCAGCAGGGCATCAGCATCCACTGAGTTGAGAATCAGGGCTGAGAGAGATGGTAGAGTTACTATCTCTCTTTTCCTAGGCAACTTGCTGCTAGGCTGACTCATTGTGGAAGTAAAATAACAATGTAGACGGTTGATATACAATCTGTGGACTAGATATAGCCTGACGCTTGGATACAATTTGTGAATCCAGAAGTCTGAATGGTCTGAGGCTGTTTTTTCAGCCCCTTTTATACCTTTCTGGGGCGAGCCTGTGGATTGGCCCGTAATTACCCATATACGGGTTGGGGAGGGTTTTTTTGCCGGTTTGTGTGGTCGCTAATTTTGGCAGTTGTCGCCGTTTCTTACTGGTTTGTGGACTTTGCCGGTTCCACTGTCATGGCAGCTCTGGTGATTTTTACCGGTTGTGGATTTTCACCGGTTGCGACTGTCATGGCAGTTCAGAAATTTTGCCAGTTGTGTTTTTTACCGGTTCAATGTTTTTGCCGGTTGAGCAAGATTTTTACCGGCTCTGAGAGATCGGCGGTTTGGCTTAGAATTTTTGCCGGTTGTGGCGTTTTATGTGCCAAAGTGCTAAATTAAGCAATATGCGACAGTCGTTTTAGTAATTCTGGCGGGAGGAGGGATTTCTAAGGTGTGACGTGGGCAGTCATCACTTACTGGTTTTGATTCAGACTTATGCCGTTTCGTCCCTTAAGTGGGATTCATCAGAGGTGCATGTTTGGTATGTCATATTAAGCCCTGTTTTCAGGCCCGTGGTTCTATCATCCTGTGAGGTTAAATCGAATGTCGGGAGGGGATAGGGGGGGGGGGCGGGGCGTGAGAGACTGGGTTGATGGGGAAGACAGAAAATATAAGGAAAAATTCCAGGTGAGCATTGTTGTTCTATGTTTTACTTCGTGAAAACATGATGATGAACAGATAACAGATTTTTAATGTAAAACACAAGACTAGAAAGTTCCAGGTGAGCATTGTGGTTCTTCGTGACTTATTTGATGGACAAATAATAAGTTTAATTGTAAAACATAAGCACAGAACTTGTTACTTAATAAATAAATAAATGAGACATAAAATGATATAATATAAAAACGGACTCCAGATGAGTTTTGTTGTTCTTTATCGAGGTGTAAGGTGTTTTGTGTAGAACAGGAGCACAAGACTGAAAAGTTCCAGGTGAGCATTGGGGCTCCTTGTTGAATCTTCGTGGAGAAGTAGTGAACAAATAAAAAGTGTTGTTTGTGAAACATAGAACCGTAGGCTAAAAAGTGTGAAACGGTAATAAGAGTTTATAACAAAGATTTTATAAAAGTTATTAGAAAAGAATTCCAGGTGAGCATTGACGTCCTTTATCGATTCTTTGTGAAAGACAATAAAGTTTAAGAAAAGGCATAAAAATGAGTAACACACATGAAGATATTGAAAGTTATTGCACTGGCTAATGGTGCTTCTTGTAACTTACTGAATGTGATCATAGTTCCAATCGATATGTGCGCACATATCATCCATTATTTTAAGCATTCTGACCCATTTTGGGTCAGGCGCATGTTCGTTTTCAGTCCTGATGGTTATAGCACAGTGGTGACAATTTAGATTGAATCTATGTCCGGAATACATGTTACTGATGAGTGTACAAGCCGATTTGATGTCCATGTTTCTCCTGTGTACCACGGTGAGCGTGGTGAGTCTGGTGGTGAGGCAACATACGATTCGTTATTGTTCGAGACGTAGTGTGGGTCGTATGCACTGAGATGGTCTTCAGGTGTATGTGACCCCTGTGTAATGCCGGTAGATAGTGAGCGTTATGGTGACAGCAGAGAAGTCGGCAAAGGTATCTGTCCATGGTGGCCATCATTCTTTGTGAATGTGCTTTTGGAACCACTGGAGTAAACTGGTGTCTCCATTTCGGCGAGTGTACTGGACTGCAGGGTCCAGAGTTGGAATAACTGGTTATGGCCACTAGGAAGGTTGTTAATGTTGGTACACAATCTGACTAAAATGGAATCCATGGAGTAGTAGTGTCGGAATTAAAATGATACCACCCCCCTCTCAACTGTCCGCCGTTCAGCGATCCGTGGCCCCCACCACCCTCTCAATCCCTGTGGCATAGGTTGTTGAGACATGTGGTTGGTGTATGCCTCTAGATGGAGGCCCCAGGGATTGAGAGGGCAGTGGGGGCCACAGAGCGCCGAATGGCTGCCAGTTGAGGGAGGTAGTATCATTTTATATATAAATCCGACACTACCACTACCACACATAATAGGGTCTGAACGCCCATTTAGAAAGAAGGTCTTGACGTGATGTCATGCTTCTCGGGTAACGGGTAAAGAGTAATACTGTCATGAAACAAAAAAATAAAATAAAAAATAAATAAAATAAAAATATATATAACTTCCGCACCACCTCTTCGGGAGAACCCCCGCTTATTATCGCCGGCCCTCTCTGGCCGGCCCCCTCTCTCTCTCTCTCCTCTCTCTCTCTCTGCAGGTTTTTTTCGGTGGTTCTCCGTTGCTCCGTACCGTCGACTTCGTACCACCATCTTTTTACTTTTTACTTTTTACTTTTGAGAGTTGAACCATGTTTTTTAATTAGAATTCAGCGCTGTTATCAACTGAGTCAATGGAGAACCGATAATTAGATTACAAATAATGATACTAATTGTTGTGCAATAATAGCAAACAGATCAATAACACACTGGTAACTACACTTGTGCAATAATAACAAACAGATCAAAAACACACTGGTAACTACAAAATTACAGTCTATAATATAAATGTTATCTCGAAGTGACGTCAAGATCTAGAGGGACTGATAAGCGCAGCAATACAGTAATGAGAACACATAACTTATCAGCTATAATTACTAATGCATACATGGCCGAAGTAGTTAATGCAGGGGATCCTTGTTTTGTGTTTATTAGCAAACTTAAAATCACAGGTTCAAATCTCACTATTAGCATTTGTGGATAACTCAGCCATTTCTGGTCCGATTTTAAAATGGTAAACAGTTTTGAAATTCTCGCTTCATTCCGGTCCTAATCGGTGCCAAGAACGACGAGAATGAAGTGATTTCTCGGTACAAATAAGCATACACTATCTCACAATACTGACACATGGATCTGACGCATGCGCATGTGTGCTACGCGTTCTTACAGACTTAGCCATACCTCTCTCATAGGGCTTTATACACGCGCGCGTACTATCCTATCCAGGGGGCATGCATGCGCACTGCCCATTTAGAGACAGGCACCCACAGGGATATACACCCCCCACAGGTACTGATCACCAGCACCACACATAATAGGGTCTGAACGGCCATTTAGAGACAAGCATCCACAGGGATATACACCACCTACAGGTACTGATCGCCACACATAATAGGGGCTGAACACCCAGCAGGCATCCACAGGGTTATACACCACCCACGGTACTGATTGCCACACATAATAGGGTCTGAATACCCATTTAGAGACAGGCATCCACAGGGATATACACAACCCATAATAAGGTCTGAATGCCCAGACAGGCATCCACAGGGTTATACACCACCCACGGTACTGATTGTCACACATAATAGGGTCTGAATACCCATTTAGAGACAGGCATCCACATAGATATACACGACCCATAATAAGGTCTGAATGCCCAGACAGGCATCCACCCACAGGTACTGATCTCCACACATAATAGGGTCTGAACGCCCATTTAGAGACAGGCATCCACCCACAGGTACTGATCGCCAACACCACACATAATAGGTCTGAACGCCCAGACAGGCATCCACAGGTACTGATCACCACACATGATAGGGTCTGAACGCCCATTTAGAGACAGGCATCCACAGGGATATACACCATGAGTACTGTTGCACAGATTCGCACTATTGCAAAGCAATTCGGCCTTAGAGTCTACTCTAAGGCCAAGAAAACCGACCTGCTCCAGATGATCGACCAGATCCATGTTGAGGAGTGACAGAAGCGACTCTCCCGAGCAATGCATATGGGAAGGTTTCTAGTGCTTACTGAGGATCCCTGGAATTCACACAAGAAAGCGCAGTGGATACGTGAGTTTAGTCAGTTGGACGAGGTGACTGCTAGCTTGCGAGCCAAGGCTGTAGCGAGGCGGATCGAGGCCCATTCACTGGAGCGCATAACTCTCCAACACAGGGGGCACCCACACCCTATGCAGGCATCCACAGGGATATACACCATGAGTACTGTTGCACAACTTCGCGCTATTGCAAAGCAATTCAGCGTTATAGTCCTCTAAGGCCAAGAAAACCGACCTGCTCCAGATGATCGGACAGGTCCGTGCCGAGGAGTGGCAGAAGCGACTCTCCCGAGCAATGAATACGGGAAGGTTTCCAGCGCTTACCAAAGGAGGATCCTTGGAATCCCCACAGGAAAGCACAGCGGATACGTGAGCATCGTCAGTTAGACGAGGAGCTGACTGCTAGCTTGCGAGCCAAGACTGTAGCGAGGCGGATGGAGGCCCATCCACTGGAGCACGTAACTCTCAAACGCAGGATCGTTAAGCAATGCTGAGGTCTGAACCCTTAACCCGGAGCATGAGGCGAGAAGGTGAACACATTCTCAACCAGCGTCTCGGCGAAAGGGAGACAGAGGATAGAGGACGCCGGTCAGTATGCTGGACATTATTCAGGGGTCTAGAAGGAGACCTCACAGGCCAGATCATGCAATAGATCCAGCAGACTGTCCAGAACGCCTTCTACCTCCGCTACACCCATACCTATCGCATCCGTCTCATCGAAGACGGTGCTCTTCCACAAGAATGCTCCAGGGAGCCTGTGGCTGAACACGATAGGAGCAGCTCAGGACTGGGTGGCAGCAAGAGAGCAAGCCCACATCGACACAGACAATATCGATCGACCCAACACCAAGTGGGCTTTCGTTTGATCAATCAATGTTGAGGTCAGGTCTGTCATCGGCCGCCAACCTCTGCTTGGGACAGGCCCTCTCCCAGACTGGCTACGACATAAGAAGAGCATGACTGCCCTCGACACCTACAGGGACAACATGTGTCTCTGGAGATGTCTAGCAGTCCACCGAGGAGCAAGAGCTGATAGAAGTACAGCTCCTGCACGAGAGCTTGCCACACAGTTTTATGGCAAGACAGTACCTGATGTCTGCAAGCCCTCGCTGGATCAACTGGACAAGGTAGAGTTCTTCGCCAAGATCGGGATTCGTGTGTATGAACCAACTGAAGAGGGCACCTGACACATGATCAGGCAAGCGGCTCACTACCATGACACCATGACCATCGGAGTGTGGGACCACCACGCCTTCTACATCAAGAACATCTCCAAGCTGGCACATACACTAGTCTGCAATCACTATCAGCAGAGGTTTACACAGGCATGCAATCTTCAACGCCACGCTGATCACTGTACAGGTGGCAAAACAAAAATCGTGTGTCCTGGCGAGAAGGTTGAGGCGCCACAGTCTGTGTATGAGAAAGCCTTCTATCCGCCCCAACCATCCAGTTCAGTGGCTACTCGTTGGATCGAGAATGAGTCGAGAAACAGAGGTGTACACATACACCATGTAGAGTGTGGGCACGGTGGTGAGCGTTGGATTGAGGGCGCTCCCGTAGATGGTTATGATCCGACCACCAACACCGTTTACCAGTTCCATGGCTATCACTGGCACGGGTGTCCACAACACCAGCGAAGTGAGGATGCCGAACAAAGATACCACAAGACAGTCCTGAGAGAGGAGAAGCTGAGAGCCTCTGGATGCATGCTTGTGGTACAGTGGGAGTGCTGTATAAAATGCTGCCCAAGCGTCCCTAAATGAGTTTGGACTGTCCCATACCCACACTTCATAGTCTACGACTTCGAAGCACTCATAGATGGTATCAAGACCCATCCTATGGAGACTCTCACGATCGAGAGTACTCACATACCTATCTCTGTGACAGTTGGCTGCTCCTTAGAGGGCGCCACGAGTGAGCCCATTCACCTCTGCAATCCTGACTCCAAAGAACTGATCAGAGTTCATGCTGGAGATCCAACGGCAAGCATCTCTAATCTGGACAAGGGTTAGGGCACAGTACATACCGACAGACCTGGACAAGCTCCCAAAGCGACAGCAGCGTTTGATCAATGAGTGGTGTGACCAAGTGCCTGTACTGGGGTTAAACTCTGGGCGGTATGACCTGAACCTCATCAAGAAGTACTTTGTCGATGAGCTGACTGACAGTACAGGTACAGTGAGTCGCCAAGAAGGCTAGTCAGACCATGTTCCTCATAACACCTGAGCTACGGTTTCTCGATGTGCTGAACTACCTCGGCCCAGGAGTCTCGTACGAGGTATGGGTCAAAGCTTATAGGAGTACACAGCAGAAGAGCTGGCTCCCATGTGAAAGGTTTGACACACATGAGAAGCTCAACTATCCAGGGCTTCCTGACTACTCAGCGTGGACATCTAAGCTCAAGGGTGGCTACCTCTTGACGCGAACAGAGTGGGAACAGCAGACATTCAGCGAGCATGGAATGCGGACATTCGCCGACTGGCTGCGATACCACAACAACCTGGACGTCAGTCCATTCATCAAAGCCCTAGAGCGGATGCTGGAGTTCTACACAGAACGAGAAATAGACATCCTTAAAGACGCGGTGTCGCTCCCAGGTGTGTCACTGCAGTAACTCCTACGTGGAGCCGCTCAGCACATGCCGGATGTTAGCCTCTATTCACCGGACAAGGAAACCTACGAGATGCTGAAGGGTGCTGTTGTTGGCGGTCCCAGCATCGTGTTCACCAGATACCATGAGGCCGGTGTGACTCGAATCCACCAGAGTGAGCGTGTCTGCCAACGTCTACTCGGCTATGACGCAAATGCTCTGTACCTGTCAAAGAGATGCCATGTGGTAAGTGCGCCATTGGTCCGGTGCCGGTGGTGTAGCTAGCTTTAAGGAGGCTCTCCTAGCAGACAGCTGGTTTGGGTTTGCTGAGGTGGATATAGAGGTCCCAAAGGCTCTGTGGGCAAATAGGGAGGAAGCGGCCCACCACCCAGAAGCTGGTTGGTGCCCTCTCTAGCAAGAAGCGGCTGCTGTACGCCCCGACCCTCAAGTGGTATATAACCCATGGCCTGGAGATCACTGCTGTATACCGCACCATAGACTATGAGGCCAAGCGGCCATTCGAGTGGTTCGCGAAGAATGTTACAGAGGCCCGCCGCTCGGGAGATGTAGATAAGAGCAAAGCGCTCTTGGCAGATCTCTTCAAACTCCTCGGCAACAGTGCCTACGGGAAGCTCATCGAGGCCCTAGAACGTATTAGCAACACCAGCTTCACGAAGGATGAACGCGTGGCAGACAAGGCCATGCATAGTGCATGGTTCGAAGATCTCAAGATCGGTGAGTCATACGAGCTCCAGAGTTGCAAGCCGAGAATCACAATTCGAAGGCCCTTCCAGGTGGGGATAGCCGTTTATGAGCTCACGAAACTGCGAATGCTGGAGTTCTACTATGACTTCCTCGATCGCTACGTAGCTCGTGACAGCTATGAGTACCTGCAGATGGACACTGACTCCGCGTATATATCATTTGCCCTGAGTAGCAGGCACATAAGCGGGACTGGCTAGCTTGGGGCAAATGGTCTGGACGGACTCCGGGACTGTTCAAGCTCGAGTTCGAAGGCTCCTGTGGCATCTCTCTCTGCTCCAAATGCTACTATGTGGAGAGCGCAGCTGCAAGTAAGTGCTCGGCTAAGGGAATGTTAAAGCGGAAGAACGAGGTCCCTTCTCTTGGCAGAGGTTCTACAGCGCCCTACATGGCTAGCTAAAACAGAGCTAAAAACCGAGGCCTACGCAAGGCGCAATCAGGGTATGGTGGTGTATGCGCAGGAAAAACTTGGACTCTCCCCTTACTATGATAAGCGCCATGTGCTGCCAGATGGGGTCCATACAGAGCCCATCGAGTATCATGTTAGCACCCTAGGGGGTCGTAGCTGTGTGTCTTCAGGGACTAGCTGAAGCTCTTCTATGACAAATGGTCGCCTAGGCACTCCGTGCTGGCGTGCCAGGTAGTACAGTGTAGGCCGCCCCTCCGCCTCCACATACCTGTCAAGCCTGTGAACATCTATCGACCAGTTAGGATCTGTTGCACGCCATCGACCACCTTCCAGCTCACCAGGCTCATACAGGTACCGAACCAGAGCATCAGGTGGTAGGCACGCCTCTCCGTTGTTCACTCCTCTAGAGCTGTGACCAGCAGAGTGTCTGATAGCCTCTACCGGCTTCTTCCTGATTAGCCTAGTAACCTCAGCATTGGATCTCTCGACCACAGCAGGCAGCCCTCTCACCCATACTCTAGAACGTTCACTCGGCGTGGCCATTTCCTGGGCATATTGGTGTGGGAACAGTCTCTCTGCCAGTGTCGATTCCACCGCTCAACGATAGCCTGGGCACGGTGATGCCCTACCTCGCCTCGCCTAACTGCCACACCATGTTTCCGCATGAGGGCTGCAGTCTCCCCTCTGAACTCCTTACACTCATCCACCTGCAACAATTCCGGCCACTGGAGGGGATTTTCCGAATCCTCGTAGACACCCTGGAATGCCTGGGTCACCTGGCCAGCTGACTTGTCTGTGAGCGGTACTGCCACCTTGTACCTGCTGGTGACATCGACGATGGTGGGGGCATAGTTGTAGGTCTTACGACCAACCGAGTCGTGTGGAAGGAATAGAACATCTGCCTGGTGAACTCTGTTCGGGACAGTTTCCTCGAAATGGGCATGCCTGATGTGCCGTGGACGAGGTCTGTATATCTGCCACATCGCCTGGTGGCTGAGCCACTGGCTAACTGTCTTCAATGTGAAGTTGTGGCCCTTGCGACGTGTAGCCTCGAGTAGTTGAGGGGGCTCACAGTAATATCCACCAGGCTGATAGTAGAGTTCCTTAAGAAAGACGGTTGATAAACTCCCAGATTTCATCACTGACGTCCACTCCCGTCCTGTCACGCACGTCCTGGGTGAACTCTAAACAGATGAAGAGACGGCCATCATTCATTTGACCATCACTGAAGACCTCCTCAAACACCTCTGTACACTGGCGTCTAATCTCTGCTGGATCCTCACTGAACAGTAGTTTATCGATCAACCCTCGGAAGTTAAGGGACTTGACCAGGTCGTACAGAGACCCTATCCTTATATACTACGGCTTAAATGTTCGGCGGCCCCGATGGCTGCGAGTGCTATGGCAACATACGGTAGCCAAGGGCCTGCGACTCCGAAGAACGTACCTACTCCTGAGGCGATGGCTGGTATGGCTTCAGAAATCTTCTCCACCCCATGGAAAGCATTGTTGGCGATCTTGCAGACCGTCTCGCCAGCCTTCATTGTGAACAGAGCGATCAGAGCCCCAACTGCTGCCAGCAGACCGATAGAACCTTTTACGTAAGTAAACTGTAGTCTATAGCATGGCCTCCGCACTCTTGAATGTGGGCGTGTTTGCCTTAGTGAACTGGGGACTCAGCTTCGCCGACAAGAAGGCGGCAGAGGTCGAGCGTGAGTGTCATAACCAGGCGATGGAGAAGCTGTCTAAGGAGAAGTTTGAGTACAGTAAAGCACTCGAGCATATGTGCCAGAGGGAGGCACGCCGACGACAACTCCAAGCTCAGGCCAACCAGAGCCTCAAAGAGGCAGATGAGAGTCTCGATGAGTACTACGAGGCTGTAAAGATATCTGAGCCAACGCTCGACTATGAAGCATCGACAGGTCAGAAGACGGCAGAGCTTATAGTAGTGGTGGCAGCTGCAGCAGTGCCGACAGGAGTCATGCTCTACGCACACTCAAGCTGAATACCTGATGTGTTCAACACGCATACCTTAGCATAGCCAAAGTAAAGTACCGTCACACCTAATGAGCGAGTTCCAGCTATGAGGTTTCCGATGTTGAAGCTGAGCCGGTTTCCCTGATTAGGTGGGATGTCCCTGCCCCTGAGGTGGTGACGACCCTCGAGTACCGACTCGAGGTCGTCGCTTCCACTGGTTAGGTGCAGAAGTGCATATGACTTAGTTTTCTGTCTGTAGAGTTGGCAATCAGCCAGCTCACATACCTCCCCAAGAACATTGGTTCCAGCAACCACAAGCTTGAAGTCGTCTAGCTTATCCACCTGCTGGATGGCTCCTCCCTTCTGAACCAGGACCGCAACAGTGACACAGTCCGATGCACCACGATGCAATGTCAGCTCTACCCGTTGGTTAGCTGTGGCTTGGACCTGCCTGTGTTCTCCACATGCACGATCCGCTATTTGGAACCCGTTTGCTTCAGCTCCTGGTCATTCTCGTCATGCCGGACATGAAGTCTTGGAGCATTCATCGGCGCATCTGCGAGCTGCTCAGTGTACACCCGGAGGACCAGCCTATCCTGCATGGCAGCCAGATTCACGTGTGTGTTCTCGAGGAGGGTTAAGAGTGGAACTGCCACAGGCTTCTCGACACCTGCCCATAGTTTGAATTCCGTGAACCCCTCATTGCACCCCACAGCGTAGTACCCCTTTCCCTTCATATAGGTTGGGCCATGAGCCAGCGGATCTAGGACTCGGTACTCATCGTTCACATAGGTGGTGTCCACGGTGCTGTTGCTCTGCACGATCTCCCACCTGTTCAGAACCTGTGGGAGCTCTACCATCTGTTCTATTGTGCTCTGAAGCTTGAACTCGAGTATCATGCTCTTGATCTCGTGGATCTGTGCCGAGATTGCAAAGTCAATGTACTTCCCAGCAGCGGACAACGGGTTCTCATCGTGTATACTGGGTCGAATGACCGTCAGGCAGTCCTTCCGAGGATCAGTGCGGTGCGATGTCGTGGGTTTAATGGCCCCATCTGGATGTTGCACATACTGCAGCATGTTTAAGATCTGGGTATATAGAGGGGTCAAACGGCTGCCATGTTTGGTAAAGTTCTCCAGCAGATTGTCTATAGGCAGCAGGACAAGTCAGCACGACAGTCAGCATGACAGCCACGGCGTGCACTGTCCCACTGTGACAGGGTCCAAGGACTGCTTCGTGACATCAACATTATCCATGAACAAGCCAAGGTCACACCTTCATCTGATGTGGAGATACTGGCTGCCATAGAGGAAGGAGTGCCAGCTCGTAGTACAAAAGAACTCCTGACTCGGATACTCTACCGGAAGTTTGACAGCACCCAGGGCAGGACACTCGACCTACCTCCTGTGGCCAAACCAACAGTCCTGTTATTCTAGCTCTCCAAAGGGCGAGGGTCGACCCCAGAGATCTACCAACAGACGGGAAGTGGGCTGCTGTATTTACCCTCCATAGCCAGGAAGAGCGAGATATGTTGAATAGCCTCAATTCTGGAGAAAATAACTACTTCAGGGAGGAGGTCAGTGCCGCTGTAGCGGAGAGCCACAACACCAGTCATGCAGAAGGTACTCAGGAGGGGTTCATTGTTGGCCGCAAAGAGGCTGTTGAGCACATCTTCAATGAAAGAGGTCGCAGGAGATTGACCAGTAATCTGCCAGCATTTCTGAAATTCCCAGATAACTACCAGGACTACCTCATCAAATCCGCTCGCAAATGAGATGCTCGTCGTGCATGGACAAAGTGGATCTTCCGTGAGAAGTTCCATAAGAAGAGAGTCCTAGACACGGACCAGTGGGTAGAGTTACGGCGACAGTACGGACTTGACGAAACTGCTGAAGTAGCAGCGGAGACCGCTGATGAAGGACCTCAAGCAGCTGAGACCGCAGACCAAGTAGCGGAGACCGTGGACGAAGTGGCGGAGACCGCGCAGCCTTCTAATGAATGAAAAAAAGTTGCAGCGGAGACCGCTGCGTTCTCCGCTCAGGCTGTCAACGATAACGCGTAGAGCAGGCTAGTTTCCTGGCTGGATTCAGGTTGTAGGTGACAGTCTGCGCCTTTTCCAGAGATGGCTTGAAGTGTGACAGCTCACCTGTCTCCTTGTTGCTGAAGATGAAGCGGAACAGCTCAGCTGCCCTCTGTACACCTGTGATAAAGTCCCCTTTGGTCTCCTTGAGGGTTATGCTGTCACATATGGTCTCGAGCAGGGCACGTCCACACTTGGAGCTGAAGCATAGCAACCGGGGATTGTGGCGGATGTCCGGTGAGATCTCGTGGGTGTACTTCTGAAAGAGGATGAAGACAGTTATCTTTGTGTGCCGGATGCGCCTGATGTTGCTGAGGTAGGTGACTGTCTTCTGGTCCATTGCAGGGTCATCGATAACTAGAACAAGTGGTTTTGTCAGTCGGGATGCCAGCAGCTTCTCCATTTCTGCATCTTGGTGATTGGGCCATTGTACCATTGATCATTACTGTCAACCGCCTCAGCAGCGGAGTCAGACACCAGAAGGATGTATTGAGTGTAGATGTTCGGCCAGGAGAGCCCGCAGCAAGATGTTTTTCCCATGTCCTGACGGGACAATGATCAGCACCACCTGGCCAGCATCGGCCGGCCTACTGTCGAATGGTACAGACATGTGTGCGGAGCATGGTTAGCACTTGGTCGGTGGTAGCCTCGTCTATATCTGGGAGACTAAACGGGAGTACTTCCTGCACCAGCTCGTTCACCTGCAGAGCGGTGAATCCTGCACCTCCGGCGGATACGAAGGATGCGATGGAGGCATCAAGCATGAAATCCCAGCAGCAGCTGAGAAGATAGTGTAGAGGGCCTGTGACAGCACCCACAGTGTCTAGTACATCCAGTATCTGTATGATACATGCACGGGAAGCCATGACTTCCTGTGGTCTTAAACAGCAAACCAAAGAACCCTGACTTCTTCACCTCTGGTAGCCAGAGGCTGGCGGTCGCACCTATTTGGCCGTCGACCGTGATATGGCTCGGGCCGAGGGTGCCTATCTTGAGATTCTCTCCATCCTGTTGGAATGAGCTCCGTGGTTTCAGGAGATCCTTAACCAGGTCCTGTGCATAGGACTCAGCCATAACCTTGATGGATCCAGCCTCATCGACTCCGAGCATACCTTGCATCATCACCCTCTCCTTGATGCCCATCCCCTTGTATACAGTCTTGGCCTTGTTAATGGCCGATTGTCCTACCGTATCAGTGTTCCCCATGAGATATCGGGCTGGGATGGCCGCCATGCCTCATATGCTCCAGGGGTCTCGTGATCCATCTCTCACTATTCAGAGGGGTTAAACGTAGGCGACGATGATCTCAGCCATTGCACTCGTTGCTAGCCCTAGAACCACGGCCTCCATTAGTGTATCACGTTCACCCATGATCTTGGCGGCAACAGTGTAGCAGGCACCACTGCGGGCAATCTTTGGGATGGGGTGAGTTATTCCGAGACAGTGCCCGGTCACCCCACTCACCACTGTAGCGAGGACAGCCAAGTGCCGGCAGGAAGAACCTCATTTCCCCCCTGTCATCTTCACCATGGCCACATTCGCCACCATGTTACTGGCGACATGGACTGCCAGAGGTTTTGCTTTGGTCAGTAACTTCTGTGTCTTGGTTCGCAGCAGGTTCTCCACCTTCTGAAGACTCGCCTGGCTCTCGGGCAGTTGCTTCACGATCTGTACCATTGACGTCATTGTTTAAGCACTGAGTATACAACGTGGTTAAACATCTGCGTCCCCTGTCGAGAGAGCTAATAAGATCTTCCCAGTCATCCCTCTATTGAGACATCCTAAACATGTCCAGGCTCATGCTATGGGAGAAGTACTATGATGTCTTCCAGAGGGAGTTGAAGGGCTACAAGAAGAAGACACCAGATGAGCTCACTCAGTTCTCTGGTGCTGAGCTGACAGAGGAGCTGACAGCTGTGAAGCTCTATCTAGGATTTGGTAAGGGACAGATCTGCTTCCTCGAATACATTATCATGGGTGGGAGTATCGCCGAGCAGCTCCTGTGAGCTAAAGGTTTCTACAAGGATCAGGAGTATCTGTCAGATGTGTTCCAGCAGTTGCAGACCGCCATGGCCTCACCTGACTCAGAGCTGAACAAGCCTCTGCGATACTACAAGCTGGAAAAAGGCTGCGCTGCCGAACCCTCCAGCCTTTGGATGTGCATGTTGGCAGTGGGTATAGGGGCTGTAGGGCATGCCAAACTGGTTCAGTGGCTCACCGTGGTCCCCACTGCTTCTGTAGAGAGTCAGGATAGTCTTATAGCTGATTTGCTAGCAGTGGAGTAGGCTGATCCCGAGCGCCACGATAGCTAGGCCTGACACCACATGTAGAGCTACCATGGGAGCGGTGTCGTGTCGACTGGCTGCAGTGTCGGGGCGCCTGGAGCTGCCGTGTCGACTGGCTGCAGTGTCAGGGTCGGAACGACTGTATGGCTCGTACTACGCGTAGGTGCGTTGATGGCAGTGTTGAAGCCGAAGTGGACACCGGGGGAACTCCCCTCGACTATCATGTTGTTATAGCCCCTGACTTAGAGGTCCTCGATGTTCACGATCATGTTGCTCGGAATCAAATGTACGTGTAGCGAAATAGCAAAGTCAAGTTTGCGACGGGCCTTCTGCAACCCCTGCTGGAACTTAGCAATAAGACTACTGGGGACTGCCACGATGATCATATCCTCAACGAGACGGATGAACATGGCCTGGACCTCTGCTCCGCTGACACCATCTATGGAATGTCGCAGCTGGGTCTGTGCCGTAAGGAGGCAGTAGCACAGTGCTTCCAGGGACTGGTTGATCCAAATGATCCCTGCTGGTGTGAGGCCTGAGGTGGTGTGTGGGACAAAGTACTTCCACACATCTGGATAGTCCTGCCGCAAGCCAGTGGTGTGCATATTTTGCACCAGCGTTCCAGGGTCGGAGTCTGGATCGAACAAGAATGTCGCTGTCTTCTGATGGCCTACTCGTCGGGGGGGTTCGATAGGGGAATCCTGAGTTGTCACATCTCGGGTCACCGTACATAACCCCTAGACCGCTGTTGTCACCACCATGTCACCGATAGTCTGGGTGAGTGCTGAACTCTCTCTGTAGTCTGCTGGCCGCTGAGACGCTATGACTGTTGAGCTGTGGGTCGAACGCATTTGTATCAGGGAGGCTTGCACCCAGCTCATGGAGGATTTGTCGCACCGTGAAGTACACATGGAATCTGAGACAGCTGGCGATGAGCACAGCTTCAGGAGTACCAGAATAGGAGTGAAGCAGGGTGGAACATACTCCAAATCCTGCCGTGGCACACCACACGGCAAAGTTCAGCTGCTGATTCCAGTATGAGAGGCTTGGAGCAGCCATCCAGGTATGAGCTTGCTTCGCATCCTTGATGGTGATCGGGATGACCGTTGGTCAGCGGTCGTGGGTTGACGGAGAAGCTGGTTCGGGACCGTCCATCCACTGTGATGGAGAACGGTGTTAGCTCTGGTATATCATCCAGTAGACCTCTCAGGCCAGTCAAGGGTGTACCCAGGAGGGGCGGTTGGCTACGGATGACTGTCGTGAGGTTCAGTGGGAAGGCCATCTATACTGGTGTTCTTAAAGCTACCATACAGGCAGCACACTATTTGTAGTCGTCTCGACTCCAGAGACCAGCGAGATGACCTCGCCGTAATATCTTGTTTTTTAACTCCTCCATATCAACCCGCCCGCTGGAGCCTTTTGAGGTAATGCTGTTGCAGTTTAGGTTTCTCCATGCGGTACAGGGTTTGGACCTTCAATATATGGTGGTACTCTTCATCGGTGACCTGGCCATCCTCGACAGCTTTGCTGACAGACTTGTCGATAGTCCGTAGCATACTCTGTGCCAGTGCCACATACTTAGCATGCTTCTCCAGCCTCCTTGTGATCTGCCGCTGCCCCACCCCCAAGCCCGTGGCCAAGACAGTGGCGGCTACTGTCACACCACCTAGCGGGATGGCGATGATGGCCCCCACCCCTGTAGCGAGAGTGGCCACAGCTGCCACCCCAGCACCTGCTCCAAACACACCTGCAGCAGTAGTTGTACGCGCGAGGACGTTATCGGCTGTCTTATATTGCTGGCGCGTTCTGCTGTACTTTTCTGCCTCATGGGTGAGATTCTGTCTGATGTATCTATCTGCTGGAGTTGCCAGCCATCCATTGTACCGCCCTCATCAGCCATCAGGGAGGGGTATATTTCTGGTTGCTTCCGCCACTCTAATTTTGCCATAGTATACCTGGGGATTAAACCTGCATCACTTGCAGAATCTGATCATGAGTCCTAGAAGGGTACATTTTGGAGAGCCTGGCGAACCGTGCCAGCTTGCTGGTGTCGAGACAGACATCTCTTAGACAGAGGTCATCCAGCACTATGTCAGGTTCCAGTAGCTTTCCGAGACGTGACATCTGGAACTTCACCTTATGACCAAGATAGTAGGTCCGCCGCTGGATGGCTTTCTTGGTCTTACACTTCTGTGCCATCTCCTCTTCCCACCGTATGACATATGGCTCATCCTCGTCTGTGAAGACACCCGGCTCATTGTTGTATGTGAAGACATCTGGCTCATCGTCGGATGTGAAGACATCGTCCCACTGACTCTCTGGCTCATCCTCATCTGCAGTCTCCGCTGCATCGTCCGTAGTCTCCGCTACATCTGGCTCATCGTCGTATGTGAAGACATCGTCCCGCTTACTCTCTGGCTCATCCTCATCCGCGGTCTCCACTGCATCGTCCGCGGTCTCCGCTACATCTGGCTCATCGTCATATGTGAAGACATGATATCCCATCCGTGCTGGCATATATGTTAATGGAGGGGCTGTCAAACAGGTGATTTACAGATGTGAACAGGCTAGGACTGATAGCTTTCCATAGGTTGCTGTTGGCACCTGGGAGATACTCTATCATGTCCCAGCCGACTTCTACCAGTGAGCTACTGTGTGCACTGCCCGGAGGAGGATGTAGCACATCGGCGTATATATGTTGTGCCCTGCCCGGGGCACCTCTAAGAGGACTCATTCTACACAGTACTGTACCACCCGTCTCCCCTCTAGAGAGGGTGAGATTATGTTCTCACCACCGGCGAGCAGCAGTCAGACAATCGGCATGGTTATATATCCTGTTTAAACCCCTCCTATAGCGTGCTATGGAACCCATATTTGCTCACTCGACTGGTCTTGCTGACCTGGCATCTGTGTACGCAGTTGATGCTGCCAATGTAGAAGAGAGTGATGGCAAGTCATTCACCCTACAGTACGAAGCAAACTCAAAGGCATTCTCCTTCCACCCCATTGGTGGTGATGGGGTGGAGCTGCTCACAGACCTCAAGGATGTGTCGAAGGAGCGCCTGGGTTGCAACATAGATGGCCACAAGATCGTGTTTCGGTACGATTTCCCGATGAGGAAGTACATCCTCGAGCCGTTGATTGAGCTCTCGGATACAGAGGTGGCAGACATCAACACCCTAAATGACGACCTCGGCTTTCATCTGGTCAAACCCTATTCGAGCGGTGCCCCGCCGATGGCCCATGATGGCCTGCTATTGACCCTGGCAAAAAACCTGCAGTTCATCTTTGAGAAGAATGAAGTGTGGTACCGCGCTGGACCTGGGGGTGACTGGCAAACATAGTTGCCCCTATATAGGCCTCCCGCAGTCATTGACATAGAGGTTACTCCCATCTCCACTGTTGTGAAAAAGGATGGGACAGTTCGAAAGCTCTACAATCGGGGATTATCCTTCCTCACCTACATAGGTGAAGGTGTCTCCCTGACAAGGGTGGGTCACCAGATTGGGGTTACAGGTGGAAAGCTCCTGCTGCGTTGTCCATTCGATGGACCAGAAGAAACTGTTAACCTCCAGGGAACCCTACGGGTAGATGGTGTGTCACATTTCTCCAAAGTCAAGGGTGCTGTTAAACTGCTTCAGTGAGTCGGACTCACTAGCCCGCTAACGACTCATATAGTCCTAGAGCTACGTTTCTTAGCTGGCGGCAGAGTGAAGCACTTTAATAAACCTGGACATTATAGAATGAACATGGAATTCAGAATAATACAGGTTTTGTCATCAGACCCTGATGACGACATCTCCACTTAATGGAGAAAACAAAGAGTGCCACTGGATTCACCAGCTCCACACGCTGGAGCCCATAGGCATCAATCTAGCAGGGTAAGGGTCACCGTCTTCCCTGGGTCGACACACGCACCACACACGGACAGATCCAGTACATTGTTATTACTCTTTTCTAAACAGGTGACCCCCACCCACCAAGGCCAGATACCTTTGCTGACTTCTCCATTTCAAATTTCGACAAAATCTTACCCACCCATCGGCCGCACAAAACAAGGCAAAAGCAGCCACACACGAGAATCCCCGCCATGAGCCATGCCATCAGAATTACCACCTCTACTGTCACCGTTACGCTCACCATCTACAGGTATTACACAGGGATCGCATACGCCTGAAGACCATCTCAGTGCATACGAACCACACTACGTCTCGAGCAATAATGAATCGTACGTTGCCTCACCACCAGACTAGCCACGCTCACCTGACGAGGTACACAGGAGAAACATGGACATCAAATCGGCCTGTACACTCATCAGTAACATGTATTCCGGACATAAATTCAATCTAAATTGCCACCACTGTGCGATAACCATCAGGACTGAAAACGAACATGCGCCTGACCCAAAATGGGTCAGAATGCTTAAAATAATGGATGATATGTGCGCACATATCGATTGGAACTATGATCACATTCAGTAAGTTACAAGAAGCACCATTAGCCAGTGCAATAACTTTCAATATCTTCATATGTGTTACAAATTTGTATGCCTTTTCTTAAACTTTATTGTCTTTCACAAAGAATCGATAAAGGACGTCAATGCTCACCTGGAATTCTTTTCTTATAATTTTTATAAAAACTTTTTTATAAACTCTTATTACCTTTTGGTGCACTTTTTAGCCTACGGTTCTATGTTTCACAAACAACACTTTTTATTTGTTCACTACTTCTCCACAATTCAACAAGGAGCCCCAATGCTCACCTGGAACTTTTCAGTCTTGTGCTCCTGTTCTACACAAAACACCTCTTACGTCTCGATAAAGAACAACAAAACTCATCTGGAGTCCGTTTTTATATTATATCATTTTATGTCTCATTTATTTATTTATTAAGTAACAAGTTCTGTGCTTGTTTTACAATTAAACTTATTATTTGTCCATCAAATAAGTCACGAAGAACCACAATGCTCACCTGGAAGTTTCTAGTCTTGTGTTTTACATTAAAAACCTGTTATCTGTTCATCATCATGTTTTCACGAAGTAAAACATAGAACAACAATGCTCACCTGGAATTTTTCCTTATATTTTCTCTCTTCCCCTACACCCCCAGTCTCTCACGCCCCACCCCCCTATCCGCTCCCGACATTCGATTTAACCTCACAGGATGATAGAACCACGGGCCTAAAAACAGGGATTAATATGACATACTAAACATGTGTCTCTGATGAGTCCCACTTAAGTGACGAAACGCCACAAGTCTGAATCAAAACTAATAAGTGATGACTACCCACATCATACCTTACAAATCCCTCACCCCACCAGAATTAGTAAAACAACTGTCGCATATTGGTTAATTTAGTACTTTGGCACATATACTGCCACAACCGGCAAAAATTTAGATTTTCGCCTAAAACCGGCAAAAAGTCTAAGCCAAACTGCTGATCTCAGAGGCGGTAAAAATCTTGCTGAACCGGCAAAATACATTGAACCGGTAAAAAACACAACCTGCAAAAATTCTGAACCGCCATGACAGTCGCAACCAGTGAAAATCCACAACCGGTAAAAATAACCTGAGCCGCCATGACAGTGGGACTGGCAAAGTCCACAAACCGGTAAGAAACGGTGACAACCGCCGAAATTGGTGACCACACAAACCGGCGAAAGAACCCTCCCCTACCCTTATATGGGTAATTGCGGGCCAACCCACAGGCTCGCCCCAGAAAGGTATAAAAGGGACTGAAAAAACAGCCTCCGACCATTCAGACTTCTGGATTCACAAATTGTAGCCAAGCGTCAGGCTATATCTAGTCCACAGATTGTATATCAACCGTCTACGTTGTTGTTAGGATGGCATAAGCCCACTTGGCAATTCTGGCCAGTTGAGCTAACAAGGTGACAGCTCAGCACCTAGCTTCTGTACACAGCATCATTCTAAATATACTTAAATAACTTGTTTATTATAGAGTAGGACAGTCCATCATATACATAGTAGCGATAGCAATCTTATACATTAATATAGTAAGATTTCTATGATAGTAGCATGCGTCACTATCTAATGAAACTTGCTAATACATGAGCTAAATGTATTGCTAGAGAAATATGGCTTTAACTGTCTGCCTGAATATATCAACGACTCGTGTATTGGATATATCTGTCCTTGTGTACTATATTCACATACTCCTTCAAAAAGATTTATGATTAATTTACCATTAATGATCTGACCAATGCAATTAGCCATCATACAATAATTTCAATGAACAATAACTCTGGATATGGTGAATATTTGAAAAGAATTTGACTTAAAGTTGTTGATGGCTTAGCCAGCAACAACTTTCAGTCAAATTCTTGTCAAATATTCACCATATCCAATGTTAAACCCCATGGAAAATGTAGTCTGTATAAATTCAGCGGGCAGACAGTTAAAGCCATATTTCTCTAGCAATACATTTAGCTCATGTATTAGCAAGTTTCATTAGATAGTGACGCATGTTAACCCTGAAATTTGTTTAATACAATTTCAATTTGATCATAAAAAATGCTCATTTGCAAACCAAGAGAAGACTATTTTTTTTAATGTACCACTGGAATGACTGGCTCGGTTATTGAGACAGTCATTTTAGTGGTAAATTTTCAAAAATACTTGTAGTCTTCACAGTTTTCAAAATATACACATTCTTCAATTACTCAGATTCTACTGGTGAAATCTCCTCCAACCATGGCAAGCTTCTCCAAGTGGTCTCGAGCACAGACACTAATGTTGGGGTCTACGGCACAACAGCAACAGTTTACAAAATAGACACATTCTTCAATTACTCAGATTCTACTGGTGAAATCTCCTCCAACCATGGCAAGCTTCTCCAAGTGGTCTCGAGCACAGACGCTAATGTTGGGGTCTACGGCACAAGAGCAACAGTTTACAAAATAGACACGTTACACACTCTTCAATAACTATGGTTCTATTGGTGCAATCGTCTCAAAACTTTGGTGGAAGCTTACCCATGTGGTCGCAAACAAGTCTGCCAATTTTGTGACCAAAGCGCAAAAGCAACATCTTTCAGCAACATTGTTTTGAAAATACACAATTTTGAAGCATTTTTCAATAACTCTCATGGAGCGATTTTTTCCCAACTTGGGTTGATGCGTGTCTGCGGGGTCCCGAAGATGTATGCCAATTTTATGGTCAAAAACCAAAATGCAACAGCAACCTTACGGTGGCCCGACTGAAAAATATATCAATGACTTGTGTATTGGATATATCTGTCCTTGTTTAATATATATTACCTAGATGTCAAATGTGTTTTGTATTTTGATAGATATGACACCAGGAACATCTACTGGCTAAGCGAAAGTTGGCCTTTAAGTGTAGGTAAGCCTAATTTTTTTCTACAGGAGATGATATCGGAAGCTGCGCACTAGAGACATCTTATCTCACTCTGAAGGTCTAGCAGCCGAACGAAAGCTTTACAAAACACAGTTACATAAGTGAAGAAAGCAGTTGTCATTGACATAGTTTTCAGTCATAAATCACCAGAACATATAGTAAGTAAGTATACATGTATGATATCAGCCAAAAAATTACTTTAATGTGTTTTTGAAATTTTGTCATTGGAATAACTGGCTCTATAATTGAGCCAGTCATTCCAATGATAAATTCTCAAAAATAGTCTTCTCTTGGCCTGCAGATCAAGATTCACTAAGAAAGAATGTCAATTCTCGTGATCAGTCATGGCCATTAAAATGTTATGTATTTGACATTAATGGAGGATTCCAGTTTATCTGTCAATCATATGATGTCATAATCAACTATGTGACGTGTAGGATGACATCATAATCAATTATATCATGAATGACGTAGCTAAGTTCATCACGAATGCTTAATCGATGACGGACTGAGCATTGTTGCACAAATTGGATGTCTTTACTATTTAATAAACATGCTGTTGAATATTTTGAAACTAATTTAACTGGGTGCTGTTGCTGCCATAGGCATAGTCAAATTAGTTTCAAAATATTAAACAGCTTACCTGTATTGTTTTCTGGAAATTGAGATTCAGTGCAAGGATCGATCGATCCCAACATGGGCCAATAGTGGGTGGAGCCTAGCTGGAGATGGGCAGGGAATGGCTAAAACTGGATTTATCCATTATTAACACTTTCACTGATAAAATCCCAGTACTTTAATTGCAGGGCAAACTATAGAAAAATGTTTGAATTGAATATTTTGAAAATAATTTGACTGAAAGCCACTGCTCTCTTAAAGCCTCAAACCTTGAGAATTCATCACTGAGGTGATTATAATTAAACATTTTCTTGTTGAATGTTGTAGATGACATCTACGGTACATTAACTCTATGTTATCTAATGTACCAATGGACAGAATGACTATGAAATATTAACTCATTCAACCTGATTACCAAATAACAACAGTTTTTATACAATTGAAGAAATAATTTCTTGAAGAATTTGAAAATAATTTCACTGGATTGCAGTCAATGTAGTTTCAAAATATTGAACAGTTTCCATATCATTAGCTTGAAATTGAGATACTAGGATAGTAGGTATGCGTGTGTTAATAGCGAATGACAGGAAAAGTTAATTAAAGTTTTGAATATTACCAAGAGGTATTCTGAAGCTGGTTCAAATCAGTGCCGGCAAACACAAGTTATTGCTCGGAAACGGACACATTTTTTGAATTTCATAGCTTCAAGGGCAAATAGCTCACAGGAAATTTGACGGAATTTTAACTGGGCCTCCATACTCATATTACTAATTTGTATGCCATAGCTGCTTCAAATCAGTGCAGGAAAACACACATTATTGTCCGGAAATGGGAAATTATTAAAATTCTATACTTTCAAAGGCAAATTTGACATGGCCTGCATCTTTGCATTACTAGGAAACAATATGTATGTACGAACGAACGTATGCATGAACGGATGCATTCCTATATGGTACTGAAAACCATGTAAGGAAAACAGTCTCAGGAATTTAATGCCCAAATTGAAATAGTGGTTGATTTTACTTCATTAGAATGTGAAATGAACAATTTTAGGTAACAACAGCGCAAAAATCCAAGATGGTCATCGTCACTCATGGAAACTACAGAGAATTCTATATCTCTGGAACCACTTCAGCAATTTCAACGAGAGGCCTAAGAGACCTGAATCGCTCACGTGGAATTATTGGCCACTGGCACAACTGAACAAAAATTTGCCAATCTAATTTCTGTGAAGAAGGGTTAGCCAAGATTTATTAAAATTGGTCCAGCAGTTAATAAGAAGTCTTAATTTATGATTTTCTCAGAAATTTCCAGAAAATACATGTCCGCCAAAACCGCTAAATTTTTTATTAATTCATGACGGACATGTTTTTTTATGTATCAACTTTTCATATACAAACTTTAATGGCATTTAGGCCCTAATAATATCTCCCAAATTTCGGCATGATCATTTCAGTGGTCTTGGAGAAGTTATTTTCGCGAAAGCTAGGTCATCCAAGATGGCCAACAAATCATTTGGACAATCAAGTTCCCTTGAACAAACTTAGTTCAGCTGTTGCTTCAGATGATGTTTAATGAGTTTTGAATCGATTCCTCATTGCTGTTTCCGAGAAGATTTTAAAGACGTTTCTAAAAATGAGCCAAAATCCAAGATGGCTGCCGGCTAAATTGGCCGATTGGCTTCCTTTAAACAAACTTGGATCCCAATGCCCTAAGGATGATTCCTGCCATATATACTTGAAATCGGGCAAGTAGTTCTCGAGAAGGCATTTAAAATTTCCGATTGCTTTAGTATAGGAGTTTTTGGCAGGAAAAAGATCCAAGATTGCCACCAAACCATTTATCCAACGGTTTTGAAAATGACAAATTTGAGATCAAAATATCAAAAAAAATATATGAAAGCAGGTTCGGCTCCAAAATCCATCAAATGAAAATATCCAATATGGCCTCCAAACATGCTACATTTTGATTGGTCCATGGCAGCCATGTTTTCTTATGCATCAACTTCGCTTAAACAACTTTTAATGCCCCTCAGGTCCCTAATCATATTTGCCAAATTTCAGCCTGATCCATTTAGCGGTTCTGGGAAAGAAGTCGTTTTCGCTAAAACTAGGTCAACCATGATGGCCGCAGAGCCATTTGGCCAATCAAGTTCCCTTGAACAAAGTTGGTTCAGCTCTTGCCCTAGATAATATTTGATGAGGTTTGCATCAATCCCCCAAGCAGTTTCGGAGAAGATTTTTAGACGTTTCTAAAAATCGGCCAAAATCCAAGATGGCCACTGGCCAAATTGGCCGATCGGCTTTGTTTCAACAAACCTGGATCCGTATGCTCTAAGGATGCGTCCTGCCAAATATCATTGACATCAGCCCAGTCATTTTTTGAGATGTCATTTAAAGGATAAAGTTGATGGATGATGGACACACGACCGAGGGTCACCACGGCATCAGCTCACTTGGCCTTCCAGGCCAGGTGAGCTAATAATATTAGAGTCCATTTTATGTTTTTCAAATATGTCTGATCATTTGAAATATGTTTCTAGTTGATGGGAGGTGAAGGTCATGCAACAAGGTCATGACCAACATCATTTTTGTCCTCTTGGTGCCAAAATTACGAGTACCTCTGAAGTTAATCGATCTATTTGCATGATGTTAGACACTATTGTTGGATTTACAAACATGCCCTATCATTTGGAATATGTTTTTAGCTCGATAGGAGGTAAAGGTCACAGAGCAAGGTCAAGGTCATTTCCTTTTTAGCCTTTCAGTGCAGAAATGGAGTGACTTGATCAATTTGCATGATATTAGACTTTATTGTACGGTTTTCAAACATGTCTGTTCACTTGGATTAGGTTTCAGTTCAATAGGTCAAGGTCTCGCAGCATAGTCAATATCATCCTTATCGTGCTCATTTTGAAGAGCTTCAAAGTCGATTGGACGTCAAGGCCACCTGGTCGGGTCAAAACAAAGGTCAACATATTCGATAAAATCAATTTATAACAAGCTCGTCCTGTGGCAATTACAATTACAGCATGACAGAATAACCAAGAGCTCCGCAAACAGCGCATAATACCCGCCATGATGACAAACCAATGAATGAGTGCTATCAGAAAATATTTATTTCTTCCTCAGACCTCAGACCCAGACCAGTCAGCCTTATGAAGTGTCAAAGCGATCCGTTAAACGCCGATAAACGGAAAGAGAGTTATCATCCGGAAACCAATTTTCAAGATGGTGGCTGGTGGCCATCTTGAATTTCGGATCAGTGTCAATCTTGATAGGTTTCTTCTCCACACCTACTCCAACCACCCTATCAAGTTTCAAAGCAATCCGATAGATGGTAACGGAGTCACTATCTGGAAACAAATTTTCAAGATGGCCACCAACCAGCCAGTGGCTGGTGGCCATCTTGGATTTTGGATCATTGTCAATTTCGATAGGTTTCTTCCTCAGAGCTAATCCAACCACCCTATCAAGTTTCAAAGCGATCTAATAAACGGTAACGGAGATATCATCCGGAAACTAATTTTCAAGATGGCCACCGGTGGCTGGCGGCCATCTTGGATTTTGGACCATTGTCGGTTTTGATAGGTTTCTTCCCCAGACCTAGTCCAACCACTCAAATATGATGCAAATAGTGCTGTAGTCAGAGAACTGCAGTACATATATATGTCAAGCAACCTATCCAATTATGAACTACACCAAAAGGGAGATACATATACACAGAGCACATTTAATAAGATTAAATGTGAGTTGGAATCTAATTTTCAAGGGGTAGATTATTGAAGCATACATGTACAACTATCATGATGCATGTCACTGGGAATAATTAGTACGTAGTAAATCAGGGGCATGCAATACCAAACCGTCCTCTTAGTGTGGTCGTTGAAGGTTTAAACCAAGAAAAAAATGGTATAGAAGCGAACTTGGTAGCGTTTGAAAGGTAGTTTCGAGGACAATAACATCCAAAATCGCCTAAAATCGGCCTTGGGGAGAATTTTTCAAGAAATTCCACAGAAAGAAATTAAGCAAATTTTTTAGTCACTGCTTAAACCAATTTATATTCATTTTCCAAACTGTTATCATCTTCATTATCAGAATTGTGAGAAATTAAACATATTTCTGCAGCATTTTTACAACCTTCATGCCTGCAGTCGCCACAGGCTGCCACACACTTTACTCTATTTTTACGACACATGCAGATATTGGTACTATATGGATTCTTTGACGATAATTTGCATTTACAGCGAACGAGCTTCAGCAAACTTCCCGGAGCTGCATCTATATCTATCATGATTGGTTTTAACTCTATGCCATCTAGGTTCCAAACCCAATGTGTTGGATCCAGCCATGCCTCTGAGAGTGTCTTCCACACAATGACTTGTAAATGAACACGTGAACTGTGAAAAAACGCTGCTCTTTCAGTAGGATGCAGCTTCTTTGGCTCAATGGATGTTTTACAGGATGCAGTCATCTCCATGAACCTTGTGTACCGTAACCTGTTGAGAGTCAAAGCTCTTACCACCATACATGACAATAAATAAACGCACTCCTGCCTCACCAACATGAGTTGCTGTTGCTTCACAGTCACTGATTATGGAAGATAGTCGACGCACTTATTCTGATTCCTGTAGTTTCTTTAACAAGCTGGACTTCCCATGGCCAAATATTGCAGACGTGGTATTACATCCAGTCCAGGCATGAGCAAAAAGAAGGTGTGACATTACATTTACATCAACCTTTCTAACCAATCACGAATGCTCCAGATTTTCAGTCTTTTCTAAGAGATTTCTTGGCCTCTGATCTAAAGTATATATCAGCCATATCAGGTTTCCAGTAATACATCAGTAAAACTAGGATGTCTGTATCATCTGCTACAACAGTAACTGCATCTCGTTGCCTTGAAATTCTGAGTGCATTGGAAACTACCATTGTGTCAGCGTCACCTTTACTGACATGGTGGCCATCAGATTTTAAGTAGGTACTCAACAATTTAATGAATTGGCTCTTATTTCTCTCATTTGACAGAAATACTTGGTGATCGTTGCACATCTCCATAGATTCATTGACTTGAATGTCTGCTGATGTTCTACCACCCTCATTTGGTGTTCATGATCCTTTGTCGACGACAAGAAATTGCTCATAACCATTGAAAACAATGCATCATTTTGACATAACTCACATACAGGTCAACTATATCCTTGTATGGGTTTTTGTTCTCCATCCAACTCTATGAAGAAGTGCACCCACATCAAGAACAAACATCATATGGCTATCTGGTTGTGAAGGAGATGCCTCCTTCAGAAGCGTCTTTACTAACTGTGCCATGTCAGTTTTCCTCATGGCACAAGCTTTGAACAAGGATGTTGGTTTTGCTGTCAGTTCATAAGTAAAACATGGAGCCCTATCCTTTTCTCTCTGTGCAAGCGCTATTATCCGGGAAAACGATGTTGTTGGATTTATGTGTAATTTTTGCTGGTCAACTTTGATACCCGGATACAGATACTGCAATGATCTAACCTGGTCATTTCTTTTGACAGTTGCATCTAGGATATTTACATTGTCAAGTTTGCTATGAATTGTTGACCCCACTTCCTCTGTACCATCACAATTTACATTATCCCCATCAGTAGCAACTAAACCAGAAGCCAAAGAGTGCAATCTTGGTTAAATTAAATGGTTCATATTGATTAAACCACTCGCACCCTCTATTCAAGTCACTGAAATCATGCCTACTTCTTGTTGCTCCTAATTCAATGTGTTGTTCACTAGTGTTATGCTTAATTTGTGCTAAGCTTGTCATAGCATTATGCACCGCAGCACATTTGTGCATGCTGTAAATCCACTGCAGACAGACACTCTGTTATTCCTCTCCCTCTCGTCAACCCACCACAACTTTTAATGGATCGCATCAGAACTTGCTCAATTGCTACATCCATCTGGAGTTCTGCCCAGTATCTACTACTCCTCCGGACAGTATGGTAGCCATCGTTGATGAAACATTGATACACCATGGATGCTCTTCTGGTAACTCTAACATTAGCTGTAAGTAGAGTCTGGCACTTTTTGCATAATTAATGTGACCTGTTGCAGCAAACAGGTTTATCATTTTACTGACTGCAACAAGGTGCAGGCTCCAATTTGCAGTTCTTTCAGCACGATTGAAAAGTTTGAGTGTTTCCATATATTCTATATACTGTAGCCAAAGCTTGGTTGTTCGGGAACTCGTTCCGACTTTATCCTTATACTTCATCAAACATCTCTGCAATGCCACAAGTTCTTTTGATGCAGCAATATCTATAACTGGTAGCGACAGGTCTTTTACTCCATCATATAAATCACATAGTTTATCCAATGCAGCATTGTCTAACTTATCTTCTGCCCAGACATTCTCAGCACTGCAAGAAGACTCTCTGCTATTCATATCTGATGTCTCATCTGAAATGAATGGGAGATCTTCCGTCTCAGTATCTATTATTTCATCCAATGGCATATGGGAGTCTTCTGTTTCGACATTAACTGTTTCGAGTGACAGATCTATTTGCAGATATTCCACTCTATTCTGTGCCAATGCTTCACTTTGAATTGATGTAGGCGGTAAAACAGCTTTCACCAATTGATTAACTAGTGCAGCTTTTACTAAAAGGTGTCCCCGCAAAGCCCTTGCCACAGCTTTTCCTGTCATCATGTGGATTACTGCGTTTAGACCATAGACTTGTTCCAAGGCCTCTTCCAATCCAGAGCACCTCATCATTGAGCCAATACTACCTAAACAGCTAATCATAGTGTGAATACCACCGAGTCTGCATACAACATTCGTTGATTTCGCTTTGATGATTTCTAGTGCTTTGATCCACAGTGGCTGATCGAATGTTAAGCATAGAGTGACTATATTTATGTTTTCAGCCTGATTTTGTATATATAGAAATGTTGAATAAATTCACGTGTCATCTGATGAATTTAAATCTATAATTGGTAGAAACAGTATATCCAATTTCAAATGCTCACTGCCAGAAAATTGTGCAGCATAAAGTCTGACCAGCTTGGTCTAGGTCTAGCGGCCTTGCTAAAAAAACAACCAGACTGCTATGATACCATATGCGTATTTAATATTTTTTCCACTGATCTGACCTCTAAAATATAAACTAAATTTAACTGGATCTGAATTTTTCTCCCAAGGCCAATTTTAGGCGATTTTGGATATGTTATTGTACTCTATTTTGCGCTATCAATGATACCAAATTCACTTATACACAATTTTTTCCTGGTAAGGTTTGTTTTTTACTTCAACGACCACACTATTTTTCATCTTCCTGCAGCAATCATACATCATTGTCTCTTCACCTTCCATCATCCTGCACGAAGATTGCTGCACTATTGTGGAATTTCCAGAGCACAGTACAGTGGGGGTTGTTTTTCTTGCATGAGCAGTGACCCTTGCAAGCGGTCTGGCCACCACATTTGATCAGTTCCAATACAGCGACTGGCACTGGTTTGTAGGGGCACTGGGCTGCATTTCCAGAGCACAGTACAGTGGGGGTTGTTTTTCTTGCATGAGCAGTGACCCTTGGTTGGAACATACCCTTCCCCGACAAGCAGCCATCCATTTTCCTCTTTGCGCGGTATGCATGGATGAGATGTTGTATAACTTTTGTCGCTCATAGCCAAAAAGTTTATACAAAATATGGGGCAAGAATTGTTGCTCTGGTAGGAGGAAGCTTGTCACCCTTAAGATTTCTGTGCCTGAACACTTCCCAGTGAAACGCTTGGGTGGTAGATGGTCCCTTAGAACCCCCAACAGACACCCCCTTTAGTGGGTTGGTCTGTAGTTTTATTAACCACTATAAAAACATACTTACCGTTCAATCACTACTTGCTAAATCAATAATCTGCATTTATCTACCAGAATAAGATTTTTATGCTCGCTTACATACCCCCTTATGCCTATCCCATCATCATGCATACCCGTAACCAGGCTACTGGTAGAGATCACCCCCAGCATAAGCCCTGATAGAGACTGGCACCAGTCTGTACTCACTCCTAGGTGACGCCTGTCACTAAGCATGCCCGCGCATGCGCAATAGATCCCAACTAGGAAACAGATTCACTTTTCTAAATTTAAATGCTGTATATCCTGAATAGATTCTCAAATCATTCCCCTGCGGGGTGGCTGAGACCGGGTCGTAGTGATTGAATGGTAAGTATGTTTTTATAGTGGTTAATAAAACTACAGACCAACCCACTGAAGGGGGGGGGGGTCTGTTGGGGGTTGCTATTACACCACAAAAACATCTTGACTGTTCAATCACTACTTGCTAAACCCGTAGATTTGGTCAGTGCCCCACTGTAAAAACATGGTGGGAGGAGATTTGAGAATCCATAAGCAAGGATAAAAATCAAACAAAACATAACCAAATGTTAATAACATAACACAAGAGGCCCAAGGGGCCTGTGTCGCTCACCTGGAGCACCATCAGTTTTTTTCAAAATTGTTGGTGGGTGGTTTAGCAGTCTTTTAAATGAGTTTGTGGACATTTTTGCAAGTGCAATATGGCCGCCAAACACACTACATTTTGATTGCCCTATGGCGCCTATGTTTTTTTGATGGATCAACTTCCTTTGAACAAATTTTAATGGCCCAAATTTCGGCCCGATCCCTTCAGCAGTTCTGGAGGAGTCGTTTTCGTGAAAACCAGGTCATTCAAGATGGTCGCCGAACCATTTGGTCAATCAAGTCCTCTTGAACAAACTTGGCTTACCTCTTGGCCTAGATGAAGATTTCCCCAAGTGGTTTCAGAGATTTTTAAAGACATTTCCTGAAATCGGCCGAAACCAAAATGGCCGCTGGGCAAATTGGCCGATCGGGCTCATTTGAACAAACTTGGATCCTTATGCCTTAAGGATGCTTCCTGCCAAATATAATCGAAATTGGCCTTGTAGTTCTCAACAAGATATTTTTAATTTCCCATTGCTTTAGCATGGGAGCTTTTGACAAGAAAATTATCCAAGATGGCCACCAAACCATTTATCTGACAGTTTCAAAAATTGCAAATTTGAGCTCAGAATACCCAAAAACATATATAGAACCAATTTTGGCCTCAAGATCCATCAAATAAAAAAATCCAATATGTCCGCCAAACACGCTACAGTTTGATTGGCCCACGGCAGCCATGTTTTTTGACGGAGCAACTTCCCTTGAACAAACTTTAATGGCCCTTAGTCCCTAATCATATCTCTCAAATTTTGGCCTGATCCATTCAGCGGTTCTGGAGAAGTTGTTTTCGGGAAAACTAGGTCATCCAAGATGGCTGCCGAACCATTCAGTCAATCAAGTCGTCTTAAACAAGCTTGGCTTACCTCTTTGCCTAGATGAGGTTTCATAAGTTTTGAATCGATTCCCCAAGCCGTTTCGGAGAACAAGATTTCTAAAGACATTTCTAAAAATCGGCCAAAATCCAAGATGGCCACCGGCCAAATTGGCCGATCAGCTTCCTTTGAACAAAATGCAATCCCTATGCCATAAGAATGCCTCCTGCCAAATATAATTCAAATCAGCCCAGTAGTTCTCGAGAAGACATTTTAAATTTCCCATTGCTTTAGTATGGGAGCTTTTGGCGGGAAAATAATCCATGATGGCTGCCAAACCATTTATCCGACAGTTTCAAAAATTGCAGATTTGAGATCAGAATACCCAAAAACCTACATAAAACAAATTTCGGCCTCAAAATCCATCAAATCAAAAAATCCAATATGGCTGCCAAACACACTATATTTTGATTGGTCCACCGCGGTCATGTTTTTTGACGAATCAACTTCTCTTGAACAAACCTTAATCGCCCTTAGTTCCTAATTATATATCACAAATTTTGGCCCGATCGCTTCAGCAGTTCTGGGGAAGAAGTTGTTTATGTGAAAACTACGTCATCCAAGATGGCCGATGAACCATTTGGTCAATGAAGTTCCCTTGAACAAAGTTGATTCAGCGCTGACCCTAGATCATATTTTGTGAGTTTTGAATCTATCCCTCAAATGGTTTGGGAGGAGAAGATTTTTAAAAACATTTCTAAAAATCGGCCGAAATCCAAGATGGTCGCCAGCCAAATTTGCTGATCGGGTTCGTTTGAACAAACTTTAATCTCTATGCCTTAAGGATGCTTCATGTCCAATATAGTTGAATCGGCCCCATAGTTTTCGAGAAGAAGATATTTTTAATTTCCCATTGCTTCAGTATGGGATCTTTTGGGGAGAAAATGATCCACAATGGCTGCCAAACCGTTTATCCGACAGTTTCGAAAATCGGCACCTCACTCAGTTACTACAAAGAACATACATAGACTGGCAAGGAGCAAGAGATTGTCATGATTTGTTCTGGAAGCAGTCATCATCCTCATTAAAGCCATCAAGGAGAAACAATAATGAATGAAACTGCTTTAGCCTCTAAAGAGGATTGAATAACTGCTGATGAATGAAACTGCTCTAAGCCTCTAAAGAGGAATGAATAATTGATGATGAATGAAACTTCTCTAAGTCTCTAAAGAGGATTGAATAATTGATGACGAATGAAAGTGCTCTAGCCTCTAAAAAGGAATGAATAATTGATGATGAATGAAACTTCTCTAGCCTCTAAAGAGGATTGAATAATTGATGATGAATGAAACTGCTCTAAGCCGCTAAAGAGTAATGAATAATTGATGATGAATGAAACTTCTCTACGTCTCTAAAGAGGATTGAATAATTTATGATGAATGAAACTGCTCTACGTCTCTAAAGAGGATTGAATAATTGATGATGAAAGTGCTCTACAATAATTGATGCTGAATGAAACTGCTCTAAGCCTCTAAAGTGGATTGAATAATTGATGATGAATGAAACTGCTCTAGCCCCCAAAGAGGATTAAATAATTGATGATGAATGAAACTGCTCTAAGCCTCTAAAGCGGATTGAATAATTGATGATGAATGAAACTGCTCTAAGTCTCTAAAGAGGATTGAATAATTGATGATGAATGAAACTGCTCTAAGCCTCTAAAGAGGATTGAATAATTGATGATGAATGAAACTGCTCTAAGTCTCTAAAGAGGATTGAATAATTGATTATGAATGACACTGCTCTAGCCTCTAAAGAGAATTGAATAATTGATGATGAATGAAACTTCTCTAGGCTCTAAAGAGGATTGAATAATTGATGATGAATGAAACTGTTCCAGCCTCTAAAGAGGATTGAATAATTGACGATGAATGAAGCTGCTCTAGCCATTGACTAACTGATGATGAATGAAACTGTTCTAAGCCTCTAAAGCGATTGAATAATTGATGATGAATGAGACTGCTCTAAGTCTCTAAAGAGGATTGAATAATTGATGATAAATGAAACTGCTCTAAGCCTCTAAAGAGGATTGAATAATTGATGATGAATGAAACTGCTCTAAGTCTCTAAAGAGGATTGAATAATTGATTATGAATGACACTGCTCTAGCCTCTAAAGAGAATTGAATAATTGACGATGAATGAAGCTGCTCTAGCCATTGAATAACTGATGATGAATGAAACTGCTCTAGCCTCTAAAGAGGATTGAATAATTGATGATGAATGAAACTTCTCTAGCCTCTAAAGAGGATTGAATAATTGATGATGAATGAAACTGCTCTAGCCTCTAAAGATGATTGAATAATTGATGATGGATGAAACTGCTCTAGCCTCTAAAGATTAAATAATTGATGATGACTGAAACTGTTCTAAGCCTCTAAAGAGTATTGAATAATTGATGATGAATGAAACTGCTCTAAGTCTCTAAAGTGGATTAAATAATTGATGATGAATGAAACTGCTCTAAGCCTCTAAAGACGATTGAATAATTGATGATGAATGAAACTGCTCTAGCCTCTAAAGAGGATTAAATAATTGATGATGCATGAAACTGCTCTAGCCTCCAAAGAGGAGTGAATAACATAGTACTAGTAGGTCCATGGTTTAAGCCGCTATGTATCGAACAGAACTGTATGGATATTCCCGAGTAGCAATCTAATCAGCTAACAGATGTAGACTGGGTAGATCTGCTTAGCACTCTTGAGGTAGAACGTACACGTTTAAATGCGTTGTATACTCAGGGCTTAAACAATCACGTCAACAGTACAGATTGTAAAGCAACTCCCGGAGAGCCAGGCGAGTCTCCAGAAGGTGGAGAAGCTGCTCAAACGCACGACCCAGAAGCTACTGACACAGGCTAAGCCCCTGGCCATTCATGTCACCAGTAACGTAGCTGCGAATGTGGCCTTGGTGAAGATGACAGGTAGTAATGAGGTTATTCCTGCCGCTGGAGCCGCTGTCCTCACTACAGTAGCGAGTACGGTTGTTGACCACTGTCTAGCAATAACACATCCCATCCCAAAGATCGCCATTGGTAGCGCCTCCTATACTGTTGCCGCCAAGATTATGGGCGAACGCATCCCTCTAATGGAAGCCGTGGTTCTAGGCCTAGCGACGAGTGCTATGGCCGAGATCATCGTGGCCTACTTTGAGATTCTCCCCATCTTGTTGGAGTGAGCTCTGTCGTTTAAGGAGATCCTTAACCAGGTCCTGTGCGTAGGACTCTGACATAATCTTGAATATATATTGTATACCCCAACAATGTCTCTGTTACTCACAGACCTAGAGAGCAAAGAGTTAGGTGATCTCGCTCACTTGGGCGAGGCATTCCTGCCCAGGCCAAAAAAAGCTTGGATATTCATGAATATCCAAGTTCTGTGGAGCTTGAATAAACCAGCTAATCCCAGCTAATCCAAGCTTTTAATAACTTGGAAAAGCTTGGATTAGCTTGCTGGTATTGGGCACATAAAATTCAAGATAATTCAAGAAAATCCAAGAAAGGGCTAGTTAAAGTAAAATCCAAGAAAATTCCAGATAGCTTGAACATTCAAGAAAATCTGAGCTAACTTAAACATTCAAGAAAATCCAAGCTAGCTTGCCGGTATTGGCCACTTAAAATCCAAGAATATTCCAGCTAGCTTGAACATTCAAGAAAATCCAAACTAGCTTGGATTTTATTCCAGAAAGTCCAAGCTATCTAGAACTTCAAGAAAATCCCAGCTAATCCTAGCTTTTGAAATAGGTTAGCCATTAACATAAAATGTATGCATGTACACATAAATGCTGCCACACAGAGATTATGTATAAATATGTATGCTTAAACACTAAAATCACCTTCATGGGAGTTGAGTTATTCAATAACAAATACAATTTCAGCCAGACATGAGCAATGTATGAGTTTCTGACTGATTTGTCTGTAATTCTTATAGACATAGATTGTTAATGTGCCATATTATTTAGAAAGGCATCATCACTGCATTAATTACATAGAACTGAAAAAGCTATACCAAAACTGGTAATTCTGAATAAATCTCTGGAAATCAATAGAATACATACCTCAAAATACAGTTCTGTTTCCATTTAAGGTTACTGATGATAAGCATTCTATCTAACAGTACTGTCAGTGTTTCCAAACTATCATATACCATATATCCATAGCTGGTAATGATCAATGCAATGAATGTACTGTTTGCTTTTTTACAAAGACTTTAATAAATTCCCCACCAATTTACCAGGTCGTGGTCACCTCTGGACATGACTATACAGAACCTGTTCTTGCCTTAGTGCAAGCTATTTCAAGATAATCCAAGGTAGTATAAGCGAGCCTACAAATTCAAGGATATCCAAGTAGCTTGAATTCTTTTATGTCTGACAAAACAAAGTCCTAAAAAATGCAAGCTAGCTTGAATTCTGTTAAATCAGAAAAGTCCAAGCAAATCCAAGAAGCTTGCACTTTTTCATGATGATATTCAAAAGGTCCTAGAAAATCCCAGCTAGCTTGAATTCTGAGAGGTTTTTTTTCCAAGAAGTTCAAGCAACTATACAAAGTCCAAGCTAATTCAAGGAAATCCAAGCTGGTATGGGTTGAATAATTTTCGAATAGCTTGGATATCCAAGAAAATCCAAGCTGATCCAAGTTAACTTGAAATTTATTTCACACAGGTAGACTTCGATGAGAAGGGAGAACCTCGAGAGATCCGAGGTACCATCCCAGCCAGAGATCTCATCGGAAACACTGACATGGTAGGATAATCAGCCATCAACAAGGCCAAGACTGTATACAAGGGGATGGGCATCAAAGACAGGGCAGTGATGCGAGGTATGCTCGGAGTCGATGAGGATGGGGCCATCAAGATTATGGCAGAGTCCTATGCACAGGACCTGGTTAAGGATCTCCTTAAACGACAGAGCTCACTCCAACAGGATGGGGAGAATCTCAAGGTAGGCACCATCAGCCTGAGCCATATCAGAGTGGATGGTGCAACGGGTGTTACCGCCAGCCACCAACTGAGGTGAAGAAGTCGGGATTCTTTGGCCTGGCATTTAAGATCACATAATAAGCATGACTGCTCGAGCTTGCATCATATGGATACTCAAGGTGCTAGACACTGCAGGTACTGACACAGGTCCTCTGCATTACCTTCTCAGCTGTTGTTGGGATTTCATGCTTGACGCCTCTATCACATCCTTCATATCTGCCGGCAGTACAACGCTACCCACACAGCAGGCAAAACAGCTGGTACAGGAAGTACTCCCATTTAATCTCCCAGATATAGACGAGGCTATAACCAAACAGGTGCTCATAATGCTTCATGCGCACGTGCAACATGTCAGTGCCATGCAGTAGTAGACCAAATGATGCTGGTCAGGTGGTGCTGATCATTGTCCCATCAGGACACAGGAAAAACATCTTGCTGCGGGCCCTGCTCGCCGAACATCTTCAGTCTCGATACATCCTCCTGGTGTCCGACTCCACAGCTGAGGCAGTCAACAATAACGATCAGTGGTACAACGGTCCAATCACCAAGACGCACAACCTGCAAGCCCTGATGGAGAACCATCCTCGATGTGGCGGATTCGATAGGTCTGGGTATACCACAGGTAGAAGGCATTCTGTGCGTGTGGGGACTGCAGTTTCTCCATGATCCGACCTGTAATGTCTCCTAGTTGTCCAGCATACTGTTCACCATCCTCTCTCCTCTGTCTCCCTCTCACCGAGACGCTCGTTGAGAATCTGCTGACCTTCTCGTCTCATACTCTGGACTAAGGGTTCAGATCTCGGCAATTGTCCTCTGATTTTCTGTAGAAGAGGTAGGCGAGATTGTGGACGCCTTGCCATCCGAGTTGCTACAGCTTTGGCCCGTAAGCTCACATTCATCTCCTCATACAACTGATGAAGCTCACGGCACAGCTGTGCTTTCTTGTGAGGGTTCTATGGATCCCCAGAGGTGAGTGCCAGAAACCGCTCTGTCTGTTGTGCTTGGGAGTCGCTTTAGCCACTCCTCAGCAAGGGCGGGGAGTCGTTTTCACCACTCCTCGATATTGACACGTGCAATCATCTGGAGTAGTTCAGCTTTGCATGCCTTAGATTACCTTCTAAGACTTAATTGTTTCGCTATCGCGTGTAATTGGATTACAGTAGGCATGTTGATCTTTTTATGTTCAACGTATTCGATGTAGAATACCTAATGATTTTGTTTGTCTAAATGGTCATTTGTTGATGTCAGTTTGTTTCATAAAATGTTTCATAAGATGTCTCATAAAATAGCTTATAAAATATATTGCAAGATATACTTAGGAAGTCATTTCTCTAATACAAAATTATAGATTTTCATTCATAAGATGTCTCATAAAATAGCTCATAAAATATATTGCAAGATATACTTAGGAAGTCATTTCTCTAATACAGAATTATAGATGTTCATGTGCCCTCGAGATGGTGTTTTCTCTAAATGGATAGTACCTGCACCGATGGGGCCTAAATTAAGAGGGTGGTGGGAGCCGCGGATCGCAGAATGGTTGCCTGTGGAGGGTGGTGGTGGTATTTTTCAAATCCTGGCTATACCACTTCATTTTATGATAGCTTTAAGTTAAACATAGAGTTATAGATAAAATACTTGATTAATGTATTTATTGCAGGTAAATCAATAGAAGAGTCAAGCAATGATGAAAGCACCACAAAATCAAGCAGAAGTATGGGCATTCATGTGTCAAATCCTCTTGATCCTGCTCAGTTGTAATTTCCTCCCTGGACATGTCACAGCAAGATTGAATTCAACACCAGAGTTTGAGATGGCCAACCTGAATCTGTTCAACAATAGGACGATTGAGTCAAAGTATAATGATATAAATCAGTCTGTTAATTCAAATCTGACAGGGATTGATGAAGAAGATATTCTGGATTTCACTTCGGGAGATACAACACCATCATCTTCTGATATTCGCCCAGATGTTGGAATTGAAAACAGAACATGTCCATTGTATTGCAAGTGCAATGAGGAACAGAGGACTGTATTGTGCACAAACACAAAGCTAGCCTGGATACCACGAATACCTTCATATACCCGATCATTAACAATACAAAATGCAAACCTCTATCAACTGAATGCATCCAGTTTTAGGAATATCAGCAAAATTTATCTAACTTATTTGGCATTAGTCAGATGTCATATTCAGGAGATCTCTAACGACACTTTCAAATACATCGCTCCTAATCTGGAAGCTCTAGATTTGAGCTATAACAATATTTGGCCTGAGCAAATACGCGAATCTTTATGTGTATTTGCTCACAGGGGTCTTGTATCGCTTGATTTAAATAGTATGAACCTAAAACACATTCATAAGGATTTTTTCCGCTGTTGGCAAGGATCAAAGTTGAAAGGTCTTTATCTCAAAGGAAACAAGTTAACAACATTCTCTGGAAAAGTGATTGCTCCACTACAACATTTAGAAACGCTAGATCTTCAAGTAAATCGTTTATCAGCTATTAACGATCTCGTGTTGCTACATAATATTCTGCATTTGACCCTATCAAAAAACAGATTTAAACATCTTCCAGCCTTTCTGTACAAAAATGGTTCAACACTATTCCCAAATCTAAAGAGATTCAATTTTGGACGTAATTATTTAACATCTATATCAGCAACTGATTTTCGTGGACTCACCAACCTTGAAAGTTTAAGTCTGAACTCAAATAAGCTTAGTGTCCTCCCAGACAACATTATGTCAGAAATGCCGAATCTCAAGTATTTAGATTTGAATGATAATCGTATACGTTCACTGTCAAGTTTTTCATTTAACAGTTCGAGCATAATGGCGCTGGATTTTGGAAGCAATAGATTCCGCTTCAATACAGCAGATGTAGATAACATGTTCAAATTCTCTAAGTCTCTTAACATTTTGATATTGACAAATAATAAAGTTGATGTAGATGATCGTATATTTAAAGCAATATTATCACCACTTACAAATTTAACACATCTTATCGTAGAAAATGCAGGTTTACAATATCTTCCAACTATATTTGATGTTCTCCCTAAACTGAAAGAGCTGATCTTATCAACCAATAATATTGATTATTGGCAAGCAGAAATATTCCTCCCGGCTAAGAATCTTGCAAAACTATATATTGACCATTGTCAAATACAGATAATAAATGAAACATCTTTTCCACAACACACATGGACAAATTTCAAGAAAGTTAATTTTGGAAAAAATCCATTTTCTTGTACTTGTGACCTTTTATGGTTTCGTAATTGGTTAGATAATACACATACGACAGTAGTAGGATGGCCATATGTCAAGACCTATATCTGTGGTTCTCCTAAAGGATGGCAAGGCAAACCATTAGTTGATTACCATCCAACTAAAGAAAGTTGCTCAGTGCATGATAACATATATATAATACTTGGGGCAAGCTTAGGAAGTAGCTTTGCAGTTATAATGATCCTGTCGCTTCTGAGTTACAGATATCGTTGGTATATTCGATACTTCTGTGCGGTTATGAAAGCGAAACGCAAAAACTACAACAGACTTCCTCCAACTCTGGATTACACTTACGACGCATTTGTCATCTACAGTTCGAAAGATCGTCCGTGGGTTGTTGAAAACTTAATTCCAATAGTTGAGTATCGTGAAGGTTACAAACTTTGCGTTCAAGACAGGGACTTTGTTGCAGGAAGACTAATTATAGATAACATTATGGAGTCAATGGAGAACAGTAGAAAGATAATCATTATATTATCAAACAATTTTGCGAAGAGTGAATGGTGCAAATGGGAAACTGCTATGGCAATGCATAAATTCACTGACTCAGACAGTGATATGCTCGTTTTAATCACGATCGATGAAATCTCTGCAGAGAATTTGCATCGAAGTCTCACTCAGCTTCTACAAAGAACATATGTAGACTGGCAAGGAGCAAGGCATTGTCGTGATTTGTTCTGGAAGCAGTTATTGTCATCACTAAAGCCATCTATGCCTACTAGAAACAATGATGAATGAAACCGTTCTAGCTGCATGCACGTGCGCGCTCACATGCATGCAAGCACGCACGCACGCACGCATACGTGCACATGCACACACACGCACGTACGCACGCATGCACGCACGCACGCACGCACGCACGCATGCACACACACACACACACACACACACACACGCACGCACACACACACCCACACACACGTGTGTGTAGGAACACTGCAACTCTCATTCACTGACTCATCCACACATGCGCACATCAGAGTACACGACTTAAGAATGCGCATATGTTGCAATTGGTATAGCAAGAAACCATCTGAAGTCAGATCTCTTCCAAGGACACTGTAGCCTTACGGAAAACCATATTCAGTTTTCAGCCAACTTGCCATAATTGCTTGTGCATATTACCGCTTAACCCTTTACTGACCAAAATTTGTCCTTATGGAATGTCCATTTGCAGGTCAAGAGAAAAGTATTTTTGAAACTTAACCACTGGAATGGCTGGCTCAGTTACTGAGCCAGTCATTGCTGTGGTAAATTTTCAAAAATCGTCTTCTCTTGTCCTGCAAAGAGACATTCCTCAAGACCACTACACAGGCCGGTTTGGGCATGATAGGGTTAATGCTAACCAGAATCTGTACCAATGGTTAATGTGAAATAGTAGTAAACACAAGGTAATATGGGAAGTTGGTTGAAAACCGAATAGCCACAGAATAGATTATGCCTATGCTGCTGTTAAGACGGCTAAAATCAGCTGCTACAGTCGTCTTCAGAAAAATCCATGTGTAAACCAAGATATTTTTTAACACTTCCCACTGGAATGACTGCCTCCTTAAACAAACCTGAATAAATCCTTCCAGTGATAAAGTTTGAACTAGAGGCCAAGGGGCCTGTACCGCTCACCAACACAAGTAGCACCCTAAGGTTTAGCCAGAACAGCAATAACAACAAGAAGCCCTAGGGGCCTGTATCATTCAGCTGGAATGATTGGCCACTGGTACAACCTAAAACAAGAGGCCTAGGAGCACTATGCATTTTTGTCAAAATTGTCGGTGGGTGGTATAGCAGTAGTCTTTTAAACGAGTTTGTGGACTTTTTGCAAGTCCAATATGGCTGCCAAACACGCTACATTTTGATTGGTCCACTGCGGCCATGTTTCTGATGTAGCTCCTTCCATTGAAAAAACTTTACTGGCACTCAGTGCCTAATCATATCTCCCAAATTTTGGCCCAATCCGCTAAGCGGTTTTGGCAAAAAATAGCTTATCCAAGATGGCCACCAAACCATTTGGCCAATCAAGTTCCCTTGAACAAACTTGGTGTAGTTCTTGCCCTAGATGACATTTCATGCATTTTGAATTGATACCCCCAAGCGGTTTTAGAGATTTTGAAAGGGATTTCTAAAAATCAACCTAAATCCAATATGGCGTGAGAAAAATACATTTTAAATTTCCCATTGCTTTAGTATGGGAGATTTTGGCAAGTAAATGATCCAAGATGGCCACTAAACCGTTTATCCGACAATCTCGAAAATGGCAAATTTTATATAAAACCAATTTCGGCCTAAAGATCCATCAAATAAAAAAATCCAATATGGCTGCCAAACACTCTATATATTGATTGACACACAGTGGCCATGTTTTTTGATGGGTTCAACTTCTTCTGAACAAACCTTAATGGACCTTAGTCCGTAATCATATATCACAAATTTCGGCCTGATCGCTTCAGCGGTTCTGGGGAAGAAGTCGTTTTTGCGAAAACGAGCTCATCTAAGATGGCTGCTAAACCATTTGGTCAATCAAGTTCCCTTGAACAAACTTTGGTCAGCTCCTGCCCTAGATCATATTTGAATTGAATTGATCCCTCAAACAGTTTCGGAGAAGTAGAGTTTTAAAGACATTTATAAAAATCAGCCAAAATCCAAGATGGCAGCAGGACAAATTGACAGATCGGCTTCGCTTGAACAAACTGGAATCTCTATGCCATAACGATGTGTCCTGCCAAATATAATTGAAATCGGCCCAGTGGTTCTTGAGAAGTTCTTTAAAGGAAAAGTTGACAGACGGACACACGACGGATGGAAATGATCTCCCAAGCAGTTTCAGAAGATTTTTAAAGATGTTTCTAAAAATTGGCCAAATTCCAAGCTGACCGCCGGCCAAATTGGCCGATTGACTTCCATTGAACAAATTTTGATCTCTATGTCTTAACGATGATTCCTGGCAAATATAATTGAAATCAGCTCAGTTGTTCTCGAGAAGAACTTGTTTCAAAAAGGTGACAGATGGATGGCTGGCATGGCATAAGCTCACTTAGCCATTCTGACCAGGTGAGCTAAAAAGATATTCAATAAAGGCCCACCTTGGCTACAAAAGGCCAAAATATAAACACCTTTCACATCTAGGTAGCATATTTTAAAACAGAAATGTGGCTGCAATGCAACCATGAAGCTCGACTTTAATGATCTACGAAGTTTGACTTCAAGTATAAAATAAACATAGAATACACTTATCAAACAAGAGGCCTGTGATGCTTACCTATGTCATGGTGCTATTAGGCCAGGTATAGGAAATTCTGTGTGAAATTATATATTATTGATTTTATCCAGCATAAATTAGAATGTTCCAAATCATGGCCAGCTGAATCATATGAAATCAAGCGTGACAATTCTAGGAGTATAGTGGACAGAGGACAATAGCCCAATTAATAGCCAGGACAATTAAAGCCACCCAGCCTGCAGTGTGGACATAATAAATCACAGTATTCCAAGACATGTATATACTGAATTTTTATATATAATAACATACATCTGAAAATACATGTTCATAATCTGATAACCATTTTCATTCTAAATTCCCACAAACATATTTCAAGACATTGGCATAAGAAACGTGCATATTATTTTGGAAATAATTTGACTGAAAGTTGTTGCTGCCTCAAGCAGAAACAACTTTCGCTTTGATTGCTTTCAAAATAGTCATCAGGATTTTCTGATTTTGTCAGAGTAAAATACTGTCAACGCATACGGAATGAAAGTGGTTAATTATATTTATTTTATAGAATTGCATAAATCCTGTATTCACCAATAGTAAACAAATTGTTAATGATTTTAGACATGTTCTGAACTTATTTCGAACATGTCTCTTCACTACCTTCCTGTATACTTTAACTTTAACTACCACTAGCTATAAAATGTAAATGAATTTGTATATTTGGGAGATAGAGTGAGTGAGAGAAACAGTGAGAGACAGAGCTAGAGATAGATAGATAGTAGACATAGATTTAAGCCAGAATAGTAGATAGATATACCGTTCATAGTTTGTATAGAAATTTTGTATCAACATCAGTCATTTATTATTTGAAGAACCGTCTTGTTGAATAGTATTGAAGTGGCTTCGCCCATTTTTGCCTGCCACCTCATCCTGGCAATTTTTGAAGTGTAGCAGAGCTAATGCCACCAAGCTAATCCTCCGTGTTTCGAGATAGGTGGAAACTAGCCTCGCTACAACTGGACCATTAGCGCTTTAACCATTTGCAGTTAAACAGACATAATGGATTATTTCCGGAATATCAAAGATGACTGCCAAATAAAATTGAGCAATCAAAATTCTCCTTTGATTTCCTGAAGCTTATCATCATAGCATCATTCCACCCAAGTTTGGTTGAAATCTAGTCATTGATTAAGTAGTAGTAGTGATTTAAACTCTGCTGCAAAATGTCCGGAAAATCCAAGATCACTGCCGAAGAAATCAACCAATCAAAATTCTCATTAGAACTCTTGATGTTAATCATGATAGGAGCATTCCACCCAAGTTTCCTTGAAATCGAGAAATTGAGCAGAAAAATTTACCAATCAAAATTCTGCATACAAGCGCAGTCTATGACAGAGTGATCAGAGAAGAGACACACCCCTTCTCATTGTCACAGCAGCAGTGTCTTAATACAGGTTTTAATGTATACTGGTATATTGTAAACTCTGTACGGTCATGCATGCATGTGTGCCTGTGTGCGATCATGCATGCATTCTTGGTGTGTTGGCATGTGTGCGTGCTTGCGTGTGTGTGTGTGAGTGTGTGTGCATGCATAAATTTAGGTGCAAGAAGCTGCGGATATTTGAAATTTCTAACCCGTAATATGACATTGTATTAAATAGTAATATCTCATAATTGATTTAATTTAATTGACACATTTAGTAGTTTGTTGTTGTGCACATGCTCTGGCAATGTTTTAGAATAGAACATATGAATGACAGTAACATAAGCAAGATAACGTGCGGAACAAAATAGTGCTACCGGTAACTTCACCATAGGTCTATTTTAATGTGAGCACAAATTGGTCTACCCGGTAATTTAACAGGAAAACAACTACAAGTATAGGTAGCCATTTTCTTTTGTCTTGTAGTACCGCTTCCATTTGAAGTGGGCACCTGCTGCAGTTGAAGCAGCTGAGAAGCAGTTGGTGTGTTATTGCATCACCAGAGGTAGTGCTACCATTTCCACAGTGGTACCGTTTCCATGAAAATGATGGCAATATACCACTTCTAGGCCGCTTTCTCTTTGCCAATGAGCATTTCATTTATGTGAGGAAGCGGTGCTCCACTTCCAGGGAAGCTGTTTGCAGTGGCTGTGCTGTGTCAAATACTTAACTGTATGCCTGTTGATATTCTGCGAACAACATTTTATATGGGGTAAAACTCTGGATATCCTGAATATTTTGAAAACATTGCTGGCAGAATATAATTTTGACCTTTAACCCTGTAACACTCAACACCCTGTAACACCTTCTGCTATGGGCTTGAGAAATGTACATTTGCAGACGAAAAGAAAACTATTTTTGAAAACTTACCACTGAAATGACTGGCTCGGTAACCAAGCCAGTCATTCCAGTGGTAAATTTTCAAAAATATTCTTCTCGTGGTCTGTAAATGAACATTTTCTATGACAAAATTGAACAGAGTCAAGGGTTAAGGGGTTAAGCAAGTAGGCTGGACTCACAGCAGTAACTTGACAGTGAATGTTTCAATATTGTAGTGCACATGAATCAGACTTACAGCAGAAACTAGAGAACATTTACTGAAGTAACTGTAAATCTGCGATGACTGGACTTGAACAAATGAATAAGGGTTCTCATAAGGCGCTATAAGACTGGCTAGGATCTGGCCAAATTTGAAGACAATCAGAGGAAAACTCTATGAGAAAACGCTGTTCAAGTATGGCTCCCATAGGTTTACTATGGGAGACATGTGGCAAGGAAAAGCCGATTTCTCAAAAACTGTTGGATGGATCAACTTTAAATTTGACACCAAGTAAAGTCAATACATCACCTAGGACCTAGGAGTTCACCAAATTTCAGGTCGATCACAAAAAAAAAAAATGATGGCGGCCATCTTGGAAATTTTTTCTTTTAAATTTTGGCACCAAAATGTGCATCTGGTCGGCCATTTTGATAAAAAAAAAAATAATTTGGGGGGGTAAAAAAATTATGCAAATTTTTTTTGCTTTAAACTTCATCCAGACATTCATTTCTACAAAAAAAGCAAAACCTATACTATTTATGCCAAGGGGGCGTGGCCTCCCACATGGGCAATTGCCCACCTGGGCATGGGAACCCTTCAGGACACTTATGGTAACATCTGGACCACGTCTCGTTTAGATCCGATCAAAACTCTAGGCGTAGTCGCAGTTTAAAGATTTCCCCATACATTTCCTATGGGAGTTTTTGGCCCACTCAAGGGCAGATAACTCAGAAACTAGTGGGCAGAGCCAAAATAAAAACAATAGCAATAAAGATCCCAATGGGTAACAGAAGTTGACCAAGTTTGAAGTTCATCGGATGAAAGCTCTAGGAGATAGTTCCAGAAAATTGTTTCCGAGAAAAAGAAAGAAAGAAGAAAGATCCGGTAAGAAAACAATAATCTGCGGTAGATCGCAGATTAAATATGAGAAAGCTGTTGCATATTTTAACAGTAATGTACATGAAAACGACCCAGACGGATATACTGGTCTGACGTTTTGTTAGCCTAATAAAATACTTACCACCCAATTCACTGTTTGCTATAAGTTACCTGGCTCAGAAAATTTTAACCTATTCATTCCCATGGCATGTGGTTCCCTAGTAAACAAGGTCAACAGAGATACATCCCTCCATTGGGTATTATTAATTGTATCTCTTTAACTCTAATGCAGTCATTGCTCTAGGGAACCGATTCCTCTATTCCTATAGAGAACATATAAACGAGTCTGTGAGCATGCACACTTATGCTACTACGCATGCAACCGAGTCCAAGCCATTATTAATTAATTCCACATAATTTAATAATGATTTGCAATTTAATGATGCTGGGTGGCCGAGGTGGGCCACAGTGAATTGAGTGGTAAGTATTTTAGTAAGCTAACAAAACTCCAGACCAGTATATACATCTGGGTCATTTTGTAATACAACAAAAATACTAAGCCACTCAATTCACTGTTTGCTAAAACATAGCATTGGTCAGAGCCCAAATACTAGGTGGGTTGGTAAATTGCAAATCAGGAATGAAAGGTTAATCACCAAAATACTAAAATCAACTAAATCGCTGAAGTGCTGAAAGAGAAAGAACAAACAAATGTTCTAAACAAAATACACTAAAATAACGATAATTAGAAAATCTCAGGAAAGAGAATTTCATAACAGACGCAAGATGGTGAAGAAGACGGTCGACTAAATAATCTAGACAATTGAGCCTAAGTTTGAGTGGTGAAACTAGAAATGTCACAGAATGCAAATTGAATCTGATCTTTCATATTAAAATAATGTAGATTCTGACATTTATACTGCTACTTATATAATGTCGTCCACTGATAGATCTGCATAGAATGCGATGGAGAAGGCCATATCACGAACATCGTGTGCCTTAACACTTACTGAGTGTCTCCTGGAGATATATTCTAGTGTCAAATAATGGTGTCTGTAATTCAGTTGTCGAGATGCGCGCTTACTAAACACATTTGCATAAGTAATCTGAACGGTGTTTCAAAGAGATCTTTTAAATTGGGTATAGATTTCGGAAAGGATTGAAAACAATTAAGTTTTATACTTAAGATCTCGTCAATGGCAAAGAATGTAGCTACCATCTAGAAAAGATAATTTAAAAAAAAAAAGGATATTTGAATGGCATCTAACAAACATGGCAGCTCGTAGAAAAAGAATGATTTCAGAGTTATACAATTAAAAAGATGGACCCAAGACATGAGTTAATAAAGGAATTTATTATGGGCATTTGTCTTTGCGCTATACCATCAAAATATCTGTACCATGGATAAATGATGTAAATACTTAATAACTTTCGAACCGGCTTCTAAAAATAAAGAAGGATAGATGCTAGTGTAAAACGATAACACCACCCCAGCATACAGAGATTTAAGTCATCAAAAAATATCCCATAAATCTATGACTTGATGATGGGATGCAGAATCGGGCGTGATAATGTGTTGTTCTTACAACCATTTGAAAACCCTAAATAAAATGTGGTAAATTCTCCGGTAACATAGATTTGAATTGATTAAGAATACTAAAGTTCAGACAAAAAAATAAATTTCTGAAACAACAGGTCTCTTGGAAAATACCAATATACATATTGAAGATTTGTGGAATGATGAAATGAAAACTGGTGTTAAACGAGACAGAAAATCCGCAAAATTGGGAAGACTGGATTTCCACAAAGAGGCCTACGAGACCCACTGATTAACTCTCATTGGGCCAAGCAGGAGTGATTAAACGGATAATACATTCTGCTGACAAAAGTTCTCACAGACAATTGCACTAGAAACCACTGACAAAAGTTCTTAAAGACAATTGGCACTAGAAAGTTAAATTGAAGATATTTAAACAAAATGTGATGTCTATGACTGGGCCAGAGCATCTACCACCAGAGCCTAGCCTGGAGGAAGAATATGAACATCAGATCTGGACGCTACACTGAGTAGAAACATAATGGGATGTAATAAATGAGCTACAAGGAAAATCATTCTACCAGGAATGTGAGATGCTGATAGATTTGCTGACATCTCCACCACTGGAGGAGGACCAAGAGTCCAGACAAAATATGATAACCTCAACCGCCCTGCTTGTTGATGAAAGTCGCTACTATAGAAATGACTGCATGAGCAGATAGGTGGCTTGTGAAAGAGACAATATCTCTTTATTCTCCGATATTCCAGAGTATTGAAGAGGGAATAAGACTCCTTTATCTGATTCCATAGACACAAGACCGAGAGGAAATTCTATAACGTCCCCTCCCCAAAACTCCTAGTAGAAAGGATCAAAGGAAGGATTTGTCTGAAGACTGGGTTCAAACATATGAATTTAAATGACTCGTAAAAAATATGGCTGAGGAATCTTCGAACTGGCCACGAGACTGAAGAAACTCAGAGAAAGAAGCTTAAACATACCAATGTATTCTGGAGAAGAAAATACACCATGCCTGATATTGAGTCCAACATAATCTTATGGGAAAAAAATTCCAGTAACCGATCAAATTTATATATGATGATGAAGGATTGGTATGGAAATGTACTCAACTTTTCTCAATCTTTTATCCTGTCTAAGATTGGATTGAAAAACTTGAGTGATTTGATGACACCACTTAAGAACAAGACATCAAAAAGGACCTGCAGATGGATAAACTGGTGAATTGATACCGATGGAACCAAGCGAATGAAAACGCAGTGTATGCGGTCGTGAGGAAAAAATTCTGAATTACCAAACTTGACCTTAGTACACAAAACTGACTTCATTCGGCCCAAATTTTAACACAATTAAGAAACCTTCCAAGCAAGAGGAATCCTAGACTGCCCATGATGTGGTTAAAAGAACCCAGATCCTGTTAAGATCAATTCTGTATGTATGGAAATATCAGAAAACTGTCCCTTGTCCTTGACGAGACCAGTGATGACTGGCCAAAATGTCTCCATGTCCATGTTATTCCTTTCATCATGGAACTCATTTCTGAGACAACGTATCAGGAAACGAGTTGAATATTATAAAATGATTTGACTGTAAGACATCATTGTCTCAAACAGCAATAAAGCAGCCATGGGTTCCCGTCAAAATACTTCCAAAATATGCAACAGAATTAGTATTAAATCATAAGGACATGAAGTGTAAAATTATTCTGGAAGTTGTCGGAAAAGGATAAATATGTGAGTTGAAGATAAGAGCTGAATCCCTATAAAAAGATGATCTGCCAGCACCTCATACTCCATAAAATCCTTGGATTCTGCCATTCCTCCACTGTATTCTACTTGAAAAGAGCAGAAATTTATTGATCAGGAACAGAAGCAGGACTAATATCACAGGAGACTAACATGGTTTGATAGAAAAAAGGGGGAGGATTCAATGACTAAGTTGATTGTACCTTATATGTAGGAAATCTGCTACCTATAACATGCATGAGGATAGCTATATCCATCACCACCCCTAAGAGAGTAGAGATTATCTAGAAGCACTTAAGCATAACAGCTAGGACCAGAATAAACCTGCAGAATCTTATTTTACAAAATCTAATTTTAAACAAAGCTAGTATGATATGAGCCCAATTGTTAATATCTTTATCAGATTATTAAACAGGAAAGAAGTCCACCAAACCTGTGACCAGATCAATGATGGGTACGGACAAAAGACTGAAACTACACAGAAGGGTGAAAGGAAAGAAACATATTCCACAATCCATGAGAAGGCAATGACCCAATCATCTTGGTTAGGCCCCCCCTTGAGGAATTTATTTAGTAATGCCTGGAAAAGTTAGAATTAAGATTAAAAATAGGCTTGAATAGATAAGGCAGAGAAAACGGCTCCATATAACAAAAATAGACATATCACTAGTCAAAGAAAAATATCAAAATTTCTACTGAACTCGAGAAAGGAGCAGTGTAAGTCTTGATAAGACAAACAAATATTAGAGGAGGTACCTTATGTAGACTAACTTTATTATTGTGACAAGCTTACTTTCGCACATAAATATGCTTCATCATGGCGACGGATATATGTTTCAACCATGTCCCCTCTCAGACATTCTGTGTGTGAGTGTGGGAAGGTTTAGAGAAGTTAACCTATGCTCATAACTGAGATTGCAAAATCCAGGGACAATCTTTGCTGCACGGCTCTGCACATTTTCCACAGTGTGTATGTTTTTTAAGGTGTGGATTCCATACTGCATGTGCAAATACAAGGTGGGGGGGGCACACAAAAGCTTTATATAATAGCAAAAAGTTTTCTTTATCCACATATTTGTAGGGCTGTCTAATGAGGCCCATGATACTGTTGGCTTTATTGATTTTATTTTGAATGTGGTGATCAAAGGAGAGCTGAGTCAAAAATTACTCCGACATGACTCCTAGATCGTTTTCGTTGTCCACATGGGATAGGGTATGGCTAGCATTATCACATTCAAGTTTGTATTGGAAATTCTGTTTTGTACCTCTACCAATGGATAATACATTACATTTATCAGGGTAGAATTTTAACATCCATGTTTTTTACCACATTTCCAGGCTTGTCAGATCTGATTGCAGGTCATCACAATCAGATTGTTTTGTAATATGCTTGAAAATTTTTGTGTCATCTACATAAAGATATAGACTGGATGTTTGTATTAGTTCATGCATGTCATTTATGTAGATCACAAACAGAAGGGGGCCGAGCACACTGCCCTGCGGTATGCCAATAGTCATGGCTGCCCATTGAGAGTCGTTTATACATACTCGTTAAGGCCTACCCATCAGGAAAGATGTAATCCAATCCAGGGCTGGTTCTGTGATGGCATAACTTGCTAGTCTAACTGGGATGATTGGCAGGTTGTTGGTTAGTTCCTCAGTGAAAATGATTGAAAAGTGGCATGATAGAACCTCAGCTTTTTCTATGTCGGTTTCTGTGCATTGAGGTTTACCTGGGTCTATCAGCAGTGGAGAAGTACCAGGTTTCGTTTTAACTTTAGATTTGGCATACATCCAGATTTGCTTAGGGTTTGAGTTGGCTGCTTTTGCTATATTTTTTTCATAGTTTTTATGCATTTTCTTAGTCAGAGATTTGACTTTGTTCCGTTTGCCTGTAATACTTTATTTTATTTTTTTCGTTTGATCGGTTTGTAAGGAATCTTTCCCAGCATCTAAGTTTTTACCCAATTTGACCTACAGTATTGTAGTCTAATGGGATGTCACCTTTCTTAGTCCAGTAAGGCTTATCATTAAAGGTATTTGATGGGTCATGTCGATTTATCATGTTATTTAGTATCTGTTTAAAAGTTGACCATTGCTGATTAGCATCATCTGGGCAATCCTAAAATTTATTTGTCCAGCTTATATTTATGAGGTTGTTATTCATTTCTTTGTAGTTTCCTTTGTCTAGATAAGAATGTAGATGGAATGTGATAATAGAGTGGTAATTTTTACTGAGTGGGCTCAGGTAATCTATATCTGATATAATTTCTTCATTAGTTAAAAGCAGATCAAGTATATATTAGGTGCAACATTATTCCTAAATCTAGTGGGCCTATTTATATGCTGGTATAAGTAGGTGTCATAAATACATTCAATGAACAAGTACTCTTGACTTATATCATTTTTTTGTGGTTGACCATGTGTAACAGCAGATATCAGGATAGTTAAAGTCACCCACTATTAAAAGATGGCTATAATGTAGCATGGCACCATGTTTGAATAATTGTACCAGTTTTTCATTGTTTTTCCTTGTTCCACTGTCAGACCTATATATATACCCCCAATTAATAACTTGTCACATCAATATAATTTTATCTCAATCCAGACTGATTCTTCATATTCGAATGTGATTACGTCAGAACCACTAGCACATACAGAAGAATGTGTGTAGATGATTATTCCCCTGCCCATTGTCTTATCAACATTTGTTTGGTGGTTGGTATATCCATCAACATTGTAGTCCTCTAGGGTTAGTTCTTTATAATGTTTGGGCTTCACTTCAGTTATAATAATAATAATAATAATTAACGGTTTATTGATGTTAATAATGTACTTTAATTCAGTCATCTTGTTTCGGAGACAGTCTGCATTTGTGTATAAACATTTTATGGGAACGTTGAATAGAGATTGATGGGATGTTTCATTAGAGGCACCTTCACCATTGGTGGCCAGATTTCTAAGATTATTCCATATTTTTTATTGTTAGTTTGCTGTAATCCTTGTTCAGTTGTTTGGTAGTTTTTACATGTTGTAGATATGGGATTGTCTTGTGGGAGTCATGACCCCACTGGATGTCTTATATTTTCGAGTAAGTCCCAAGAGAAATTTATGATTCGAAAATACCAGGTGAGCTAATGGACCGGTTGACTTTGTACTTTTAATCTTTAACTTATTATTACATCAGCCAGTGCTGATGATAGTCGGTTTCTGGTAAATGGATGATGTGCGGATATGGCACATTCGAACGTATTGGATAAAGTTTTATCATCAAAATTGAAATAGTCAAATTGATTGGAATAGATCCCACGGTTCTGAGTTGATGTGTATTTGGAAATAGTTTGGATGAAAGTTGTTGCTGTTCAGTCGGCACACACTTTTATAATATTCAGCAGTTGCTTGGATTGATAGTTTAGAAAATAATCAATGTATAAAAATCAGTGGAATCTAACGTGACAAACGGATGTAGTTGATGACGTATGGGATTTAGATTCTCACACGAGAATAGAACAACACCAGCTGGCAATGAGATCATACAGCTCATGTGCCTATTAACTCTAGCATCCTACAGGCTTATCCATCGATAGGCAATGGACAGGGCACAGACATTGTAGCGTCCTGTAGGAATTAAGAACATAATTGAAATTTGTATATCAACTATATGTCACTCATACAATGGCATGCAACAACAACACATTCCGTAATGTTGTTAGTTAGCTGACAGATCGCATCAAATCAGAACCAGTTACCACCACTTTGTTTATGCGAGGCAGCATCTCCATAGAAGAATGGCACAGAGTTTGATTGGTCAGGATGACGTCATAATCAATGAGTGTTGATCAAACTCTGTAGCAAAGAATGATATAGAACAGATTTTGTAGTTAACATTGAAATGCAGGGATCGCTGATTGGTCAGAACGACCAACATTTATTAGGTAGGAACTTCTAGGAAGGAATAAGTAGAAGTTGATTGGGGGACTGATTGTCCGGGCCAATCAAGCTGTGCTTATAACATACCTAGAAGAATCATCAGAACAGATTCGGGTAGAATCTAAATATTTAGATATGTATAGAACCTCAGAATCAGAGATTCTGAGGACTATAAAATATACACTTTCAGATATAGAAAGGAATCAATCCACCATCTCGATTCACTGAACATCTCATTGATGTTCAGTTTAGCAGTAGCTATAGAAGTAGAGTAGCTGTAGAATTTACTTGTTCTGTACCAGAAGGTACTAGTTTGTTATCTGAGCGATTTTGCTCTAATCTAAATAACTTTGTAAAACTTCTGTACAGTTAGCTTAATAAAACATAACATCTTACGTATATGTGAGACAATAGTTTGATTTAATCTTTCCGTTAGCAGTTAGCATTTAGGAATCTGATCAGTGAGTCGGAAGCAACATCCGATCCTTACCCAATCTTCTTTAGTCAGAATAGGCCCAGCAGTCTTCTACTAAATATCGTCATCACCATCTTCTTGACGAGGCGAGCTAGACTGTCCTGTATCCTTCTCCACCATCGGCAAGAGGTTGTCGTAGCAACCGTCACATCATAATCTTACTGATAGTGAAGCGGGATCATCCGAAGTAATCTTAGTCAGAAATCGGAGATCCAAAATCTTCAGTGGCGAGCCTGCCAGAATTTCGTAATCAGTATTCATAAGATAAATTCGAACAGGAGTTAAATCAGTGAAATATGTGAGTACCTAGATTATGTCTTCCGCGGCGACGCGACCAGTCATTGCTGTTCTCGACGATGTACGAGATAGAGTTAAAGCATTTGTCGATGTAGCTAAATTGTCAGAGCATTCCCGGGTAGTTCAGCACCAGGAATACAAAGAGAATACCATGGTAAAAATTACTACAGATATTGTGTGTGAGGAGCAGCCATGGCTGAAGAGAGTTGTGATTCAGCTCTATTATCAATAAACATTGTACGTTAAATCATCAATCAAACATGGTGACAGCACGCAAGGTAGACGCTACTTTACCGCCAGTAAGAGATCCAATTCCAACAGTATATACCCATGAGCTTCGACAGAAGACTATCGAGGCTATGCAGCATCTGGGTACAGCAATGGCAACCACAATTACACAGGAAGAAGACAGGCGGGAAAGAAACAGAGTGTTCCGGCGGGAAGTGCGGGAGCTGACCCAGAGGGTCAAGCCATGCGACGGCCTTCTTCGAGAGGAGTTACGGCAGTTTCTGGATGAGACTCGCCGGGTGTGGGAAGCCACTGAGGGCAACCTCGACGGCACACCCGTCTATATAGCAACACGGGCGTCAAGGGGTCAGCTTTCAAAAGCCATAGACCAGTATATACACAGAAAAGTGCGCGACGTGGTGACTTATGAGGAGCTGAAGGAGTTCATTACTGTGAACTTTGTATCTGCGAACGAACAGGAGAGGGTCAAATATGACCTGGAGTCAGTCAAGCAACGTAGAAGTGAGACAATGATCTCATCTAATCGCCGATATACTGAACTGGCAGCGAGGGCGTATCCTGAGGAGAACGTAGATAGCAAGAGAGTAGTGCTCTCCTCTTATATAAGGGCACTTAGCGACCAAGGCATGGGACGACGCATAGTGCGCAGAAAAATCAAGGATATAAAGGGGGCTATGGAGCTCACCCAGGAGGAGGAAGGCTGCAACGACCTGTAGCAGGCTATGCATATCTCACCTCGGAGGGAGGAAAGCATGGAGGTAAACATGCCAAACGAAGAAGAAGGACAGGGGGTATGGTCGGTCATAAACTCCATGAAGAGACAGATGGCACAACAAACAAAGCTTATTGAATGCTTATGTCTGGTGATAGAGAATCTTCAGAGTGGACCCGTTCTCACCACCACCAACCCGAGCCGCCCCGCAACAGCGAGCGCAGTCCAAGCCGCAGCCACACAAGGCAAGTCACCCCTAAAGCAGCACCAAAGAAGCAGGTTACATGTTTCAATTGCGGTCGTCAAGGCTATTATAAAAATGAGTGTCAGCAAACCTGTACAACCAACGCAGAATCGGGCAGCACCAAAGACGCGTCAACCGCGGCCTCAACGGCCCCCAATGACCTGCTTTACGTGCGGGAAGTTAGGCCACATGGCCTCAGTGCTTTTCGATGCCAGCGACACCATCACCACATAGACGTCAAATTGTTTGCTATGGATGCAATCAAGTGGGACATTATCAGTCCGACTGCCCATCCCGACAACAGATGCCACAGCGACGCACGGTGAAACATCCTCGATCATCAGAACACCAAGATGAGCCTATCCAGGTTGATCAGATCGATGATCATCATAATAATTCTAGTGAAATGTATCCCGGACTCGAGCCCACTCCGCGGGCATATTCGCGAAATACCCGAAAGGATCTCGCGACTAGAGCAAGAATGTGTGAAGAGTACGAAGACCGCGAGGGATTCGTGCTCACAGATTCGCAAACGGACAGGTATGGCCGTTATTCTTACGGCGATGGAGGAGCCCTGTCCGTAGGAAGTAGACGTCAATCGTATGCTGAAGCAGTTGGTAATGGGCGACAGAGTCCGTGTAACGGATTCGGAGGGAATCAGTAACGACTGAGCGATTCCTTATCCGGCTTGAGATCGAACCAAGCAGTCATGGAAACAGGGGTAAGTATGTAGATGCATTAATCGATACTGGTGCTAGTACTTCCCTTGTTAGAAAGGATATATGGCGGCGCATTCTAAATGCTCGGCCATTGAAAAAGGCTAAAACGTTATTAGCTGTAAATGGTTCACCGATAGACATTTTGGGGGAAACTCAAATTAAATTCAAGAATGCCCGGCCTATTCCAAGTGTGATTGTGAGTAGTATGAATGTCTGATTGGTGCCGACGCCTTGTACTTGGGAAATGCAAGGATTGATGACAAGACCAAAGAAGTAGTATGGTTTGGTCAAGTATACCCATTTAGAATTCCGTTTAGAAGTCAGAATGACTATGTATATGCCAGTTGCAAAGAAACGACCGGATATGCAGTTATTGACAAAGTACTGAGTGACTTTGCCAGTAATTTTGATACGGCTCGTCCCACTACGTTAGGACATGTACCCAAGGTTAAATGTACAATTCCAACAGATTACCCTCCTATTAGGCAGAAGGCCTATCATTTACCATTGGCCAAGCAATACTTGGTTAAGAACCAGGTGAAAGAAATGCTAGCGGCGGGTGTCATAAGACCATCGTCATCACCCTGGGCATCACCCATAACTCTGGTACCGAAAAAGGACGGTGACACCAGATTTTGCGTTGACTTTAGGAAATTGAATTCAGTGTGTCGTAAGGATAGTTATCAGTTACCAAACATATCCGATATATTTGATTCCATGAGAGGCGATATTTTCTATGATGGACTTGAAGTCCGGCTATTGGCGGATACCCATGGCCAGCCAAGACATCGAGAAAACAGCGTTCGTCTGCAGTGAAGGTCTTTTTGAATGGATTCGGATGCCTTTTGGTTTTTGCAATTCAGGTGCCGTATTTCAGAGGGCAATGAACGATATTTTCCGTGAATTTGTAGGAAAATATGTGCATGTTTTCGTCGATGATATAGTCGTATATTCACGAAATCCGACGGAACACGCACATCATTTGCGCTTGGTCATGCGCAAGATTCAGGAATCTAATGTACAGTTAAAGAAAAAGAAATGTGACTTTGCCAGTAAGTCTGTTGACTTGTTAGGGTACCACATTTCTGCGCAAGGTGTAGCTCCTCAGAGTCAGACGGTCAAAGTCATATGAGAAATGTCACCACCCCGTGATGTGGGTGAGGTTCGTAGTTTTCTCGGAGCTACAGGTTATTATCGATCTTGCATAAGAGGTTATGCCGAAATTGCAGCCTTTGATCGAATTAACAAAGTAGTATAAGAGATTTGAATGGGGTAAGCATGAACAGCAAGCGTTTGAGAAATTAAAGAACTTGCTGTGTAGTGAGACTGTACTCACTTATCCGAATTTGAATGCCCCGTATAGGTTGTATACTGATGCGTCTAGTTATGCAATAGGTGCGATACTGGTACAGGTCGACGATAAGGGTATAGAGCGTGTCATACAGTATGTTATCTCTACTCTTAAAGACAGTCAGTTGAATTGGCCCATAATAGAGAAGGAAGCTTATGCTGTGATATATGCATTGAAAAAGCTTAGGCCGTATCTATTTGGCATGCAGTTTACCGTGTATACCGACCACAAACCCCTAAAGAGTTTGTTTGTGGGAGAAGTTAAGAACACGAAGGTGCAGCGCTGGACAGTACTGATTGCTGAATACGGATGTAACATAGAATACATCCAAGGCTCGAAGAATATTCGAGCGGACATGTTGTCTAGGTTGCGTCGTCCGGTAGAAGTCGCCACGTTAGACACTGGCGATTATGTCATACCTGAGGTAGACGAAGGCGCTTTACCTCACGTTCCTTTAGGGGTATATGACGTACCGTACGAGGGGTTATGTGCCGAACAAACCAAGGAATACCCGGAATTATTTAAGAATACACTGGAGGAGTACATGGTGAATAATGGCATATTATACTCGTTGATTCCACCATCAGCGTTAGACGCTGAGTACCCCAGAATCTTACTACCTACCCTGTTCCATGAGAAAGTGCTCCGGAAAGCTCATGAACGAGCGGGTCACCAAGGTCTGAAGAAGACCATCGGTATGGTAAGAGATTCTTTTGTCTGGACATCCTTGAGAAAGGATGTGGTACGTATGCTTGAAATGTGTATGACGTGCCATGTCAACCGACCTGTCACTACTCGACCTAAGTATAGTGAGATGCCAATGGCCAGTTATCCTAGTCAGATAATTGGTATGGATTTAATTGGTCCACTTTTAGAGTCGAGCAAAGGTAATAATTACATTATAACGGTAATCGATCACTGCTCTGCATGGGCAGAGGCATATCCGATAGCAGCTAAGACGTCTCAGAATGTTGAAGATTAGTTCTTCAATGAGTACGTCGCTCGTCACGGTGTCCCTGAGATTCTGATTACTGATCAGCATAAAGAATTCTGTTCCAATTCTTTGGGGCAGCGATTCCATGAACATGGTATTGATCATAGATGATCGAGTCCGTATCATCCACAAACTAACGGACGTACCTCGAGATTCAATCGTACGCTTAAAGAATTGATCCAGAAGGGTGTGAACACCGAGTCTCGTGCATGGGAAGATGAGTTGGGCGCAGCTTTAACAGCATACTGCAACACTCGTCACTCCATGACCGGATATACGCCATTCTATCTGACGTATGGTCGATGTGCAAGACTTCCGTTTGCTATCCCACTCAATGCTTCGCATGATCATGGCGAAAGACTAACCTGTCTGAATAATGCCTTGCTGCGTGCTCGAGGAGAAACGGCCAAGTCTCGAGAAATACACCGAGAACAGATCGACAAGCGTGCGAACGCTGGTGAATTTAAGGTTGGTGATTCAGTGATCGTGAAGGCTGAAGAGAGGATGAAGTTAACGTCTCGCAGTGACCCTGAGTATGAGATCTTTAAGATCAATGGACCTGTGGCCCATGTCCGCCATCAAAGGTCCAGGAAGGTATGCGTGCTCAACATATCCAAGTTATGTGTAGTCGACTCGGAGATGTGCTGGGGCAAAGTAAGACCACACCCTATTCGTAACCCTGCTAAAGGTACGAAAGCCAGCCATCATCCACGAATTGTACCATTACCCGAGTCCGTACCTTTGCCGGTACCCAACTACAATTCGACACATTGTAAGGTAGCTCGTAGGAAGCGACCAGCTTCTACTTGGGAGCCAAAGGTGCGTAAGGTGGGTAAGGTGGTCGACATGGATGTAGATCGACCTGGTACAAATAACGATCCAAAGTATGAGTCACCGATGGATATGTCAGAGACTCCTAGTGATGTATTGATGGACACCTTGGAGGATGTACCCGAGCCTGCCAACGAGCCAATGGAAATGATTCCATCACACTCCTATAATCTGCGCAAGCACAGTCATGCTCCTGAGTTCAGCTCAGACAGTAAGCGTGTTAGGATTGGTGCATTTGGCTGGGCTGCGTACGATGACTTTGTCAGTCATATCGAAGCCGTTATAAAGCGGCGTAGCATGAGATAATTTTAATCTCTGCTTGATTGCTGATACTAGTAACATCGCGCTTGTCTAGACAAATCATGTATACGTTACAGTTTTGCGTAGCAGTAGTATTAGTTAGTTTAATTTGTGGCCTATGTCAAAACTCTAGTATCCACAAATTACAAAATGGCGTAATGATAACGAACCACCAGAAGATTTCGGTGATACGTGCTGAGTGGACTGTTGTGGTATCTATTGACCATCCATATTTACCTGTTGACTTCATTGAGCGATTATCAGGATTTCGGGTGCTTGTTGCTGACATTGGTCGCAAGACCTCGCTAAGTGGCAATGCCATTTTCGGACTACAACATCGTATAAGTATTATTAAGAAGATTGCCATTAGGACACAACAAACGATGCTAAGTCGGGCCAAGGGTCGACAAAAACGTGGACTATTTAATTTTGTAGGTGATATAGCTTCATCTTTGTTTGGGACGGCAACATCGGGGGGACATTGAAACCATCAAGAACGTTGTTAAATCCGCTATGAAGAAGATGAACCGATTAGTACATTTCTCTAATAAATTAGTGTCCCACATAAAACTTGCTTTCAAAGGAATTAACACCAATGTGGACCGTATTAATGAGATCAATGATAGTTTGGTCGATTTGATGAAAAATGTAAGTAAGCTATTCAAAATTCACGCTGCACGACAGGCTGACCTATATGCATTAGTGCGTTTGGGTCACGTTATAAATTTGGCCGAGAATGTAGTATATAGCTACCAGAAATTGGCCGCCCAATTTCATAGGCAGACTGCTTCCATGGAATTGGGTAGGTTGACGGAAGAGCTGTTTAGCCATCTGATTTGGCCGAAGTCGCTAAACAAGTCAGTGTTGGAAACCGATTGATTTGTCCTTACCTGTGGTATTACAGAAACGTTGTCGTATATCCATTATGGAACGGCGATTCGCAATTACATTATATTGCAACTTTACCATTGGTTGATGGTGGCAACTATATTGAATACGGATTACACTCGTGGCCAGAACGTTTGGCTACTGTCGGATATTATATGCAGGTTATTATTGCTCGTACAAGTATAGGAATTGATACCAAGACTGGATGGTATTTTACCCCATCCGAATGCCGAGGCAGTGAGCCTCGGGTATGTCACGGACAACTGAGAGTCAATAAGATTCACGTATCGTGCATCGTTAGTCTGTTGACCAACGCTACCGACAGTTCGTGTAATATCCAGTTATCCGAGTCCAATGAGACATCTAGTAAATTGTTCGCCCATAAGAAAGTAGGTGTTGTTTTGCAAACCTTTGGCGAAACTATCTCACTCATACAATGGCATGCAACAACAACACATTCCGTAATGTTGTTAGTTAGCTGACAGATCACATCAAATCAGAACCAGTTACCACCACTTTGTTTATGCGAGGCAGCATCTCCATAGAAGAATGGCACAGAGTTTGATTGGTCAGGATGACGTCATAATCAATGAGCGTTGATCAAACTCTGTAGCAAAGAATGATATAGAACAGATTTTGTAGCTAAAATTGAAATGCAGGGATCGCTGATTGGTCAGAACGACCAACATTTATTAGGTAGGAACTTCTAGGAAGGAATAAGTAGAAGTTGATTGGGGGACTGATTGTCCGGGCCAATCAAGCTGTGCTTATAACATACCTAGAAGAATCATCAGAACAGATTCGGGTAGAATCTAAATATTTAGATATGTATAGAACCTCAGAATAGATTCTGAGGACTATAATATATACACTTTCAGATATAGAAAGGATTCAATCCACCATCTCGATTCACTGAACATCTCGTTGATGTTCAGTTTAGCAGTAGCTATAGAAGTAGAGTAGCTGTAGAATTTACTTGTTCTGTACCAGAAGGTACTAGTTTGTTATCTGAGCGATTTTGCTCTAATCTAAATAACTTTGTAAAACTTCTGTACAGTTAGCTTAATAAAACATAACATCTTACGTATATGTGAGACAATAGTTCGATTTAATCTTTCCGTTAGCAGTTAGCATTTAGGAATCTGATCAGTGAGTCGGAAGCAACATCCGATCCTTACCCGATCTTCTTTAGTCAGAATAGGCCCAGCAGTCTTCTACTAAATATCACCATCTTCTTGACGAGGCGAGCCAGACTGTCCTGTATCCTTCTCCACCATCGGCAAGAGGGTGTCGTAGCAACTGTCACATCATAATCTTACCGATAGTGAAGCGGTACCATCCGAAGTAATCTTAGTCAGAAATCAGAGATCCGAAATCTTCAATGTGTCTGTTAATTCGCTTGCACATTCATCTATGAGGTCAAGAAATTGGTTTGATAAAATGGTTTGTTTCGGTTGAAAGACATTTGGAGGAGGCTTTGATTTTTGTTGTATGACTTGTTTCCAGCATTGTGACTCTGCCCGAGATGATTCATTGTGCTCCTCCCTATATTCCTCCCAAAATGAAAATCCTGCTCAGGTTTGGAGTCATACATATCAGCGAAATAGCCATTGTTTCTTTGTGTGTAGTTGTTGTTACGTTTACGGTTAGTGTCATATTGGGTGTAGCTCCTATTGTAATGGTACTGATTTGGCTCTGTTATTTTAATAGAATCATCATGAATATTCATTATTGCTCTTATCTAACTCATAATGTTGTCAGATAACAAGTGCATACCATTGGTATTTGGATGAACTTCATCCAACTATAGTTGTGGCAATGGTTCACCATTTCTAATGGAAAGTGCAGAGTTATCAATAAAGGATAAATTCAGCCAATTTTCAAGTGAACACAACATTGCATTAAACTGCTGACTTAGATTGTTTTCATACTCATTGAATGGTCTAGGAAGAAGAGAAGATATAAGAATCTGTATGCCTTGTGAAATGACTTGGCAGTTTGAATTAAGGCATCATAGTCTTGGATCATTCCTCCCAATGTCCGTTTTGCTATATCATTTGTTCCCACATGGACCACTAGTACATCGTATCCATTTGAACTGAGAATAACCTTTAGTTGGTCGGTTAGCTCACATATACGTGCGCCTCCAAATGATTTAATAGGTCCAATAACTTCCCAACCGGTATATTACATAGTTATGTAGGATACCTTATGTAGGATTCGATCCAAATTGGTATGTAGTACACCTTATGTAGGAAAGAAAGCCGCTTGGAAATATGTACCTAGTCAAAACTCTTAATTGATCCAAGAACTTTCCAACCGGTGCGTTACATATGTCATGTAGGATACCTTATGTAGGAGATGATCCAAACCAGTATATAGTATACCTTATGTAGGAACGAGCCTCTGTGGCTAAAATAGGATCAGAGATTTTGACTTCACCTTGATTAATTGTACCGCGAAGCTGATTGCTGACGACATTTTCTTTGCAGCCACAAAAACTTTCCATTCTGTTTCATATCCACGTAAATTATAACCATTTTACATAAAGTACATGACTTGTTCAACAAAGACAGCAAGTTCTGTGACATTCATGAAAAATCAAATGTGGATGTAGTGCCACATGATTGTGGAATGAATAGGATTTATTGAGATAAAAATTAGGTGTTTCCCGTAATACAGAAAATTAATTAATGACTGCTTGGACTCGATCGCATGCATAGTAGCATAAGTGTGCATGCTAACGGACTCGTTTATATGTTCTCTATAGGAATAGAGGAACCGGTTCCCTAGAGCAATAACTGCATTAGACTTAAGGAGATACTATTAAGAATACCCAATGGAGGGATGTATCTCTGTTAACCGTGTTTACTAGGGAACCACATGCCATGGGAATGAATAGGTTAAAATTTTCTGAGATATCTAAGTCAGGTGACTTATAGCAAACAGTGAATTGAGTGGTAAGTATTTTAGTCGGCTAACAAAATGCCACACCAGTATATATGTCTGGGTCGTTTTCATGTACATTATTGTTAAAATATGCAACAGCTTTCTCATATTTAATCTGCGATCTATCGCAGATTATTGTTTTCTTACCGGATCTTTCTTTCTTCTTTCTTTTTCTCGGTAACAATTTTCTGGAACTATCTCCTCCTACAGTTTTCATCCGATCAACTTCAAACATGGTCAACTTCTGGTACCCAGTGGGATCTTTATTGTTATTGTTTTTATTTTGGCTCTGCCCACTAGTTTCTGAGTTATCTGCCCTTGAGTGGACAAAAAACTCCCATAGGAAATGTATGGGGAAATCTTTAAACTGCGACTACGCCTAGTTTTGATCGGATCTCAACAAGACTTGGTCCAGATGTTACCATAAGTGTCCTGAAGGGTTCCCACGCCCAGGTGGGCAATTGCCCCATGACCCCTTGGCATAAAAAGTACCAGTTTTTGTTTTTTTGCAGGAGTGAATGTCTGGATGAAAAAAAAATGTTTAAAATCCAAATGGCCGACCAGGTGCACATTTTGGTACCAAAATTTACCAAAAAAATTGAAATTTGTCAAATTTTTTTTCAAAGATGGCCGCCTTAATTCTTTTTGCTCCGGTCACCCTGAAATTTGGTGAACTTCTAGGTGATATATTGACTTTATTTGGTGTCAAATTTAAAGTTGATACATCTAACAGTTTTCGAGAAATCAGCTTTTCCGTGCCACATATCCCCCATAGTAAACCTATGTAAGCCATACTTGAACAGCGTTTTCTCAGGGTTTTCCTCCAATTATCTTCAAATTTGGCCAGATTCTAGCTAGTGTTATAGAGCCTTATGAGAACCCTTATTCATTCGTTCATGCCCAGTCATCGCAGATTTACAGTTACTTCAGTAAATGTTCTCTAGTTTCTGCTGTAGTCTGATTCATGTGCACTACAATATTGAAACATTCACTGTCAAGTTACTGCTGTGAGTCCAGCCTACTTGCTTAACCCTTTAACTCTCTTTTGTCATAGAAAATGTTCATTTACAGACCAAGAGAAGAATATTTTGAAAATTTACCACTGGAATGACTGGCTTAGTTATCGAGCCAGTCATTTCAGTGGTAAGTTTTCAAAAATAGTTTTCTTTTGGTCTGCAAATGGACATTTCTCAAGCCCATAGCAGAAGATGTTACAGGGTGTTGAGTGTTACAGGGTTAAAGGTCAAAATAATCAGTTGCACATATAGACATGGAGGTTTTGTTTAACTTGTTTAAAACGCTACTCCTCATTAACTTTTTGGGCAATTTCAACTTAGCTGGGAGAATAGTATGCTGGTCTGATTCAGAACGTGTATACAGAATTTTGATTGGTCAATTTTTCCGGTGGCCATCTTGGGTTTTCTAAAAATTTCTGGAAATCACTTAAGCTAGGATTCCATTAACGTGTTTGCGTATGCGTATCCATATGCTTATCCGAATGAGTGATTCCATTTGTACGTATGCGTATGCATATCCGAAAGTAGTGATTTTATTCAATCAATTGGACTACTACTACTACTACTACTACTACTACTACTACCACCTCAACCGCTGCCACCGCCACTGCTGCTGTTGTTACTACTACTACTACTACTACTACTACTACTACCACTACTACTACCACTACTACTACCACTACTACTACTACTACTACTACTACTACTACTACTACTACTACTACTACTACTACTAGCATGAATATGTTCTAACATAGCCTTTCAGTGAGTTTCACATTCCAATGCGCTTACTATGAATTTAACTTATATATTGGAACACATGTATAGAATAATAGTGCCGATTTGGGGAAAGCCCATGAATGACGTAATGAAAACGTAATTTTCTAGGAATCCCACATCCGAATGCTATCCATATCCGAATAATGTAGCGATCGGATTCAGATACGGACAGGTTTCGCATACGCATACGGACATATGGAATCATACTATCTATTTGTAATGGGAGCGAAAAGAATTTTGGATACAGATACGCATATGCGTTAATGGAATCCTAGCTTTACTGTCATGCATATCTTCTATTCTAAAACATTGCCAGAGCATGTGCGCAACAACAAACTACTAAATGTGTCAATTAAATTAAATCCATTATGAGAGATTACTATTTAATACAATGTCATATTACGGGTTAGAAATTTCAAATATCCCATAGCTTCTTGCACCTAGATTTATGCACGCACGCACGCACACACACCAAGAATGCATGCATGAACGCACACAGGCACACATGCATGCATGACCGCACAGAGTTTTCAATATACCAGTATACATTAAAACCTGTATTAAGACACTGCGGCTGTGGCAATGAAAAGGGGTGTGTCTCTTCTCTGGTCACTCTGTCATAGACTGCGCTGTTGATATGTAACCTCTTAATGGTCAAGATTTTTCAAGAAAATTTACATTTTTACCAAGAATGTACTGGTCAAGTATTTATGAAATTGGTAATGGTTTTATACCTTATTTTTAGCTCGACTTTACAAAATAAAATGAGCTATTGCAATACCCGGCATATCGTCCAGCCATGGTAGCAATTGTGGCAGCGGTGGCGTTGTCGTCGTCATCGTCGTCCAATTTGCGTTTAGATCAACTTTGCTGTTTATATCTCAGGTTTGGTTAATCATACTGGAACCAAACTTGGCCAAATGCTTCCATTTAATGACATGGCATCTCACAATGAGGTTAGGTCAAAAGGGCAAGGTCACTGCGACCTTGGTAAAAAACTTGCTTTTTTCAACATTAACATTTTCTGTTTAACTCAATGTTTCTGTTTATATCTCTGGTTTGATTAATCATACGTAATGGAACCAAACTTGGACACATGCTTCCTTATAAGGAAAAAACATCCCACAATGACATTGAGGTCAACGGTCAAGGTCACTGTGACCTTTGTAAAGACAATACTTTTTTCAACATAATCATTTTCCGTTTAGTTCAACTTATCAGTTTATATCTCATCTTTGGTTAATCATACTGGACCCAGACTTGTAGACATGTTTCATTATAATAACACGGCATGACACAATGACCGTGGGGTCAAAAGGTCAAGGCCAACATGAACAGTTTCCGTTTAGCTCAACGTAGCAATTTATATCTAATCTTTGGTTAATCATACTGGACACAATCGTGGACATATGCTTTGATCCCTCACGAAGGGTCCAATTAGTTTATGCCACAGCAGCCATCCACCGCCTGTCCATCCATCAAATCACTTCCCCATAACACTTTGACTGATTTCAACCAAATTTGGTTGGAAGAATCTTATGCTGGTACCCTCCAGACCTTCCATTCAGAATTTTGATTGGTCAATCTTTTGGGTGAAAATTTACTGGAAATTGTCAAAATGCTACTTCTTACTTGATTGCCTTAATTCAACCAAATTTGGTGAGATGGATTCTATGATGCTAGGCTCTAGAATTTTATTCCGAATTTTGATTAATCAATTTTTTGGGTGAAAATCTTAGATTTTCATTAGGTCTTCATTAACCGCTTGGCGGATTCCAACTTAATTTGGGAGGAACGACCCTATGTGGGTAGGCTTCACGACTTGTATACAGAATTGTACTGCGTCAATTCTTTTGGTGAAAACCATTTTATGAAAAATTTGCTAGAAATTTTCCAGAAATCCTTTAAAATGCCACTCTTCCTTAATCAATTGCCCAATTTCAATGAAACTTGTGTGGAATGCTCCTATCATGATTAACTTCAAGAGTTCTAATGAGAATTTTGATTGGTTAATTTTTTCAGCAGTGATCTTGGATTTTTTAGACATTTTGCAGCAGAGTTTAAATCACTACTACTACTTAATCAATGACTAGATTTCAACCAAACTTGGGTGGAATGATCCTATGACGATAAGCTTCAGGAAATCAAAGGAGAATTTTGATTGCTCAATTTCTTTGGCAGTCATCTTTGATTTTCCGGAAATACTCCATTATGTCTGCTTAACTGCAAATGGTTAAAGTGCTAATGGTCCAGGTAAGCATCACAGGCCTCTTGTTTGAAAAGTGTATTCTATATTTATTTTATACTTGAAGTCAGACTTCATAGATCATTAAAGTCGAGCTTCATGGTTGCATTGTAACCACATTTCTGTTTTAAAATATGCTACCTAGATGTGAAAGGTGTTTATATTTTGATAGATGTGACGCTAGTGCCATCTGGACCCTTTAATAGCCAAGGTGGGCCTTTAATGAATGTCCATTTGCCTGCTAAGAGAAGACTGTTCTTAGTTCACCTGGCCAGAATGGCTAAGTGAGCTTATGCCATGCCAGCCGTCCATCCGTCACCTTTTTCTTTAAACAAGTTCTTCTCAAGAACAACTGAGCCGATTTCAATTATATTTGCCAGGAATCATCATTAAGACATAGAGATAAAAATGTGTTCAATATACGTCGATCGGCCAATTTGGCCGGCGGTCAGCTTAGAATTTGGCCGATTTTTAGAAACGTCTTTAAAAATCTTCTGAAACTGCTTGGGAGATCAATTCCAAAATCACAAATCATCATCTAGGGCAAGAGCTGAACCAAGTATGTTCAGGGAACTTGATTGTTTAAATGCTTCGGCAGCCATCTTGGATAACCTAGTTTTCACGAAAATTACATCTTCAGAACCTCTGAACGGATCGGGCTGCGATTTGAGAGCTATGATTAGGTACTAAGAAGGGCCATTAACATTTGTTGAAAGGAATTTGATACGTCAAAAAATTGGCCCCTAGACCTGGACCAATCAAAATGTAGTATATTTGGTGACCATATTGCATTTTTTTATTTGATGAATTTTGAAGCTGAAATTTGTTTTATATAAGTCCAAATACAGTATATTGTTGCCTAGCTCCGGATTCATACTTAGACATTTTTAAATGACTCGAAGCTAAATTATTAACTCACTTGGAATATTTCGCTCAGATGGCCTGGTCTTCATCAGGTTTTCCATCTTGGATTTTGGCAGAATTTTAGAAACGTCTTTATAAAGATCTAATTCTCCAAAACTGCTCGGGGGATCAATTCAAAACTCATGAAGCATCATCTGGGGCAAGAGCTGAACCAAGTTTCTTCAAGGGAACTTGATTGGTCAAATGTTTCGAGGGCGATCTTGGATGAGCTAGTTTTCATGAAAATTACTTCTCCAGTACCACTAAATAGACCGGGCTGAAATTTTGGAGATATCAGATTAGGGACTAAGAGCCATTAAAATTTGTCCATAGAAAGTTGATATGTTAAAAAAATATGGACACAGTGGATCAATCAAAATTTAGCATGCTTGCCGGCCATCTTAGAGTTTCTGAAAATTTCTGAGAAAATCATATAAAAGACTACTTATTAACCAATGGACCAATTTTAATCAAACGTAGCTAAACCTGCTTCACAGAAATGAAATTGGTAAATCGTTTCAGTGATCATCTCGTTTTTAGCTCACCTGGCCTGAAAGGCCAAATGAGCTTATGCCGTCATGTGTCCGTCCATCAACTTTTCCTTTAAACGACTTATCCAGAACCACTGGGCCGATTCCAATTAAATTCCATCTTGGATTTTGGCCCATTTTTATAAATGTCTTTAAAAATCTTCTTCTCCGAAACCGTTTGAGGGATCAATTCAATTCAAATATGATCTAGGGCAAGAGCTGACCCAAGTTTGTTCAAGGGAACTTGATTGATCAAATGGTTCAGTAGCCATCTTTGATGACCTCGTTTTCACAAAAACGACTTCTTCCCCAGAACCGCTGAAGTGATCAGGCCAAAATTTGAGATATATGATTAGGGACTAAGGTCCATTAAAGTTTGTTCAAGAGAAGTTGAATCCGTCAAAAAACCTGGCCACCATGGGTCAATCAATATATAGAGTGTTTGGCAGCCATATTGGATTTTTTCATTTGATGGATTTTGAGGCCAAGACTGCTTTTATATCAAATTTGCCATTTTCGAGATTGTCGGATAAACGGTTTAGCGGCCATCTTGGATCATTTACCCGCCAAAATCCCCCATACTAAAGCAATGGGAAATTAAAGATGTATTCGTCTCATGTCATCTTGGATTTTGGTCGATTTTTAGAAATCTCTTTAAAAATCTTCTCTAAAACCGCTTGGGGGATCAATTCAAAACACATTAAATATCATCTAGGGCAAGAGCTACACCAAGTTTGTTCAAGGGAACTTGATTGGCCAAATGGTTTGGAGGCCATCTTGGATAACCTATGTTTTGCCAAAACAACTTCAAAACCGCTGAGCGGATTGGGCTGAAATTTGGGAGATATGATTAGGCACTGAGTGCCAGTAAAGTTTTTTCGATGGAAGGAGCTACATCAGAAACATGGCCGCAGTGGACCAATCAAAATGTAGCATGTTTGGCAGCCATATTGGACTTGCAAAAAGTCCACGAACTCATTTAAAAGACTACTGCTAAACCACCCGCCGACAATTTTGACAAAAATGCATAGTGCTCCTAGGCCTCTTGTTTTAGGTTGTACCAGTGGCCAATCATTCCAGCTGAATGATACAGGCCTCTAGGGCTTCTTGTTGTTATTGCTGTTCTGGCTAAACCTTAGGGTGCTACTTGTGTTGGTGAGCGGTACAGGCCCCTTGGCCTCTTGTTCAAACTTTATCACTGGAAGGATTTATTCAGGTTTGTTTAAGGAGGCAGTCATTCCAGTGGGAAGTGTTAAAAAATATCTTGGTTTACACATGGATTTTTCTGAAGACGACTGTAGCAGCTGATTTTAGCTGTCTTAACAGCAGCATAGGCATAATCTATTCTGTGGCTATTCAGTTTTCAACCAACTTCCCATATTACCTTGTGTTTACTACTATTTCACATTAACCATTGGTACAGATTCTGGTTAGCATTAACCCTATCATGCCCAAACCGGCCTGTGTAGTGGTCTTGAGGAATGTCCAGCGGAATTAAGCTAATTTCTTTGTCATTAGTCAGATGCCATATTCATGAGATCACTAAATACGCTTTCAAAGTCATTGCTCCTAATCTGGTCAAACTAGATCTGAGCTATAACAATGTTTTGCCTGAGAAAATTTGCGAATGTTTATGTGTATTTGCTCACAGTGATCTCCTAATTCTTGAATTAAGTAGTCTGAACTTTAAACACCTTAATAATGATTTTTTTCGTTGTTGGCAAGGCTCACAGCTGAAGACTCTTTATCTCAAAGGAAATAATTTTTTTACTTTTTCAGGTAAAGTGATTTCTCCGCTACAATATTTAGAAATACTAAGTCTGAAATCAATGACATGGAGTTGCTAAGCAATCTTCATACTCTGAGCCTAGCAAATAACAGATTTAAACAACTTCCAACATTTCATTACAAAAATGGTTCAATGCTATTGCCAAATCTAGACATTCAATTTTGGGCGTAACATTCTAACCTCTATATCAGCAACTAATTTTCGTGGACTCACCAATCTTGAGAGATTGAGTCTAAACTTAAACGAGCTTTCTGCACTACCAGACAACATTATGTCAGAAATGCCTAATCTCAAGTATATAAATTTCATGGATAATCGTATTTGTTCACTGTCAAGTTTTTCATTTAATAGTTCGAGCCTGTTGTCCCTACAGTTTGACAACAATGCATTTCACTTCAGTAAAGCAGATGTAGATATTTTCAAATTCTGCACGTCTCTTATTCATCTTCATTTGACAAGTAACAGAATCGATGTAAATGATCGTACACTTAAAGCAATATTATCACCACTTAAAAGTTTAATACGTCTCGACATACAACATGTAGGTTTACATTATTTTCCAACTATATTTGATGTTCTCCCTCAACTGAAAGAGCTGATCTTAACTGCCAATAATATTGGTCATTGGCGACCAGAAATATTGCTACCTTCCAAGAATCTTGCAAAACTATATATTAGTTATAACAAAATAGAGATAATCAATGCAGCATCTTTTCCACAAAACATATGGAAAAATTTCAAGATAGTTAATTTTGGAGGAAATCCATTTTCTTGTACCTGTGACCTTTTATGGTTTCGTAATTGGTTAGATAATACAAATACGACAGTAGTAGGATGGCCATCTGTCAAGACCTATATCTGTAATTCTCCTAAAGCATTGCACGGCAAACAATTAGTTGATTACCACCCAACTAAAGAAAGTTGCGCAGTGCATGATAACATATATATAATACTTGGAGCAAGCATAGGAAGTGGCTTTGCAGTTATAATGATCCTGTCGCTTCTGAGTTACAGATATCGTTGGTATATTCGATACTTCTGTGCGGTTATGAAAGCGAAACGCAAAAACTACAACAGACTTCTTCCAACTCTGGATTACACTTACGACGCATTTGTCATCTACAGGTCGAAAGATCGTGCATGGGTTGTTGAAAACTTAATTCCAATAGTTGAGTATCGCGAAGGTTACAAACTTTGTGTTCAAGACAGAGACTTTGTTGCAGGAAGACTAATTATAGATAACATTATGAACTCACTGGAAAACAGTAGAAAGATAATCATTATATTATCAAACAATTTTGCAAAGAGTGAATGGTGCAAATGGGAAACTGCAATGGCAATGCATAAATTCACTGACTCAGACAGTGCCATGGTCGTTTTAATCATGATCGATGAAATTTCTAGAGACAATTTGAATCGAAGTCTCACTAAGCTGCTACAAAGAACATATGCAGACTGGCAAGGAGCAAGGGCTTGTCATGATTTGTTCTGGAAGCAGTTATTGTCCTCACTAAAGTCATCTATGCCTGTTAGAAACAATGATGAGCAAAACTTGTCTACTAATGAGGATTGAATAATTGATGATGAAATTTTAGCAGCAAAAAGTAAATCAGTGTAGTGGCAATTGCAATAATTCTTATATTGATGAGCTACAGATATCACTGGTATATTCGCCTTTTGTGCTGTCATTAAAGTGAAATGCAAAAAGCTTCTTCCGACTACATTTAGATTACATTTATGACACATTTGTCACACCCAGCTCTAAAAATTTATTATGGGTCATTGAAAACATAATTCCAATAATCGAGGGTCATGAAGGTTTCAAACTGAGGATAGATGAGCGAGACATTGCTGCAGAAGATCTGATATTCGAAAGCATTATGAGGGATTCAATGGATAACAGTTTAAAATTTGAGAAACACTAAAGAATGAAACTGCTCGAGCTGAAAAAAGGATTTAATAAGTGATGATGACATATTCAGTAGCAAAAAGTTAAGATTTGTTCAAAGACCCATGTGCACATACAGACAAGCATGGGCACATGTATGAACACTGATTCTCACTCACTGATTTGCTAATGATAACCAGAACCTGTAGTACAGATGCCAGTCTGGTAGCTGTAGCACTGGTTCCAGTCAGGTGCCTGTAGTACAGATTCTAGTCCAGTAGCTATGGTACAGATTCCAGTCCGGTACCTATGGTACAAACTCCAGTCCAGTACCTGTAGTACAGATTCCAGTCCGGTAGTACAGATTCCAGCCCGGTGCATGTAGTACAGATTCCAGCCTGGTGCATGTAGTACAGATTCCAGTCCTGTAGCTATGGTACAGATTCCAGTCCGGTACCTATGGTACAGACTCCAGTCCGGTACCTGTAGTACACATTCCAGCCCGGTACATGTAGTACAGATTCCAGCCTGGTATCTGTGGTACAGATTCCAGTCGGGTACATGTGTTACAGATTCCAGTCCGGTAGTACAGATTCCAGCCTGGTGCATGTAGTACAGATTCCAGCCTGGTGCATGTAGTACAGATTCCAGTCCTGTAGCTATGGTACAGATTCCAGTCCAGTACCTGTAGTACAGATTCCAGCCCGGTACATGTAGTACAGATTCCAGCCTGGTATCTGTGGTACAGATTCCAGTCGGGTACATGTGTTACAGATTCCAGTTCGGTACCTGTAGTACATATTCTAGTCCGGTACCTGTGTTACAGATTCCAGTCCAGTACCTGTGTCACAGATTCCAGTCCAGTATCTGTAGTACAGATTCCAGTCTGATAGCTATGGCACAGATTCCAGTGCAGTACCTATGCTACAGATTCCAGTACGATACCTGTAGGACAGATTCCAGTCTGGTAGTACAGATACCAGCCTGGTACCTGTAGTACAGATTCCAGCCCGGTACCTGTGGTACAGATTTCAGTCTGGTACCTGTGGTACAGATTCCAGTCCAGTACCTGTGACACAGATTCCAGTCGTGTAGCTGTGGTGCAGATTCCAGTCCGGTACCTGCAGTACACATTCCAATCCGGAACCTGTGGTACAGATTCCAGTCTGGTACCTGCAGTACAGATTCCAGTCCGGTACCTGTAGTACACATTCCCGTCCGATACCTATATCAGCCAAAAATGGCTTCTGCAGTTGTCTTTAGAAATGTCAGATAACAGAGCCAGTCAATCCAGTGGTAAATTTTCAAAAATAGTCTTCTCTTGGTCTGGAAATGGCCATTTTCATTGAGAAAATTGAAATTTTCTTGAACAAATTGAACAAATTCAAAAGTTAAAGGGTTAATCCTCTGACGTTAACATTTTAAATTTACAAATTAAATTAAAAGCTGAGCTGGTGTAGGTTTTTCAACACATTTGGTGGAAAATGTTGCTGTCATAGAGTCATAGACAGCAACACCATCCACCAAAATTGTTGAAAAGTCTTCACCTTTGCTTTTGAGATTGCAAATTGCAAAAGATACAATATTGACATTAGAGTGGTAGGGGTTAATTAATACATGACTTAATGTAAATATTAAAAACTTAGTAAATATTATGCATGCATGTGTGCGTGTGTGTGTGTGTGTGTGTGTGAATGCGTGCGCGGGCATGCACATGTGCTTGTATGTTTACATGCATGCGTGTGTGCCTGTGTTTGTGTGTATGCATATGTGCTTGTGCGTGCATGCATGTGTATGAATGTGCGTGCATGCATGCGTGTGTGTATGTGTGTGTGCTTGTGTGTACGTGAATGCATGCATGCCTGTGTTTGTGTGCATACATGTGTGCATGCATGCGTGTGTATACATGCATAACTCTAGGCGCAAGCGTCTATGGGATGCTTTAAATGTCTATTGCCTAATACAATATTATATTGAATAGTAATCTCTCATAATGAATTTAATTTAATTGAAGGATTTAGTACTTTGTTGGCGCTCATTTTGTCCGACAATGCTTTAGAATAGAACATGATGACAGGAACGTAAAGCTGAACATCACATATTACAATTTTTTCACAGCCCATCTCAGTAAACATCATCCTGGGAAAACTCTAGTCTGGCTTTATTTTTCATATGCTTCTACTGTACCATTACGGCATGATTTTGGAAGGTGAAAGCAAATCGGAAGGACCATAGCCAAATTGGGAAAGTTTTAACATATCAAGATTTTATTGTGGTGTAGTTAAAAGCTGTAGTTAATGAGATTTGAACAAAATTTTATCAAAGCAGTAATGAAATTGCATGTGTACTATTGTTTAGGAGCCGGGAAGTGACCACATCTTAGCGAAAAATGGTAATATGTAAGCCTGGCTTACTGAAGATAACTTGCGGAACAAAATAGTGCTACCGGTAACTTGGTTTTTGGCACATTTTAAAGTGAACACATAGCCAATTTCTTTTGGCTTATAGTACCGCTTCCATAGAAGTGGACATCATTTCTCAGCTGTTCTAGTTGAAGCCGCCTTGAGCAGCAATAACCGATTCACTGGACGTTGTGTGTTACTGCATCTCTAGAGGTAATCGCTTCCATGATGGTACCGTGTCACTGAAAACAGTGCAGGTACCGCTGATCTAGAAGCAGTATGCCACTTATAGGCCACTTTCATTATGCAAATGAGCATTTATTTTTTGGAAGGAAGTGGTGTACCATTTCCAGGGAAGATGTATTTGTGGTCAATGTGCAGAGTGTAAAATATAAAAATAAGTAATGTACTGCTTCGCATTGTATGTACCAGCTTCCTGTAACCTCTTATCGGCTGCTTCAAACATCGCTGCAGACCCGCTTCTCCATGGTAAGCGATGCTTTAGAGAAAGCTGGCTGAATACAATCACTGTCAACAGCAAACTGTCTGTCTGTCTGTCTAATCTTGGGGTCAAACTGTAAAGGTCATTGGAAAGTGAAAGCGTGAGACTCAGTATTTTCTGAATACTTGTAAGACATGTGCATAGTGTACCATAGTAGGTTTCAAATATAAACAATAATCTATATACTGTTACCCGAGTGTTTGTTGATCAAACCATCTCTTATTTAGTCACAATCTTTGCCGTTTGCTTGATGGAAGTTATGTATCTGTCATGCAAGGCATCGCTTTATGTGTTGTGCCTTTCCATTGGTCTATTGCTTCTTCCGGTTAAATATAACACCCAGATGCGGCAGTTTATAAGTAAATCGCGGAGAAGAAAAACGTGGTCATGCAAGTTGGCACAAACAATCTATATGTACGCGATTGTTCAAGCGATATAAAGTTATATTAAAGTTTAAATAGTTATTATATTAATTCAACATATACTATGTATAAAGCTTTGTCTTTAATCATTGGTATAAATATGCCAACATGTTTTCATGTCATTACTGGTTATTCCAATCCAACCCAGATTTGCCAAAGACAATGATAATTTTAATTTGCAGCTTAAATTTTACTTTAGTGCCTACAAGCAAACTAAATGCCGACATTAAATGCATGCAGCGCTTATCCTATAGGATGATGGACTCTAGACAAAGAGGGTTAATGACTGGGGGGTAGATCTATCAGGGGGTCTTGGGGTCCTCCTCCATAAATTATTGAAAATTAGATGCTGATAGAATTTATCTCTTGCATTCTGAGTGGTAAAATATCTTTAGTTTGCTTTTATCGATTTATTAATTTTTTTCATATAATATAATATTAAATTATGGAAAGCAAAATAGATATATTTTACATCTCAGAAGTCAGAATGTAGCAGCTATAGTCCTTACACTGGTGTTTTTATGATATGAATCTAATAACTTACTGCCATAAAATTATTAGAAATATTAGCGCAATGTCTTTGCTGTTTACCGCTTTTGTTATTGTCATATTCAACTCATTTATTATATTGAGCTAAAGTACTTTAACCCTTTAGCACTACCATTTGCCAAAAATGCTTTCTACAGTTGTCTTGATAAAAGTCCATTTGCAGACCAAGAGAAGACTATTTTTGAAAATTTATCACTGGGATGACTGGCTCGATAAACTAGTCATTTCAGTTGTAAATTTTCAACAAGAGGCCCAAGGGCCTCTGGCGCTCACCTGGACCATTGGCATTTAAACCATTTGCATTTAAATAGACATGGTGGATGATTTTCGGAAAATACAAGATGGCCACCAAAAAATTGACCAATCAAGACTCTCGTTTTAATATGTTAAAGCCTACCATCATAGGATCGTTCCACCCAAGTTTTGTTGAAATCGGGCTACTGATTGAAGGAGTACCGTTTTTAAATGGCTCAGGAAACCTTTCAGGAAATCAGAGATTGCTGCCAAAACATTGACCTATCAAAATTCTGAATAAAATTTCTAGAGGCTATGACAATAGGATCCTTCCAGTCAAATTTGGTTGAAATTTCCCAAGCGATGAATTCCATTTTTCATAAAATCCAAGATGGCCACTATCAAAATCAAGCTGTCAAAGTTCTGTGTAGAATTTCTGAAGTGTCCCGGCCTAGGGTTCTTCCAGCTGAGTTTGGTGAAATCAGCCAAGCGGTTAATAAGTAGCTTTTAACTGATTTCCCAAAATATTCAGAAAATCCAAAATGGCCTCGGGAAAAATTTACCAATCAAAATTCTATATGTAAGTTCCAAAGCCTACTGCCCTAGGCCCATTTCAGCCAGTCTGCTTGAAATCGCCCAAGTAGCTAATAAGCAGACGATTTTCAACCATTTTTCGGAAAACTCAAGATGGCCACCGAGCAAATTGAGCAACCAAAATTGTGTATATAAATTCTGAAGCATACCACTCTAGGGTTCTTTCATCCAAGTTTGATTGAAATCAGCCCAGTAGTTATCAAAGAGTAAGCTTTTACATGATTTTCAGAAATTATCAGAAAATCCAAGATGGCCACCGGAAAAATGGACCAATCAAAATTCTGTAACCAAGTTCTGAAACATACCACCATACTAGCCTCCCAGCTAAGCCTGGTTGAAATTGTCCAAGCAGTTAATGAGGCGTAGCATCTTAAACGTTTCCTGCCATTTTTCAATTAAAATTCTGTATACAAGTTCTGAAGCCTACCCCCTTAGGGTCCTTCCAGCCAATTTAGGTTGAAATCCGCCTAGCGGTTTATGAATAGCATTTTTTAGCAAAAGTTGACGGAAGGATGGAGACGCTGGCTGGATGCCGGACGGTCACCATGCCATAAGCTCACTTGAGCATTCTGGCCAGGTGAGCTAAAAATAGTCTTCTCTTGGTTGGCAAATGGACATTTTCTATTAAAAATATTGAAATTTTCTTGAACAAATTCGAGGGTTAAAATGTTAAACGTGAGGAAAAAATCCATTTACATAGACCTCTTTGTTCAGAACTCCATTTACATAGACCTCTTTGTTCAGAATTCCATTTCAGTAATTTGTTGATAAACCTTGCTAGAATTTAACAAATATTTGGAACTTTTCTTTTCTCATACGTTGAAATATGACGGCAAGCCATTGCTACTGGTAGACGCAGGATCATTTTTAGAGCAAGAGGGGTCATTAACCATGTGTGGGGTGAGATGATGGTATCCTCTATCCCAGAGAAAACATCAGGAATCGTTTAAATCACAGAACAAATGACACATTTTTTTTGATTCACGACTTTCCTTTAAATATTTTAAACCTAATTTGACCGGAAGTTGCTGTGGCCTAGGGAACCTGCAGTTTGCAGTCAAATTGCGTTCAAAATAGTCAACAGCATACCAGGATGTTTGTGTCAGAATTGATGTAAGTGGATTTCTGGGTTGATCGCGTTGATGGATGCGATATAAGTATTTATTATACGCCTGTATATTTAGCCAATGAAATGGCTACATTTCTACTACGTGACTGTCCAAGAAAGTGTTATTGGACTCTAAAAACTGTTAAGAAACACTCTGTTCAAAAATGTTATTGGACTCTCGAGGCTATTTGTTACATCATAAGAATGTTATGTCACCATGTTTTATGACATTTTCAAACATCACATCAAGAACTTATTACATCACGCAAACATTATCTCATAATAGTTTTAAATCACTGCATTGTATCATACCTTGTGTACATTTGGTAAATATATAGGCCCTAGTAATTCAATAAACATGTTGCATCATTTATTTTCTTATTTTTTTCCAAGAAAGGTGTCTAATAAATAGGTCATTTAACATTTTTGAGTAGAATATGAATTTTTATTCCACTTGTCTACGTTGTGCTTAAAAACTGTATTGAACTCGACGTCTCGTCCAATACTATTAATATTTTTAAACACAACGTGGACTCGTACAATAAAAATCCATAATGTACATAGAAATGTTAAATAACATAACACTTTAATATTATTTTTAACTCTTGCCAATCAATATTCTATCTTTTACTGTGTCAATAGCAAAGAAACTGGTGTACATTAAAAAAAAATTTTGGTGGCCAATGTTGCTGTCTACGACAGCACCATCTTCCACCAAATTTGTTTAAAAATGAACCCCAGTTTATATTTTAATTTAATTTGAAAATTTAAAATTTTAACATCAGAGTGCTAAGAGTTAATAAAATAAAATGATACTATAATGAACAGAAGAAAATACTCAGTGATATTTGGATCCCTATAGCAATGCATATGCTTCTATAACAGGCCTAATTTTATTATACAGTACAATGTGTTTGTTTTTAAAATTCCCACCCCCACCTCCCTCTCATGGGAGAGGGGGAGGGGGGGCTCCTCCTTGAGCAGACCAATGCCTGCCTAGCCCTAAGACCAGTCTTGAGGGAATGTATATGTTCACCCGTTCTCAATGTTATCAATGAATGTAGATATAACATCCCTTTTCTACATGGTCTGGCTGGGATTGAAACATCACACCAGTAGAACAAGAACAATCAAGGACAATCATAGATTGCACACCCTCGCCCTGATGTTTTAAAAAAATAAATTTTAATTGTTGATCTTCACGAGGTTTTTTCAATCGGATCAAGACAACCGTATAGTGTACAGACACAATCTTTATAGTGCTAAAATTCAGGCCAAATTGGATCAGTAGATTCCAAGTTATCCATAGATCCAGAATTTTAACTGATCTATCTTCTTGGGTTTTTTTAGATTACAGCCAATGTCGTGAAATTCTGTTTTATGATAACAAAACCCCCCACAGAACCCCCTTGTGGGTTGGTCTGTTGTTTTATTAACCACTATAAAAACATACTTACCGTTCAATCACTACTTGCTAAATCAATTATCTGCATTTAGCTATCAGATTAAGATTTTTATGCCTGCATACACACCTCCCCATGCCTATTCCTATTAATATGGACCCTCAACCAGGCTACTGGTTGAGTCCCTCTCCAGCCTACTGACAGGTATAGACTGGCACCAGTCTATACTCACACCATAGTGACGCTTGTCACTAAGCGCGCTTGCGCATGTGCACTGGAGCCCAAATAGGAAACAGATTCACTTTTCTAAACTTAAGTGCTAAATATTAAAGGCCAATTCTCAAATCTTACCACGCGGGGTGGCTGAGGCCGGGTCATAGTAATTGAACGGTAAGTATATTTTTATGGTGGTTAATAAAACAATAGACCAACCCACAAGGGGGGTCTGTGGGGGGCTGTTATTACACCACAAAAACATCCATTACCGTTGAATCACTACTTGCTAAACCCGTAGACTTGGTCAGTGCCCCATTTAAACATTAGGTGGGAGGAGATTTGAGAATCAACAAACAAGGATAAAAATCAAACCAATCTTATCCAAATGTTAATAACATAACATAATAGTGCATATAACTCAATCACACTGTGATTAACAAATAAGGATAACTTGAACTTAAAGAAATAAATAAAAAACAAAAGAAGATTCTCACCATTTCATACAGATGCACAGTCCTAACGAAAATGATGGGAAGTGCTTGGTAAATGGTCTTTGTTTTTCTAAGTTAAAATAGTAATGTTACGAAAGAAGGAGGCTGCTGCACTCTGGTCTTTGAGATAAAAAGATGCAAAAGTGGATTCAGATTTCCATCCTGCCACCTGCATGACCTCATCCAAAGACGAACCGGCAAAAAGAGCGAAAGAAGTAGCCATGTCTCTAACGTCATGGGCTTTAATATGCGAGAGATTAATTTGATCCGGTGATCTCATAACAAAGCTTAATTGTCTCACAAATCCATCTGGCAATCGTAGATTTAGAGACCGGCTTAGATAACTCTTCCACGTAGGAAACCCATAAATGGGATGGATTGACTCTTTTAAAATCGGTTCGCTGTTTGTAGGTTCTTAATGCCCTAACAGGACACCAAAATTTATCGGATGGCGAAAAAGACGATAAAGATTTTAAAATGATCGGACTAGCAGGAAAATGGTTAGACTGAGTTTTAGATAAAAAGTCCCTTCTGGGATATAAAACCAAACCGTCTCCTGAAACTATAAATCTATCCTTTTCAGCCGAAAGAGCATGAATCTCTGAACGTCTTCTAGCAGAGGCAGCAGCAACAAGAAAAACAGCTTTGATAGTTAAAAGCTTAATACTAATAGAAGAAATAGGTTCAAAATGGCGACCTGCCAAAACTTGAAGAACCAAAGCCAAATTCCAGGAAGGTAAAGGCTTAGCAATCGGAGGATGACTATTACCTAGACCTCTAATAAAACTATTAAGAGTCTTAGTATCCTTGACATCAGCATTCAAAAGACAAGGAAGGGAAGATGCCAGAGAAAATCTATACCCCCTGACCGTATTAGCTGACAAATGTAATGAATCAAACAAATAAGATAAAAAATCTAAAGCTTGTGGTATAGAAACAGAATCGGGCACGAAACCTTACTCTGAACACCACTCACCAGACCTCAGACCCAAGATTCTCCAAATGCACAGATTGAAGATATCTGGATTTGGATGCACACAAAGGCCTCTCACTTGAGATAGAAGATCCTGGGATACTGGAAGAAGACGAGGGAAGTCTACCAGAAGATCTACAAACCAAATCCTCTTGGGCCAAAAGGGAGCTATCAGAAGAATCTAACTAACGATTTCTAGTCTAAGACTACCGGAATCAAAATTGTCGGAGGGAAGGCATAAGCAAATATTCCTGTCCAGGACTGAGACAGGGAATCCACCACCAATGCTTGACTGTATGGAAAAGGAGACATGTAAGAGGAGATCTGGGCATTCAGAGAGGTCGCGAACAGATCTACTAGAGGACGATCCATAAGATTGAAAATCGCTCTGACAACCGACTTCTTTAACTGCCACTCTGTGTGGGCGAACTTGCTGGGATGTGACAGTTGGTCCGCCAGAAAATTCAGACTGCCTGGGACATGTGAGGACACTAGAAAAATCTGCCTCTTGCGGCACCACAAGAGAAGATTCCACACTTCTAGACAAAGGAGAGACGACCGTGTACCTCCCTGCCTGTTGATATAAGACACCACTGTCGAATTGTCCGACCGAATCGAGACCTATCACCAGATCTAACCATGAAAGGAGAGCCTTCTTGACAGCCCACAACTCCAGAATGTTGATATGGGCTGTCGACTCCTCCAGGGACCAAAGGTCGGAAACTGACAGGGAATCCCAGACTGCTCCCCAACCCTCCTGGGAAGTGTCTGTGAAGATAATCGTGATAAAAGATAAGAGGACTTTACCAGTGGAACACCCAGCAGGAGCAGAGAATGATCCCTCCAAAAATCTAGATGAGGGATCAAATGTTCTCTGATGGGAATCTGATGGTAAATTGAGTGGATTGATTGCTTCCAAAGGGACATTAAATACATTTGGAAGGGTCTTCTCATCAGCGCCGCCCAAGGAATCACTTTCTCTACTCTGACCATCAGACCTATCACTCTTTAAAAAAATCTTGCTCTTACCACGGGAGAAGAAGAAAGGATTTCCATTGCCACTGATAAAGCCTCTATCCTTGGATCTGAGGGAAAGACTAGACCACGGCCAGGTCGAAAGAAACGCCTAGATGCGTAAAGATTTGAGATGGAACTAGGCTTGATTTCTTTAGATTTAAAATCCACCCTAGGTTGCATGCCAGACTGCAAACTTCTGGAAGAATTCCTGAGAGAATTGAGGATGACCTTGCTTTTACCAACCAGTCGTCTATATAAACGTGAAGATGGATAGAATGACGGTGTAAAATTCCTGCCACGGCTGAAACTAAATGGGTAAAAAGGAAAGGAGCCATGGTCTGGCCGAAGGGCATGGCGCGAAACTGCCAAACTCGATCCTTGTAGGCAAACTTTCTGAAGGCAGGGTAAATAAGAACATGGAAGTAGGCATCCTTTAGATCGATGGATGACATACACATTCCCTGATCCAGACTGGAAATGATCTGGGAAACCGTCTTCATCTTGAACTTGGGGTGAGAATCATAACATTTAACTTCTTCAAATTTATGATGGGATGCCAACCTCCTGTTTTCTTGGAAACTAAAAAGATGATCGAGTAGTAGCCCGGGTTTACTCTCCAGTTGGGAACTTCTTCTATTTCCCTCTACAATCATGGATTTCAACTCCTCTTCCAAAGCTACCAGTTTTTCCGGATTGGAGGGAACCGGAGTTCAAACTGGGGAAAAGGGAGAGAAGAGGAGGATGACGGATCCATGATGGAGCATAACCCCAACGTATCTGAGACACTAGCCAGGAGTCCTGAATGAGGGCTTGCGATTTCTCCCAAAACAGAGAAAAGCACCCTCCTACTGGCACGTTGGGTAACCAGCACTGGACCGATTGCTCCAAAGGGAGAAGAAGAGGGGGAGGGATGGGGAAGGGAAGAGAGAAGGTTGGACCTACCCGGGAATAGTCCATACCTTCAAACTCTCTTTCCCTGAAACCCTCTAAAGGAAGAACAACCTCTGGACCTGGAACCAGCACGGCGAGAAGGGGTCTGACCCCCTCTCGCCCAAAAAGAAGGAGACTGCCTCCCTAGAGACCTCGAACGATGTGAGGAAATAGAATCGAAGCGATCCTCCTCCGTGGATCGATCCTGACAATTGGACGAAGACAAATTAGAATTATGGATGACCCTAGAAGGATAAGCCCCAAATTGATCAGGTTTGAGGCTCTTTCTTCTAGGAGAAGAATTAGGACTTCTCACAGAAGACACATCTCTTTTCAAGGACGGATTAGAAAATGAAATCCGAGCCTGAAACTCCCTAGAGGACTTCAGGCACTCAGATTCTGCACGAATTAAATTAGGAGCTGACTGTCCCAAAAGATCTGTACCAAACGGGGATGCAACCACAAGACTCTGCTTCAAAGCGCTAGAAATCCTAACCTCAGAGAGTTTCCTAGATCTATGCCTGGAAGTAATAAAACCCAAAGACTTACAAGCAGAACTGAGTGAGCCACGAGACAAATCAGCCAAAGAACGAAAGACTGACAAAGGAACTTGATCACCCCGTTCTTCAGCCTTAAGAACGGCCTCAGATAAAAGAGCAAGAAAATTAGAGGACTTGAGCTGAGATCTGCAAACAGACTCCAATTTGAAAAGGTCATTAGAATATTCAACCTAGGAAGCATCCTTTAAATGAGATGAAAGAACCTCCCAAGCGGAACCAGAAAGAGACTGAGTGGAAGCAACCTTCAAATAGTCCTCCTTAGGAATTTGAACAGGAGAATCATACTTAGCAACAAGAGACAAGTCAGTATTAGTAGAATCATTGACAAAGAAATCTAGCATATCAACACCTAAATTATCAATAGGTAGCACCTGAGGAGAAGAAGAGGAAGGACATGATGTAGAGAGAGAGCGGATCCAAAAGAAGGAGGATCCATAGCAAATTCCTCCTTAAGAGGAAGAGAGAGAGTAGATGCGATCCACCTGTGAGCCATGGACCAGTCTTCCGAAGAGGCTCTAACCGGGCAAAACCTCTTCAGATCCCTGGCCCTGACCGACTTGGGAGCAGAAGGAGGAAGAGGAGAAGAAGAAGAGATGAGAATAGATGAGTCACCTGACACTAAAGATTCACCTGCCCTAGAAGAAATTGGAAAAGAGGGTCTACTAACCGATTCTGGAAAAGAAGCAACCTGGGAAGAAGAAACAGAATCCCTACCCTGATCCTGACTAGAAAATAAATAAGGAAGGACCAGAGAACTAGCAGAAAACCTCGAGAGAATAGAAAAACAAGCAGAAACAAATGAACGATCTAAAGAAGAATCCCGCACCACGGAAAACAAGGAAAAATCTAAACCTGAATCAACAATTTGAAATTCTAGTTCATGGGAAAGAACCACAGAAACGATCGGATCAAGATGATCAAAGGATAGAGAAGAAGCACAAGAGGAAGAAGGAAGAGAAGAGAATGAATGAGGAAGAAGAAAAAGAGGAAGGATAATTCAACTGACCATGAGAAGAAAGAGAAGGAAGACGGGAGAAACCCGGAGGAGGAGGAAGAGAGGATTTAAAGAGAGCAGAGGCGTTAGACACATGACTAGACGAAAAATCCTTGGCCGAGAGAGAAGGAGAAATAGAATTAGAGTGAGAAGATGAAGAGAAAAAAGAAGACCTAGAAAAAGATGGATTCACAACGGCATCATGAAAGGAAGGAGAAGACTGAGAAGCTAAATCAACATCAACTACCTGAGAAGGAAGAAAATCAACAAAACTCCTATCATCCAAAATCCTAGAAGAACCTAAGCAATTTTGATCTCTCGCTAAACCGGAAGTTAGCTCCCAACCGGAAGTGGAAGCCAGACGTCTATCCAGATGTGACCGACCCAGAAGTACACCTCTAGGACCGGAAACGGAAGTGTACCAACCAGAATCCAAACCGGAAATGGAAGTGCTTCTACCGGAATCAAAAAATAGAAGGAGTCCTCAAACTCCGGATATCCGGGATGGCCGGAACCTCTATTGAAACCGGAAACGGAACTAGGCACCGGATCTTGAAGACCCGGATGTCCTACAAAAATGGAAGTCAGACCGGAAACGGACGGAACGAAAGTGGTAATCGGATCTTGATGACCTGGATTACCTACTAAACCGGAAGTCCTACCGGAAACGGATGCCATAGAAGAAAGAACCGGATCCTGAAGACCCAGATGTCTTGCTAGACTGGAAGTTAAAACGGAAACTGACGGAGCGGCGAGTCCACCACAACGGAACAGGAAGAACTAGCAAGACTATTCTTGGCAATGGGCAATCTAGAAAGAACCTTTACGACTGGTACAATCGAAAAATTGGCATTTGCATACGGTCCAGCCTTATGGACGTCAGCCTCAGCCTCCGCCACCACTGCTTGTGGGTTATGCCCATCACCCTCAAGTCTTAGGTGGGTTTGACCCGGTGCACTACACGAGCCCACCTTCAAGAGCTTAGTCACGCTAGACTTCTGCTTTGGAGACTTTTTAACCTGCATGGAGGTTAAACGAAATCTAGGATTTCTTTTTTCACGAGAGAGTTGATACTTACCTCCCTAATACTTTTGATATTGCTAAATATTGGCTTTCACTCAATAAACACTCAGATTTAAAACAGTTAGGTGCCCCTACTGGGCAGGGAGTCAGAGCGTAGTCTGGCGGATGCCAGCCCCACCACCGCACATGCGCAGACTAGCACTTCCTCTGACTAGATTATTGGCTGACACACATGCAACTATTAAGAGCCTGAAGACCGAGCCTCTGTGGGGTGGAGAGGCCGGGTCCGTATCTAGGGAGGTAAGTATCAACTCTCTCGTGAAAAAAGAAATCCTAGATTTCGTTTATTTCACTTCAAGAGTATACTTACCTCCCTAATACTTTTGATATTGCCAGAATTCGAAAGTGAATCTGGCGGGAGGGAGGCGAGGTCAAAAGACCAGCTCATCCCTATACGCTTTTCTGCGTTTAAGGCACTTAAACTTCTGAAACTGTAAGAAAAAACAGTCAGGATTTGACTAACCATCGGATAACACTACCGATGTATGAGAGATGACCGATGTCATATGCGCTCCCCCCCCTCCTTCCTGGGAGGAAGAGTCGCCTGACCTCAATGTCCTATACGCTCTCTACGTACAAGTGCCATGTACTACAGGACAGAGACGAAAAAACTCCATTTTCGTAACTCTCAACAATGAACCACACAAATACACAAACCATCACCATATTAATAACGGGTAATCGTGACAATACAATCAACAACGGACAACACATGAACAAGACTGACCTTGTTGAAATGGCTGCTGACATCATCTTCCCAACGGTAAAGACTGATGCAGGCCCAAAAAAGTGGGTGTTTCCATAAATTAATTGTGAAATATATAAGTAATGAGGAAAACCCTCCTCAAAAAATATAAACCGAGTTATTTTTTCAAAATCGACAAGGCGAGAGGATTAGAGGTGTCACGGAGATAATGGTCTGTAAAACTTGACTCACAGTGCCACTGAGCCACCGACATAATATCATCCACAGGGACCCCATTAAATAGGGCCGTGGATGCCACTACGCCGCGGACACTGTGAGCCTTGGCCACGTCAACCTGCTTCCCGGTGGCGGATTTATGGCAAAACTGAATGCATTCCACAATCCACCTGGAAATTGTGTCCTTAGAAGCCCTGCCATGGGGTTCAATATATGACAAACATAACGCTGACTGGTCGGTGCGCCACTCCGCCGTACGTTGTTTGTACTGGCGCAGCGCCCGGACGGGACACCATGCTTTAGAATTAGGATCATATCTAGTTAAAGCAGGCAAAATAATAGGTTGACCTGGATATTTCAACGACTGATTTTTAGCCAAGAAATTAATCCTAGGTAGCAGCTTAAGGCCTTCCCCTGAAACCACAAAACGGTCATCCTCGGCTGATAAGGCATGAATTTCACTCCTACGCCTAGCCGAGGCCGCAGCAATTAAAAACACAGTCTTCAGTGTTAATAGTTTCATAGAAATGGAACTAAGTGGTTCAAAAGGCTTATCACCTAGTACTTGAAGCACTAGCGATAAACTCCAAGACGGAATCACAGGTGGATTCCTTGGTCTTAGATTGCCCATGCCTTTAATTAATACATTTAATGTATTTACTTCATCACTTCCCCTCTTAGCCAAGCAAGGAATAACAGACATTAATGCTGATTTATAACCAGCAATAGAGTTAGGCTTGAGGCTATAGGCATCATAGAGGTGACAGAGGAAATCAGCTACTACTTGAATAGATGAATCCATTGGATCAATACATCTTTTTGAGCACCATTCTGCAAATCTGTTGATTTTATAATTATATGCTCTGGAGGTTGACCCCCTCCTGGCTTTGGCCATAAACATGGCTGCTTGCTCAGAAAAGCCCTCCTTAATTCTAGATTCCTTGACAACATCCACGCAGTCAATCTGAACATTGACGGATTGTTGTGAAGGGCCTTGCCCTGGAAGATAATATCGTCCATCAGAGGCAGAGGAACCGGATTGCAGACCAGAAGGTCCAGCAGATCCGTATACCATGATCGGCTTGGCCAATCCGGGGCGATCAGAAGCACTTGGCATTCCTCTTGTCTGATTTTCTGAAGAATTTTTGGAATCAGGATTGCTGGAGGGAATGCGTATGCATACATTCTCCCCCAGCTGATAGCTAACGCATCTGTTGCGAAAGCGCTTGGATCCGGAATCGGAGAGACGTACGTCGTCATCTTCGCATTCTTCTTCGTTGCGAACAAATCGATGTTGGGTTTCCCCCAATGGTCGAACAGACGATCCGCCACACATTGATTTAGTTGCCATTCCGTGGGTAAAACACTCATCCTTCGGCTCAATGAGTCTGCTAGCAGGTTTAACCTTCCCGGAATATGAACTGCTTTCAAGGTAATCTGGTGATCCAGACACCAACAAAGCAGTTTCCATGTCATCATACAGAGACTGGGCGACTTCGTTCCGCCCTGGCGGTTTATGTAAGTCACAACTGTTGAGTTGTCTGAACGAATAAGAACAATCTTGCCCTGAACTTTCTGTAAGAAATGTTCCAGGGCCAGGACTACTGCTCTTAGCTCCAGTAGATTTATATGTTCCTTTGACTGTTCCAGATTCCAAAGCCCTGATATCGTGTACTCTCCCAGGCAAGCTCCCCAGCCCTCCATCGATGCATCTGTATACACAGTCACCTGAGGGTGGGGAGGGGCTAGCAAAACCCCCGGCAAGAGATTCTCTGTATTCAACCACCATTGCAGGTGGTGAATGAGAGGCGCCAACACTGACACATTCGAGTCCAGCGAACCTGTACTCTGGGTCCATTGTGTCATGAGAAATAACTGGATCGGCCGCCTGCGTAAGGCGGCCTGAGGAATGACTGGTTCCAACGAAACCATCAACCCCAGCATTCTCAAGTAAACCCGTGCCAGGACATGACGACTGTCGCACACTGACTGAATCAACGAGATGAGTTTTTGAACTCTCTCCTGAGTAGGATAAACATATCCTGTCTCTAGATCGAAGAACATCCCCAGGTAAACAAACTTCTGGGATGGAGTCAGCTCTGATTTTGGGAAATTGATCATCCAGCCCAAGTCTGTGAGAATTTTCAAAACAATCTCCAGATTGGCCGACAAACTTTCCCGGGTGTGCGCTTTCAACAGCCAGTCGTCTATGTATGTGTGGACTGCTATGCTTCTCCTGCGGAGGTATGCTGTGATCGCAAGAACCACACGGGTGAAAACCCGAGGAGCCGTGGAAATTCCGAAGGGCAACACCCTGAATTCCCACTGTCTGCCCTGGAATGCAAATCTCAGGAAGCGACAGAAACTCCCGTGGATGGGGATGTGGAAATAAGCGTCCTTCAAATCTATCGACGCCGTCCACATCCCCCTCTCCAACCCCGCCAACACCGAGCGCACCGTTTCCATCTTGAAACTGGGCGTCTCGATGAACTTGTTCAGTGGCTTGAGGTTGAGAATCGGTCTCCACCCTCCGGTGCGTTTTGTTACTAAGAACAGGGTTGAATAGAAGCCCGGACATCTTTGTGCCGGCTGAATAGCTCCTTTTTGTACGAGGGAATTTATCTCCTCCTCGATACACAACCTTTGCTCTGGATCCCTCGGAATGGGAGTCCAGACTGGCACCAGAGACAGTCGCGACGGCGGGCCTCTCACCCACTCTGGATGATACCCGACGGAAAGCCATCGCAAGACTAAACGGTCCTGAGTTAACCGTTCCCACTCTTGCATGTGGCCGGCTAGCCGGCCTCCCACCGGCCCACCTAGGGACCGCGGTGGACACGAGGCATGCAAGAGCGGCACTGTCTCCGTCGCCATACACACCGGAGTGGTTCTTACCGCGGTAAGCGTCCTGTCAGGACCGATAACCACGCCCAGATCCTCGCGCGCCCCGCCCCGCCCCGCGCGCACCTCGGTGCGCGGGCGGCTGCCTGGCTGACGGCGCCTGAGGAATCTGCGCCCCCCTCGCTGCTGGCCGAATCGCACGCGGCCGAGGCCGACGCTGCGACGGTGGCTGGCCACTGACCTGGCCAGCACCACCTCGAGCCTGCAGGGGACGACACGCCGGGGCCGCGGCGCGAGCGTTAGCACGACGCAGCACATCAAACTGCTCGCGCAGCGCCCTCTGGTTATTCACCAGGGTGACCGTCTCTTGGAGGTGGCGACATCCCTCACCTCCAAAAAGACCAGGGCCCGTCATAGGCGTACGCAGTAGCCTATTGTACAGGTCCTGAGACGGGCACAGATTGTCCAGGGCAAACGTGCGTCTTGCCCTGACACTCCTGGTCACCGCCCGAGTCATACAGTCCAGCGCCAGGTTAATACCATCCTGGATGGTTCGCTGGACAGTGACCGGACTTGGCTGGCGCGATGCGGATGCCGTTACTACCCCCTGTAACAGCTGGGAGACGTGGGACAGAGCGGCAATCGAAGCCCTCCCACTCTCCTCCGCATCACGCAACGCGGTATTCGCCGAACGCAATGCGTTCGCGCACAGGACACCCGTGTCAGAACGGGAGCCTGGCCGCGCGTCCTCACCCAAAGCCGCGCGGTCATCCATGCTGGGCTTGGGCACCACACCGTACCGCTGGTAATCCAGGGGCACGATGCGACAACGCCTGGCCACCTCGCGAGGGGCCTTCGCGAGACGTCCACTCGACTTAATGGACGACTCCGCCGCCTTGAACATGTCAACGACATGCTCTGCCAGCGGCAGAGAAGGCATAGCGTTAGCAGTCGGTTTCCCAGCTAACCACGGCGTGTGAACACGCTGGCTAGCCGACTGCTCCACGGGCAGATCAGGCCTAACGCTCACCAACCACTGGCAAGCGTCATACCAATCCTCCTCCGTGGCTAACTGCGAGCGCTCTACAAGACGGGGTCCTTCGTCTTCCTCCTGAGCGCAAGCAGTAGAGCTTGACGGCGGGTATGCTGATACACCTGGCAAGCCATGGAAAACACGCGGGCCTGACAGCCCCGGCATGAGAATATCACTGGTTTGACCAGGAGCAGGCACCGTGGTAGAGCGCGGGGTATATATAGTCTCACCACGGGCCCGGCCAGCACCAGCAACACCCTCGGCAAGCCGAGGTATGCGGTACCGCTGGCCATCAGCAGCGCCCTGGGCCACCACCTGAGCCGCGGACTTTACTCCAGGGTGAGTAAAACCGTGGAATAAGGCGCCTGTATTCCCCGCGAGGGGTGCACAAACGTCTTCATCCATGTCCACGTCGTCAGACGGCGACCCTAGCAGGTAATCCTCATTACCCTGGTCAGAAAGATTAGACCCCGGGTCAGCAAAGAGAGCTAACCCGGGCTGACCAGGAACGGTGCCATAGGAGGTACTGGCCACCGCGGCGTGCGGATACCCCTGGACTGATAAGCAGCCAGCGGGTTCCAGCGACAACCGTCCACGGTCCCCTATCGGCGCGGCAATAAGCCTGCTGCCAGGGCCGTGGAACGCCCCCTCTAATGGGGCCACCTCTGAATCGTCGAACAACGGAAGCGGACTAAGGAAAATCGATCCAGAGGCGGGGATTACCTGCTCCGAAGCCGATGATGAGGACAGTAAAGGACTCGGTCCAGGAAGCATGCCACGAAGCAACCCTGGAACCAAATCCTTTACTGCCCTCTTCATCTCTCCCAACATCTCGGTCCGGAAGGCCTCCATATCCACCGCGGACGAGACCTTCCCCTTACCCTTCCTACTTACAACCTCTCGTTTCCGCTTCTTCTTCTTCTCCTCCTCTACCACCTTGTCCGTCGCCTGTAAGCAGCACAAGAATTCGGACATTAACTCGCCCCCCCAGTGCTTACATATGTCACAATTAACCAATGGACCACAAGGGCTACATTGAAAACACAGATGCGGCCAGAACTTTTCAAGAAGAAAACGACCACAGGACGCGCAACTCGGTCCCTGAAACAGGGCAAAGGACAAGGAGTATGAGCAACTAGTTAAGCTTAGAAACTCAATCCAACTCAAAGAGAAGGAAAATGATCATAAAGATCAACATACATCAGAAACCAGCATAGCGCTTAAATTGCTGATAAATACATAGCCAGGCTGATTATGACGTCATTAATCCCGTGACAGGAAAAAATTCGATCCCAACAAAACATCCAAGTGCAAGGACGAATTGTATGCTGAATGGATAAGTCGACTACACAACCATCAGATACATATAGATAACTCTTTTCTGGCAAAAATGTTAATTATCTCCCTTTGTTTGTTTACAATAATTAACATCACCACATTATCAATCACTAGATACCTGACACTTTGTATAGACAAACCATCCAACGTGACGAACCGGAGAACTCCACCATCTGCACGCCTCTTAACTCTCTCCACCTCATGGGGAAGGAATTGGATCAAGAGGGCAAAGTGAGAAGACCTTTATACTAGGCCTCCAACTCACTGGACATAATTTTTCATTTGGTTAGATAACCTAACAGTGTTAGTAGGAAATGGAACCATGGTGGAGAGAAAACTAACTCTCTGCTACTGTGAAGTCACCACCTAGCGTCATACAGACCTGTGGACATAAACAGAAAGAGAAATTAGTCATAGGTAGCACTGAGTTGACATAAACCAACTAACCCAGGCGCTTATCACGGTAACCGCGAGTCCCGGAAACACAATACACCGGGAAGAAAACTCGCTAATTTTACTAGAAGTCACCTGATTTAAAGGTCCTAAGTCCCCCTTTGGCGAATCATTCCGTCCTGCCATCCAAATCAGTGACTATCACTCCAAAAAACACCACTTAAACAGTCTAATATTAAGGAAAAGCTATTGCAACAAAAAGACATGTGTGAACTCTCTGCCAATAATCTAGCAAAGAGGAAGTGCTAGTCTGCGCATGCGCGGTGGTGGGGCTGGCATCCGCCAGACTACGCTCTGACTCCCTGCCCAGTAGGGGCACCTAACTGTTTTAAATCTGAGTGTTTATTGAGTGAAAGCCAATATTTAGCAATATCAAAAGTATTAGGGAGGTAAGTATACTCTTGAAGTGAAATAGCGGGACCGGTTTCCCCCATTTGCGGGAACGCCCGCTAGCCTTCGGGCTATCATCGGAACTAGAAGAAACATCCTGTTTCTTAGCCTCCTTAATTGCAGAAGATATCCTTTCGTCAAGGGATTTCGTCAAAACAGATGCAAACGATTCAAATCTTGCAAAAAGAGCTAGCACGGCGTTGGAATATGCTGAAGAGGCTCCCCCCTCCGTTGCTACCGGTACAGAAACAGTAGATTGTGCAAAAGACACAGCTTTCGCCTTACTAGCAATGGAGGTAGAGGAAAGACAACCAGAGGGCAGCAGTTGTTTAAACGGTAAATCTTTAAAAAATGCCTTAGACACTGAGACCGGCCACCCTTTACAGATCCCACACATCGTTGTGAAGGTACAAGTGGTAAAAATTGCACAGACATGCCCGGCAAATTCAACTAAGTGATGGCGATCACACTTTTGACGACGTACATTTTGTCATGTCAGACGATTTAGCCGACTCCTAAAAATGAAAAAAACCTAACAATGAAGCATATCGCTTAAAATCGTAAAAAGAAGACTAGAAAGATAAAAATCATTTCTTAAAGTCGGGAAAGTTCAAATCAGAAAGCAAAGATCCCTACCGACAAGAAAACAAACTTGTAAAGGGATAAATGATAGTCCTTATAATGCACTGTTAGTAAATTGATAAGGGCTCTGAATAACTGCTGGTGTTTATTATATGATGATGAATGATATAGGCATAGTAATTAAGATACCACGAAGCGAAAACGATCTTTCACAAAAACCGGTAACAATATGAACATAGTTATAAAATACCATATAACATAATAATAGTACACTTATATGGCGCAAAACTCCACGCGAAAGGCGTGCTCTATGCGCTTACTAAACGACTAAAAACGTAAATTTTAAGTTAACAGTTTTGATGACATTGGCTAAAAAGGATGGTTTTCAGTCTGCGCTTAAACGAGGCCAATGTAGGACAGGATTTAACATCGAGTGGAAGCAAGTTCCATTCAATTGCAGCTGCGTATGAAAATGTTTTAGACCCATAGGATGTCATACAAGTTGGAGGAACCGTTAATTCATTTTTGTTCTCAGATCTTAGTGATCGTCCAGGAATGTATGGCACTGTTAGTTCGGAAAGGTATGAAGGAGCAGTTCCCGCTCTACACTGGTATGTCAGACAAAGAATTTTGAAGTGAATTCTTTGTTCGATCGGTAACCAGTGTAAAGCTTTCAAAATAGGAGAGATTCATGCATACTTGGGACAGCGAGAAATAATCCTGGCAGCAGTGTTTTGAAGTGCCTGCAGTTTATTGATGAGCACCTATGGGGCACCCATCAATAAACTGTTGCAATAGTCTAAACGAGATGTTACAGTGGCTAACACAAGTTTGATGGTGGCCTCTTTGGTTAGGAATTTCCTGATTCTACTTATGTTTCGCAATTGCAAGTAGCATAATTTACATAGGTAATTTACATGGTTTTCCATGGTTAGCTCACTGTCTAGCCATACACCCAAATCTTTGACAGAGTTAGACACCTGAATTGAGCTGCAGCTGATAGTTACGCTATCTATTTGAGACTTCACACGCCTATTTGCAGGATCTATTAGGAGAGTTTTGTCTTATCGTCATTCAATTTTAACATATTTGATGTCATCCACTCTTTTATGTCACTGCAACAGTGTGATAGTTGTTCAGCGGCTACGCCCGCATCACCTGCGGACGGTAGGAAGCTATTTATCACTTGTGTGTTGTCCGCCTAGAAGGTTTAGTGTACAGAGTAAATAGCACAGCGCCCAGTACTGAGCCCTGAGGCACGTCACACTTAAGTTCAACCGAATCGGAGTAGTTACCATTTACATAGACCGTTTGGTATCTATCTGCTAGGTAAGACTGAAACCAGTTTGACGAACTTCCTCTTATTCCGAATTCGTTTTGAAGCCGTGACAGGAGATTCTGGTGGTCAATAGTGTCAAAGGCTGCACTAAGATCGAGAAGTAGCAGTAATGCTACATTGCCGTTATCAACGGAACAGCGGAGATCATTTAAGACTCTAAGTAGGGCAGTCTCTGTGCTGTGACCATGTCGATAGGCAGATTGGAAAGGTTCGTAGAGATTGTTACTGTTTACATGATCAGAAAGTCGTTCACATGCAGCCCTTTCAACCAGCTTTGACATAAACGATAAATTGGATACAGGCCTGTAGTTCTTTAGGTTATCTTTGTCACGGCCAGCTTTTTTCAACAGCGGATTGACCAAGGCACGCTTAAAAGTTGTCGGCACAATATCCAATTCTAAACTGGAGTTTATGATTGAAGTAATGGTAGGTAGTAGTATATCAATGTTCTCTAGTAGCAATTTCGTGGGAATTGGATCAAGTGCACAATATGTTGACTTGGAGCTACGTAGTAATAGCAATAAGTCGCATTCAGAGAATGGCTCGAGATGGTCAAGATACTCATGGCATGGTGTAGATGAGACGCAGCTTAGTTTAACGGAATCTGACAGACTATATAGTTCATTATGAATAACTTCGATTTTGTCAGTGAAGAAGTGTGAAAACGACTGGACAAGTTGCATAGGATCACTAATATTGGGAAGCAATGTGTCAGTTTTCTTGCCCATCAGATCAAACATTAGTTTAAATGTTTTTTAACCACGAAAATACTTCCTACACATAACTTAGGGAGGATTGACTTCATATTAGGCATAATCTTGTTGATATAGAAGGCAAAATATGTAGCTGACACAGCGCAAAGCACAAAAAACTTAGACTAATATTTTAAGCAGTTGTTCTGCAAGCAGAATAATTGAAAAGTGAATCTGTTTCCTATTTGGGCTTCAGTGTGCATGCGCAAGCACGCTTATTGACAAGCATCGCTATGGGGTGAGTATAGACTGGTGCCAGTCTATACCTGTCAGTAGGCTGGAGAGGGACTCAACTAGTAGCCTGGATGAGGGTCCATATTAATAGGAATAGGCATGGGGAGGTGTGCATGCAAGCATAAAAATCTTATTCTGATAGCTAAATGCAGATAATTGATTTAGCAAGTAGTGATTGCACGGTAATGGATGTTTTTGCGGTGTAATAACAACTTGTTGCGTTAAAATTTAAATCAAGTCAAATCAACAGTTTCTGAAATACAGCGCTCAACAGGCAGGCGGACAGACCAATGGAAACTGACAGACAGATAGATAGATAGGCAAGCAGGTAGGCAAGCAGACAGACAGGCAGGCAGACAGGCAGGCAGGCAGGCAGGCAGGCAGATTATTTTCCCTTTTCACGACAAAGGTAATACACTAAGTAGTGAAGAATGTGTTGTCATGGGATGAATTTGGTGCACCACAAATTGGTCTGTGTCCCTCACCTGGAACAGTAGGATGTGTACACAGATTGGGTTCTCAGTATTTAGCAATACAAACTATCAAATACAAAGTTGCAAGGCGACCTGCTAAAGGGTTCTTCCATTCATGTGTGGTTCAGAGGAGTTGTCCAGCAGTAATCATTTTGTACAATATATCTAACAAAAAGCTCATGAAAATCACAGCAGTCAGCTGGCCAAATGAGCTAGATTTTCTACGTATAAGATCAGCATATTCATATCCTCAGGTTTTCCCATTGAATCTGGTTCAAATTGGCTCGCCAATTCAGCTTTCCAGAGTATTCATCTATCATCTGACGTCATACGATGTCATAATTAACTAAGCAGCGTGTAGGATGACGTCATAATGATTATGTCATAAATGATTCTATTTGGCCAATCTTTAACTCTTAATAGTCCGACACGTTGTATGAATTGTATGTCTCTACTATTTAATAAGCATGCTGTTGAATATTTTGAAACTAATTTGACCGGATGCTGTTGCTGCCATAAGCAGCAATGGTGCCCAGTCAAATTAGTTCCAAAATATTCAATAGCTTACCTGTAATTTTCTGGAAATTGATGGTCAGGGAGTTCAGAGATCGATCGATCCCAACATGAGCGAGGTGTGCATGGACCTTAGCTAGAGATGGGCGGGGCATAGCTAAAAATGGAAGGTTCCATTTCTTAGAGGCTTTTTGGAAACTTTGACAATCAATCATATCTTTGTATACAAGCTCAAAAGAGTAATTAAGATCAACTTTTGTCAAATCTAAATTTCGATAAGTTTCTTCACCAGACATATTCCAACGATCCTATGAAGTGATCCGATAAATGGTAACGGAGATATCATCCAGAAACCAACTTTCAAGATGGCAGCCCATGGCTGGCAGCCATCTTGGAGTTTGGATCATTGTCAATTTGATAGATTTCTTCCCCAGAGGTAGTCAAACCACCCTATGAAATTTCACAGCGATCCAATAAAAAAATAACAGAGTTATCATCGGAAAACCAATTTTTAAGGTGGCCACCGGTGGCTGGTGGCCATCTTGGATTTCGGATCATCGTCGATTTTGATAGGTTTCTTCCCAAGACCTAGTCCAACCATGCTATGAAGTTTCAATGCAATCCGACAAACGGTAACAGAGTTATCGTCCGGAAACCAATTTTCAAGATAGCCGCCGGTGGCTGGTGGGCATCTTGGATTTCGGATTATCGTTGATTTCGATAGGTTTCTTCCCACTACCTAGTCCAACAACCCTATGAAGTTTCAACGTGATCCGACAAACAGTAACAGAGTTGTCATCTAGAAACGGCCCGCATGCCCGCCCGCCTGGACGGATGGCGCCATTACATAATACCCCGTCAAAGGTTTCTGGCGGCCTATAAAATTGTTAATTTTCTTGAACAAATTCAAGGCTTAAAGGGTTAACATGTTGACAAAATTAAAGGATGTCATCAAAATACTGACATTCCAACAGACACCATATAACTTTACATATTAGAAATCAGCATCAAGTCCACAAATGTGCCATGCTATCACTCACAGTCAAATCTGCCATGCTATCACTCACACAGTCAAATCTGCCATGCTATCACTCACACAGTCAAATCTGCCATACTATCACTCACACAGTCAAATCTGCCATGCTATCACTCACACAGTCAAATCTGCCATGCTATCACTCACACAGTCAAATCTGCCATACTATCACTCACACAGTCAAATTTGCCATGCTATCACTCACACAGTCAAATCTGCCATACTATCACTCACACAGTCAAATATGCTATGCTATCACTCACACAGGCAAATCTGCCATGCTATCACTCACACAGTCAAATCTGCCATGCTATCACTCACACAGTCAAATCTGCCATGCTATCACTCACACAGGCAAATCTGCCATGCTATCACTCACACAGTCAAATCTGCCATGCTATCACTCACACAGTCAAATCTGCTATGCTATCACTCACACAGTCAAATCTGCCATGCTATCACTCACGCAGTCAAATCTGCCATGCTATCACTCACACAGTCAAATCTGCCATACTATCACTCACACAGTCAAATCTGCCATGCTATCACTCACACAGGCAAATCTGCCATGCTATCACTCACACAGGCAAATCTGCCATACTATCACTCACACAGTCAAATCTGCCATGCTATCACTCACACAGTCAAATCTGCCATGCTATCACTCACACAGTCAAATCTGCCATGCTATCACTCACGCAGATGGAAAAACGGATGGGCGGGCAGAATGGTGAACAGGCTGATGGGCAGACAGACACAGACAGGCAGTCAGGCAGACAGACCCTCTGCACAGGCTAGCAACAAACAAAATATTACTAGCATTAATTCTGTCATGCATGTGGATAGAGAAAAGGTTCGAATTTCTCATAGCTGACACATCAAAATACTATAATACATTATCGTATTAATGTTGTGACAGGCTTGGGGTATTCCATGAAATTACTTATTTTCCCTGTTCAACCTTTATTTAAAGGTCAAATTAGAAAATTGCACCCTGATGAATCATAAATACTAAGCGGTGTTTTAATTCTGCGATTACATGAATCACATAACACAAACCTGCTCAGGAGACCACCTGTCATTTTGAGCCCAAAGGATTGTCGTTCTTTAAATCTTTCACGGTCAAACTTGGGTAAGAAAATTAAAATTTTCTCTTGGAAAATATCTATTTGTGGGCCAAGAGAGAATACTATTTTTGAAAATTTACCACTGGAATGACTGGTTCGATTATCGAGCCAATCATCGATTATCGAGCCAGTCATTACGGTGAGAAATTTGCAAAATATGCTCTTCACCTGACATTAAATGGACATTTCCCAGGACCACTGCAGAGGCCAGTTTTGTCCAGCTTGACCAGTAAAGGGTTAAGAAATGTGGCCAAAAAGCACCTGTCTTAACTCTGTAACACTCATATCAGCCAAAAACGGCTTCTGCAGTGCTTTTGAGAAAAGTCCATTTGCAGACCAAGAGAAGAATATTTTTGAAAATTTACCACCGGAATGACTGGTTCGATAAGCGACACAGTCATTCCAGTGGTAAATCTTCAAAAATAATCTTCTCCTGGTCTGCAAATGGACATTTTCCATGAGAAAATTTAGATTTTGTTGAATAAATTTGAGGATTAAAGGGTCATAGGACCTTCATCATATGGCAGGTTCATATATATCATAGGGGAGGGATTCCTTTCTAGCTAAGCTCCACCCATGTTTGTAATCAATTTAAATATTTTGAATCCTGAATTCTAAAGGATTCCAATTTCAAGGGAACTTACTGTTGAATATTTTGAAACTAATGTGACTAGGTACTGTTGTTGCCCAATGGCAGCAACAGCGTCCATTCAAATTAGTTTCAAAATATTCAGAAGAAATTTTTTTTAAATTGTAAATTTATCAAAGACAAACATTTCGTACACTTGACAGACTGTTTGATCTTCACTAAGCTGTTGAATATTTTGAAACTACTTTGACTAGGTGCTGTTGTTGCCCATGGCAGCAACGGCACCCATTAAAATTAGTTTCAAAACATTAAACAGGATGTTTTTTTAAAATTATACATTTATCAAAGACAAACAATTCATACACTTGACAGACTATTTGATGTTCATTACAGAGCTAGATGATGTCATAGTGATTGTGACGTCAGCCAACACAGGATGTAGGTAATTAATTGATGTCATATACTTGTGTGACAGATTGGATCCCTCCATTATGAGTGACTTGTGTTCAAAGTCCATGTCTTTCTGACCCGTTATTGGCTCTCCAGAAGGTGGTCACAGCAGGACAGGGTTTTTATGTGGCGCTTTACTGAATTAGCACATGATTTACAGGAAATCAAAATAACCAGGTTATATAACATCAACCAGGATATTGAGTAACTCAACAAACTAAGATAAGCCCAGTCATTGTTTTACCAGAAATACATCTTACTAACATACGCCCACTCACATCACTCTGCTGTATGTGACAGTACTCGTAGACCTTTGATCTCTTGCTATGCGAAGTAACGTTATGCTTATGGGATTGTGGGTAACCAATCAGGTCATCATGTATTTCTTATCATATGGTTTCATTGGCTGAGACCCACAGTTCATTTATATTTATGACATTTTGTTAACTTAGCATGGATATCATAGCGGAGTGGGAGGGCGAGACCGTGTGACCATGATAGGACGATGCCAGAAATATTGAACGACCTAAATGTTTGCGTTAACCCTGGCACTATGAGAGAATATATAGTGAAAATTACTGTTGGCAATATATTTCAACTGAATATTTTGAAAATAATTTTACTGAATGTTGTTTATTGATGATGTACAGTCATACTAAAAGGAGCCTAAGCCTGGTTCTCAAGCCATACACAGGCATAATCAGAAACATGAAATGTGATGGTTAGATTTACATGGCGACAGTCTATTCAAACCAGCCAACCTCCTCAACTCACTCCAACACGGTTACACCACAATGACCATGATCAACTGGTTGGTGCTGGTTGTGTCCGGGAGGAACAGGTGGCATCCTCATGGGTGCCTCAGCCAAAGCAACAAGTAGTGATTGCGCATGACAATAGGGCCTCTGTAATTGTTGTAGTCTCATGTTTCTCACCAGGGCAATTCATGACCTACCATATTGGCCAAGAAACATTCTATACAGGCGATGGGGCAATAAAGTTTACAGCGCTATACCATGTAAGTCTGACATATTGTTGGCTTCTTTGTCTAACTTAAAGAACAAAGATTTTAAAACAAAACAAGAAACTAATTCTATGCTTTACTAAGTTCAATATTGGTAGTGCAGTTTACGTTATGTACAGCTATATACAGCAATCTCTGAAAATTAGTGCGTCAAGTGAGTGATCGGTGTATTATCAACTCCTCTTCTATCATAGTGTCCTGGGCCTTTTATAGGGCTGGGAAATACGCATAGCAGCATCAATAGCTGGTCTCCATTTCTGAAATACAGTCTCTAAGCAGTCTAAATAATTCTTATAATCTGTCAGAAAAATACACTGACAATATATTGTATGATAATATATGTAAAATTTCTATGGGCTCTACTGTACATATGTCACCCATACAGAGATAACTCGGCAAAACCAGATACATGGAATAAGTTGGCTTGGGCAACCTTCATCTAAATTCCCTTACAACAGTACAGCTCAGAAATAACTTAAAACAATTCCAAAACAAAATAAAACGTACTGTTGAATATTTTGAATCCAATTATCTTCAAAATATTCAATAAAACATTGGTTACTAACTGACATGTTTGTTTTTTTAACTTGTCAACCGTTTCACCGATGAATTCTCCATATCTCATCTTCAAAGCACCCATACAGCAAAACTGTTGAATATTTTCAAATTAATTTGCCTGGAAGCCATTGCTGCCTAAGGTGAAAGTGTTACTTTATTTATGAGGAGTTAACTCTCCTATGATGAGTGGGATATGACAGTCATAGCTGGAGTATCGCGACACCATTGCCACCTTCTAACCTATTCACTGTATGCAGCATACTGGTGCCACAAAAGATGAGATGAACTACATCATCAGGCCCGCACGGCGGGTGGGGGTGGGGTTCGAACTAACAACCTAAAATTTGACCATAAGCACGCCTAAGTGCATTTTGTGTGGGTGTGCCTTAACCGCCATTAGCAATATATAGGTGAAACCAAGCATGAATTCAAAATTAGAATACAGGATCACTTCAGGGATATAAGACAGTATGACTCACCAGTAGCCTGTAACTTCAACGTTCCTAACAGATAGGAACACATGTCCTAGCGCATTACACAAAGACAAAAATCATCTCATGCTGAATTTTACCAAAAAGAGGATAACATATTCTCAGATCGTATCTTAGATGATTAATTTTTATATATTCCAGTCTTTTGAACCCCTTGTCCAATATTAACACCCATTATATCATATTAATCCAGAGGTCGGCACCTATTTAGAGATATTAGAATCATTGGAATCGCTTTGGTGGTTCGTTTGCTATTATCATTTACGTATACTTCCTTAAAATATATACCCACTCCTCCAGTCATAGAAATAGCGGTGGTGCCAAAAATAAGTATCTATTGTATGTTATGAATTTAAAATAATTTGACACATTTCCACAAACTCTATCACCATTCAAACTTCAGCTAAAATCATAAAATTTGACAACCCATAAAATTAATGGTATGATGTAATCACATGAATAGTCAACCATGTTGACTCACTTTACGTCACACATGTTTTCAGATTACAAGAAATTGGTGTCTAATAGAGCTACGAAGCTGGACATCATGTCAGATTCAAGTTTTAGCTTATTAAACGCTGGTATATTTCTTGCAACTCATTAACCCTTTCAATAATGGATTCCCTACATTACGGCAGCAATGGCTTCCAGTCAAATTATTTTCAAAACATTCAACAGAATAAGTTTTATATATCGTAAAGAATTTACTTTTACCCAGGGTTTGTCGGTGAAGGGGTTACTATGTTCGTGTATGAATGAGCTGTTGTGCGCTATCAAGGATCAACATAACAATATTATTCACGCGATGACATCATACGACAACAATCATTCATGTGGATGTCACATGATTCTGAGGGGAAATGGAAGAAAATTACCTTCCATGGCAAAATTTACTCTTTAGGAATATGAAAATATGCGAACATGTTATTTTCTCTACATTATACATAAAGCATCATTTGCTGTACATCGCCCCTTTTCTGTTTGTTTTCCCCTTTATGCTATGCCCCGCCCATCTCTAACCTTAGCCCCGCCCACACCTCGTTCGTGTTGGGATCGATAGATCCCTGAACTTCTTGACTATCAATTTCCAGAAAACTATACAGGGAATCCTGTTGAACATTTTGAAACTAATTTGGGTGCTGTTGCTGCCTAGTCATTCATGATGTCATGATTATGACGTCAGCCTACATGTCAGTCACGTAGTTGATTATGACATTATATGATGTCATATGATTGAGTGAGGAAATGGATTCATGAATTGTCTCATGCTGGTCAGTGAGGTGGCTCCTCTAATACTGGCTGACATACCATGCCGTTAGTTTACACCATCAATTCAGAATGCATAGAAATAACACAAACCAGACGCAATCAAACAATATTTATTACCACCAAAATAAGCACCAGTTGGTGAAGCACATAAATTTAAGCAATGGAGAATATTTTCAGTCATTTGACTTAAAGCAACAGCCACTTTTAGCTATATTGTTACAAAAGTTATTTACAGCCGTTATATGCATAAATCATAAAAAGATCCACTCATTTTGGCACAAACTATAAACAATTCTTCATAATTAAAGCTCATAAAATTTCAGCATCTACATCATTACAAAAATGTGATGCTCACCATTAGCATAAATTACACAATTTGCATTTAAATAGATATGATGGATAATTGATTGAAAATCCAAGGTGGCCAGCAAAGGAATTGATCAATCAAAAGTTGTGTCTGATATGTTGAATCCTACTGCTATAGGATTGTTCCACCCAAGTTTTGTTGAAATCTGGCTATTGATTAAGGAGTAGTGCTTTACATGGTTCCGGAAAATGTTCAGAAAATCCAAGATTGGCCCCAGAAAAGAAACACATCAAAATTCTGAATAGACGTTTTGAAGCCTACCGCCGTAGAATCCTTCCATTTGATTAAAATCCACCAAGCAATTAAGGATGAGATGTGTTTTGACAATTTCCATTAAATCGTTCATAAAATCTAACATTTTCACACCAAAATATCAACCAGTCGAAATTTGGAATAGATTTTCTGGAGCCTACCGCCATAGAATCCATCCAGTTAAATTTGGTTAAAATCGACGAAGCCATTAATGAGATGTGTTTTGACAATTTCTGGTAAATTTTTCATAAAGATTTTCACCAACAAAAGATTTACCAATCAAAATTCTGAACAGAGGTTTTGAAGCCTACCATGATAAGTTTTAGGCAAATTTGGCTGCAAAACTGTCAACAGATCTACCATGCTAGGATCTAAACGAAATCTAGGATTTCTTTTTTCACGAGAGAGTTGATACTTACCTCCCTAATACTTTTGATATTGCTAAATATTGGCTTTCACTCAATAAACACTCAGATTTAAAACAGTTAGGTGCCCCTACTGGGCAGGGAGTCAGAGCGTAGTCTGGCGGATGCCAGCCCCACCACCGCGCATGCGCAGACTAGCACTTCCTCTGACTAGATTATTGGCTGACACACATGCAACTATTAAGAGCCTGAAGACCGAGCCTCTGTGGGGTGGAGAGGCCGGGTCCGTATCTAGGGAGGTAAGTATCAACTCTCTCGTGAAAAAAGAAATCCTAGATTTCGTTTATTTCACTTCAAGAGTATACTTACCTCCCTAATACTTTTGATATTGCCAGAATTCGAAAGTGAATCTGGCGGGAGGGAGGCGAGGTCAAAAGACCAGCTCATCCCTATACGCTTTTCTGCGTTTAAGGCACTTAAACTTCTGAAACTGTAAGAAAAAACAGTCAGGATTTGACTAACCATCGGATAACACCACCGATGTATGAGAGATGACCGAATGTCATATGCGCTCCCCCCCCCCCTCCTTCCTGGGAGGAAGAGTCGACTGACCTCAATGTCCTATACGCTCTCTACGTACAAGTGCCATGTACTACAGGACAGAGACGAAAAAGCTCCCTTTTCGTAACTCTCAACAATGAACCACACAAATACACAAACCATCACCATATTAATAACGGGTAATCGTGACAATACAATCAACAACGGACAACACATGAACAAGACTGACCTTGTTGAAAATGGCTGCTGACATCATCTTCCCATTGGCAAAGACTGATGCAGGCCCAAAAAAGTGGGTGTTTCCATAAATTAATTGTGAAATATATAAGTAATGAGGAAAAACCTCCTCAAAACCGACAAGGCGAGAGGATTAGAGGTGTCACGGAGATAATGGTCTGTAAAACTTGACTCACAGTGCCACTGAGCCACCGACATAATATCATCCACAGGGACCCCATTAAATAGGGCCGTGGATGTCACTACGCCGCGGACACTGTGAGCCTTGGCCACGTCAACCTGCTTCCTGGTAGCGGATTTATGGCAAAACTGAATGCATTCCACAATCCACCTGGAAATGGTGTCCTTAGAAGCCCTCCCATGGGGTTCAATATATGACAACCATAACGCTGACTGGTCGGTGCGCCATGCCGCCGTACGTTGTTTGTACCGGCGCAGCGCCCGGACGGGACACCATGCTTTAGAATTAGGATCATATCTAGTTAAAGCAGGCAAAATAATAGGTTGACCTGGATATTTCAACGACTGATTTTTAGCCAAGAAATTAATCCTAGGTAGCAGCTTAAGGCCTTCCCCTGAAACCACAAAACGGTCATCCTCGGCTGATAAGGCATGAATTTCACTCCTACGCCTAGCCGAGGCCGCAGCAATTAAAAACACAGTCTTCAGTGTTAATAGTTTCATAGAAATGGAACTAAGTGGTTCAAAAGGCTTATCACCTAGTACTTGAAGCACTAGCGATAAACTCCAAGACGGAATCACAGGTGGATTCCTTGGTCTTAGATTGCCCATGCCTTTAATTAATACATTCAATGTATTTACTTCATCACTTCCCCTCTTAGCCAAGCAAGGAATAACAGACATTAATGCTGACTTATAACCAGCAATAGAGTTAGGCTTGAGGCTATAGGCATCATAGAGGTGACAGAGGAAATCAGCTACTACCTGAATAGATGAATCCATTGGATCAATACATCTTTTTGAGCACCATTCTGCAAATCTGTTGATTTTATAATTATATGCTCTGGAGGTTGACCCCCCTCCTGGCTTTGGCCATAAACATGGCTGCTTGCTCAGAAAAGCCCTCCTTAATTCTAGATTCCTTGACAACATCCACGCAGTCAATCTGAACATTGACGGATTGTTGTGAAGGGCCTTGCCCTGGAAGATAATATCGTCCATCAGAGGCAGAGGAACCGGATTGCAGACCAGAAGGTCCAGCAGATCCGTATACCATGATCGGCTTGGCCAATCCGGGGCGATCAGAAGCACTTGGCATTCCTCTTGTCTGATTTTCTGAAGAATTTTTGGAATCAGGATTGCTGGAGGGAATGCGTATGCATACATTCTCCCCCAGCTGATAGCTAACGCATCTGTTGCGAAAGCGCTTGGATCCGGAATCGGAGAGACGTACGTCGTCATCTTCGCATTCTCCTTCGTTGCGAACAAATCGATGTTGGGTTTCCCCCAATGGTCGAACAGACGATCCGCCACACATTGATTTAGTTGCCATTCCGTGGGTAAAACACTCATCCTTCGGCTCAATGAGTCTGCTAGCAGGTTTAACCTTCCCGGAATATGAACTGCTTTCAAGGTAATCTGGTGATCCAGACACCAACAAAGCAGTTTCCATGTCATCATACAGAGACTGGGCGACTTCGTTCCGCCCTGGCGGTTTATGTAAGTCACAACTGTTGAGTTGTCTGAACGAATAAGAACAATCTTGCCCTGAACTTTCTGTAAGAAATGTTCCAGGCCCAGGACTACTGCTCTTAGCTCCAGTAGATTTATATGTTCCTTTGACTGTTCCAGATTCCAAAGCCCTGATATCGTGGATTCTTCCAGGCAAGCTCCCCAGCCCTCCATCGATGCATCTGTATACACAGTCACCTGAGGGTGGGGAGGGGTTAGCAAAACCCCCGGCAAGAGATTCTCTGTATTCAACCACCATTGCAGGTGGTGAATCAGAGGCGCCAACACTGACACATTCGAGTCCAGCGAACCTGTACTCTGGGTCCATTGTGTCATGAGAAACAACTGGATCGGCCGCCTGCGTAAGGCGGCCTGAGGAATGACTGGTTCCAACGAAACCATCAACCCCAGCATTCTCAAGTAAACCCGTGCCAGGACATGACGACTGTCGCACACTGACTGAATCAACGAGATGAGTTTTTGAACTCTCTCCTGAGTAGGATAAACATATCCTGTCTCTAGATCGAAGAACATCCCCAGGTAAACAAACTTCTGGGATGGAGTCAGCTCTGATTTTGGTAAATTGATCATCCAGCCCAAGTCTGTGAGAATTTTCAAAACAATCTCCAGATTGGCGGACAAACTTTCCCGGGTGTGCGCTTTCAACAGCCAGTCGTCTATGTACGTGTGGACTGCTATGCTTCTCCTGCGGAGGTATGCTGTGATCGCAAGAACCACACGGGTGAAAACCCGAGGAGCCGTGGAAATTCCGAAGGGCAACACCCTGAATTCCCACTGTCTGCCCTGGAATGCAAATCTCAGGAAGCGACAGAAACTCCCGTGGATGGGGATGTGGAAATAAGCGTCCTTCAAATCTATCGACGCCGTCCACATCCCCCTCTCCAACCCCGCCAACACCGAGCGCACCGTTTCCATCTTGAAACTGGGCGTCTCGATGAACTTGTTCAGTGGCTTGAGGTTGAGAATCGGTCTCCACCCTCCGGTGCGTTTTGTTACTAAGAACAGGGTTGAATAGAAGCCCGGACATCTTTGTGCCGGCTGAATAGCTCCTTTTTGTACGAGGGAATTTATCTCCTCCTCGATACACAACCTTTGCTCTGGATCTCTCGGAATGGGAGTCCAGACTGGCACCAGAGACAGTCGCGACGGCGGGCCTGTCACCCACTCTGGATGATACCCGACGGAAAGCCATCGCAAGACTAAACGGTCCTGAGTTAACCGTTCCCACTCTTGCATGTGGCCGGCTAGCCGGCCTCCCACCGGCCCACCTAGGGACCGCGGTGGACACGAGGCATGCAAGAGCGGCACTGTCTCCGTCGCCATACACACCGGAGTGGTTCTTACCGCGGTAAGCGTCCTGTCAGGACCGATAACCACGCCCAGATCCTCGCGCGCCCCGCCCCGCCCCGCGCGCACCTCGGTGCGCGGGCGGCTGCCTGGCTGACGGCGCCTGAGGCACCTGCGCCCCCCTCGCTGCTGGCCGAATCGCACGCGGCCGAGGCCGACGCTGCGACGGTGGCTGGCCACTGACCTGGCCAGCACCACCTCGAGCCTGCAGGGGACGACACGCCGGGGCCGCGGCGCGAGCGTTAGCACGACGCAGCACATCAAACTGCTCGCGCAGCGCCCTCTGGTTATTCACCAGGGTGACCGTCTCTTGGAGGTGGCGACATCCCTCACCTCCAAAAAGACCAGGGCCCGTCATAGGCGTACGCAGTAGCCTATTGTACAGGTCCTGAGACGGGCACAGATTGTCCAGGGCAAACGTGCGTCTTGCCCTGACACTCCTGGTCACCGCCCGAGTCATACAGTCCAGCGCCAGGTTAATACCATCCTGGATGGTTCGCTGGACAGTGACCGGACTTGGCTGGCGCGATGCGGATGCCGTTACTACCCCCTGTAACAGCTGGGAGACGTGGGACAGAGCGGCAATCGAAGCCCTCCCACTCTCCTCCGCATCACGCAACGCGGTATTCGCCGAACGCAACGCGTTCGCGCACAGGACACCCGTGTCAGAACGGGAGCCTGGCCGCGCATCCTCACCCAAAGCCGCGCGGTCATCCACGCTGGGCTTGGGCACCACACCGTACCGCTGGTAATCCAGGGGCACGATGCGACAACGCCTGGCCACCTCGCGAGGGGCCTTCGCGAGACGTCCACTCGACTTAATGGACGACTCCGCCGCCTTGAACATGTCAACGACATGCTCCGCCAGCGGCAGAGAAGGCATAGCGTTAGCAGTCGGTTTTCCAGCTAACCACGGCATGTGAACACGCTGGCTAGCCGACTGCTCCACGGGCAGATCAGGCCTAACGCTCACCAACCACTGGCAAGCGTCATACCAATCCTCCTCCGTGGCTAACTGCGAGCGCTCTACAAGACGGGGTCCTTCGTCTTCCTCCTGAGCGCAAGCAGTAGAGCTTGACGGCGGGTATGCTGATACACCTGGCAAGCCAGGGAAAACACGCGGGCCTGACAGCACCGGCATGAGAATATCACTGGTTTGACCAGGAGCAGGCACCGTGGCAGAGCGCGGGGTATATATAGTCTCACCACGGGCCCGGCCAGCACCAGCAACACCCTCGACAAGCCGAGGTATGCGGTACCGCTGGCCATCAGCAGCGCCCTGGGCCACCACCTGAGCCGCGGACTTTACTCCAGGGTGAGTAAAACCGTGGAATAAGGCGCCTGTATTCCCCGCGAGGGGTGCACAAACGTCTTCATCCATGTCCACGTCGTCAGACGGCGACCCTAGCAGGTAATCCTCATTACCCTGGTCAGAAAGATTAGACCCCGGGTCAGCAAAGAGAGCTAACCCGGGCTGACCAGGAACGGTGCCATAGGAGGTACTGGTCACCGCGGCGTGCGGATACCCCTGGACTGATAAGCAGCCCGCGGGTTCCAGCGACAACCGTCCACGGTCCCCTATCGGCGCGGCAATAAGCCTGCTGCCAGGGCCGTGGAACGCCCCCTCTAATGGGGCCACCTCTGAATCGTCGAACAACGGAAGCGGACTAAGGAAAATCGATCCAGAGGCGGGGATTACCTGCTCCGAAGCCGATGATGAGGACAGTAAAGGATTTGGTCCAGGAAGCATGCCACGAAGCAACCCTGGAACCAAATCCTTTACTGCCCTCTTCATCTCTCCCAACATCTCGGTCCGGAAGGCCTCCATATCCACCGCGGACGAGACCTTCCCCTTACCCTTCCTACTTACAACCTCTCGTTTCCGCTTCTTCTTCTTCTCCTCCTCTACCACCTTGTCCGTCGCCTGTAAGCAGCACAAGAATTCGGACATTAACTCGCCCCCCCAGTGCTTACATATGTCACAATTAACCAATGGACCACAAGGGCTACATTGATAGCACAGATGCGGCCAGAACTTTTCAAGAAGAAAACGACCACAGGACGCGCAACCCGGTCCCTGAAACAGGGCAAAGGACAAGGAGTATGAGCAACTAGTTAAGCTTAGAAACTCAATCCAACTCAAAGAGAAGGAAAATGATCATAAAGATCAATATACATCAGAAACCAGCATAGCGCTTAAATTGCTGATAAATACATAGCCAGGCTGATTATGACGTCATTAATCCCGTGACAGGGAAAAAATTCGATCCCAACAAAACATCCAAGTGCAAGGACGAATTGTATGCTGAATGGATAAGTCGACTACACAACCATCAGATACATATAGATAACTCTTTTCTGGCAAAAATGTTAATTATCTCCCTTTGTTTGTTTACAATAATTAACATCACCACATTATCAATAACTAGATACCTGACACTTTGTATAGACAAACCATCCAACGTGACGAACCGGAGAACTCCACCATCTGCACGCCTCTTAACACTCTCCACCTCATGGGGAAGGAATTGGATCAAGAGGGCAAAGTGAGAAGACCTTTATACTAGGCCTCCAACTCACTGGACATAATTTTTCATTTGGTTAGATAACCTAACAGTGTTAGTAGGAAATGGAACCATGGTGGAGAGAAAACTAACTCTCTGCTACTGTGAAGTCACCACCTAGCGTCATACAGACCTGTGGACATAAACAGAAAGAGAAATTAGTCCTAGGTAGCACCGAGTTGACATAAACCAACTAACCAAGGCGCTTATCACGGTAAACGCGAGTCCCGGAAACACAATACACCGGGAAGAAAACTCGCTAATTTTACTAGAAGTCACCTGATTTAAAGGTCCTAAGTCCTTCCGTGGCGAAGTGTATCCTCCCGCCATCCAAATCAGACACTAACACTCCAAAATAACACTAATAAAACAGTTTAAGAGTAGAAAAGCTTATGACTCAAAAAGACATGTGTGTTCTCTTTGCCAATAATCTAGCAAAGAGGCAGTGCTAGTCTGCGCATGCGCGGTGGTGGGGCTGGCATCCGCCAGACTACGCTCTGACTCCCTGCCCAGTAGGGGCACCTAACTGTTTTAAATCTGAGTGTTTATTGAGTGAAAGCCAATATTTAGCAATATCAAAAGTATTAGGGAGGTAAGTATACTCTTGAAGTGAAACTCCCCGCCAAGTTTGACTAAATTCGGTCAAGCGGTTAATGAGGAGTAAGCTTTTAAAGAAAAAGTTGATGGACAGGTGATGGATGACAGATAATAGATTGACAACAGATGGATGACGGATGGTTATCATTGCATAAACTCACTGGGCCTGTCAGGCTAGGTGAGCTAACAAAGTTTATTTCTAGGAAGAAAAGTTATTCGTTATATTATGATTACAATCATGAATAATTATTGTCATGCTAGTCAAGGAGAAAATGGGAATTGATTGCTCAGAGAAAACGTTCTAAATGTTGCAGATATTTCCAGGAAATGGTTTGCTGAAAAAAAACCTGTGTCATTTTCAACAATGATAATATGAAAGGCCGAAAAATTTTCCATGTTCGGTTTTTCAATTTGTAGGCTTTATAAGTGTTTTATTTATACATGTCACTGTGTGATATTGGTTTTTAATATGGCATCAGTATGTCCCACAACCGTAGGTGGAAAAATGTGCTCACCCATGAAGGTTGGTGTAACTCAATAAATAACTACAGAAATCAGAGATTGCAAACCTTCACCATCACATTTTTGTCACATTGTAAAAAGCTTTCGGATTTTCCTTATTTTTTGGATTTTATAATTTGTTGCAAATTTTCCTGGATCACACTCAAAGTTGTGGAATCTTAGTGCATGGTCACTCGGTATGGACAGACAGACAGAAAAACAGACAGAGACAGACAAACAAACAGACAGACAGGCAGGCAGGCAGGCAAGCAGGCAGGCAAGCAGGCAGACGCGATCACAATACCAGCCTTCCTTAAAGGGCGAGGGTAATTACAGAATTATGAACATCTTTCTCATATATGTCTCAATAGTTTATTAATAACACAGATTTAACTGACCTGATATGTATTGGCAATATCAATATTCTGACCAAATATCAGATTAATAGACAGATCCATTTCTAGTCAAGGTCCGCCTACTTTGTAGGTGCATTGGAATTGATTGGAGACTGACACATGTAAGTCGCCTATTAGTAACAGTGGCTTCTAATAGGACAAGGGCTGTAAATTCAAATCTCTGAGAAAGGGGTGAGGGTGGGGGGGTGACTTCTATTAGGTATATTTCAAGAAAAATTGATCATCGCAGGAGTGAAATTATTGCAATTGCTTTTAATAAACAGTTTGTATCACAAAAAATTAATCCTAATTTTGACATAAAATGTCCTCGAGCAAAAATAGAAATCATGTGATGAATCTGCTTCCGTTAAAGGACGAGTCTAGGTTGTTGTTGTTGTGTTCGGATATACCTCCTCTTCATAGGAGCACCATCTAGCTTGTGACTCTCGCGTTACTTGAATAGCGCGAAAATTCTAATATTCATACCCGGGTAGATACTGGCACAATACACGCAAATATGATGGTAGCCTTGAGTACCTACCCGAGTAGCTCCGAGAGTAATGGTGTAAACTCACCAAATCAAGAAATATCAATAGTAAGAGCAAGTAGTTGGTAGAATCGTCTCTGATTTACGGACATAATAAACTGAACTCGGAAATTACTATATACATATAGTAATCATTACATGGTGACCGAATATTATAGATATGATCTGATTCCCTGCGCATTTGATAACATTTTTCATTGATAGGAATTGTTTCATATAACGAAGTGCCATAATTTCAATGCTGTTTCCGTGAAGTTATTGCAAAATTTCTTTTCAAATTTCTTTTTATTTGCCATTTATAAGTTATTTAACTCACAAAAAAATGTTTTTCTTTACACAAACTGCTGAAATTTGGATGTTACTTCTATTAGATACATTTGCTGTTTTAAAACTGCTAAGAAATTAAAATGGCTCAACCTAAAAAATGGGCTTGCGTCTTCTATCACGGATGCAGTTACTAACAGGCAATTTAAGATACTTGATTTTGACGTTATATACTTAAATGACAGGTAGGATCCCTCCATTTAATGTGTATCCACTTTATTTTTCTAACCAAAACAGATATTGATAAAAGGAATGTATCTGTCAAATATGGTTTTAATCTTGACAAATGACAAAATGTGTAACTATTGTTGATGGAGCATGGATGATGGATGAGACACATTGTTCTCGTACACTACAGCTCAGAAATAACAATATTTCCTAAAGAATATAAAATGTACTGTTGAATATTTTGAACATAAAAAATTATGTTTAAAACATTGAACAAAGCATTTCTTACATCGTGTTCAAAACTTTACTAAATATTATTTTTCGTTTTTTGTTTAGGAAACATTTTACCTTATTTATGAGCTGTACTGTATACGATCAATTCTAGACTAATGCAGGTAGTTACTTACCTGTTCTTGTCAATAATGATTGCTGGTCCAGACATTTTATTTCCGGCACCAAGTCTTTCTAGTAAGTATACATTTGTTTTCTGATATCCTCCCTCAAAATAGCAGTCGCTTACCTGTAAATATTCAAATAGCACTCGCTTACCTATAAATATTCAAAGAGCACTCGCTTACCTGTAAATATTAAAATACTGAACAACCATGAGCAATCAGAGATTGCAGACCCTCGCTCTCACATTTAGTCACATTGTAAAAAGCTTTCAGATTTTCTGAATTTTTGTTAGATTTTCTGGATTTTTTCGGATCATGCTCAAAGTTCTGGAAGCCTAGTGCAGGTTCCCTTTCCTGCAGACAAATTTATGCCGAATTGGACCTGCAGTTTCCAAGCTATTAACAGATCAAAAATTTGATCCAGACAGGATCCAAGTCTGGAAATCATCTTGCATGACAAGTTCCATCATTGTGTTAAATTTGAGCCAAACCGGATCAGTAGTCGTTTTACATACAACTCCAGATACACAGCCATTCAGCCAGCCAGACAGACACACACCCAAGCACGCATCATAATATCCTCTCCCCCTTGAGGGGAATTATACGGTGAAACTAACACACACCAGCATTACCATGAACGTTCAACATCAAATGGGAGACAACTCTTGATTGAATAGTTATTTATACACATTCAATCGAAAAGTTATTCCCCATGTGTATGAAAACAGATGGAGGCCTATTTAAAGAAATTCATCAACTGAATGCGTGCCTAGTTAACCCAGCCAGTCATATCAGTGGTCAGTTTAAAAAAAAAATCTTCTATTGGCATGCAAATGAACATTCAACAAGTAAAGATATTAATTTTCTTGACCAATCTTGGGCATTAGCACTTTAACCCTTCCATTAGTTCAAAAAGATTTTAATTTCTCGTAGAAAATGTCCTTCTGTAGACCAAGAGATTATTTTTGAAAATTTACCACCGGAATGACTGGCATGGTTATCGAGCTAGTTATGGCATGGTTATCGAGCCAGTTATTCCAGTGGTAAATTTTCAAAAATAGCAAAGGGATACTTCTCAAGACAGCTACAGAAGTGGTTTTGGGTCGGCTTGAGTGTTAACCCTTTAAACCTCATATCAGCCTAAAATGCCTTCTGCAGTGGTCTTGAGAAATGTCCATTTGTAGACCAAGAGAAGACTATTTTTGAAAATTTAACAGTGGAATGACTGGCTTGATAACCGAGCCAGTCATTCCAGTGGTAAATTTTCAAAAATAGTCTTCTCTTGGTCCGCAAATGGACATTTTATGTGAAAATTGAAATTTTCTTGAAGAAATTCAAGGGTTAAAGGGTTACAGAGCTACTATCACCAGGCCACAGACTATTAACCCTTTCACTGACAAAGCCTTGAGAAAGTATATTCTTTATGATATAAAACTTATTCTATATGACTGGAAGCAGTTGCAGAAACAGCTTCCAGGCAATTAATTTCAAAATATTCAACAGTTTTCCTAAGTGATCACATGTCTTTAAAGACCACCTGTCTTTAGTGACAAACTGCCTTTAGTGATCACCTGTCTTTGGTGACCACCTGTTTGAGAGATCAGCTGTCTCTACTGACCACCTGTCTTTAGTGACCACCTGTCTTTAGTGACCACCTGTCTTTAGTAATCACCTGTCTTTAGTAACCACCTTTCTTTAGTAACCACATCTTTGAGTGATCATCTGTCTTTAGTGACCACCTAGCTTTATATGTATGATTACTGTATTCTGCGGCTGTAGTAGTCGAAACATCCTACAGCTGCAATCAGTCCTCGCTTTAGCCCACTATGTCTTGTCCTCAGCCAAAATCTTTATCTTCCTCTAGTCCATTCTTGATTGTCTTAGTAAGTGATCACTAGTCTTAGTGATAACCTCTCTTTAGTGACAACCTGTTTGAGTGATCACCTGTGTTTAGTGACCACCTGTCTTTAGTGACCACATGTCTTTAGTGACCACCTGTTTGAGAGATCACCTGTCTTTAGTGACCACCTATTTGAGAGATCACCTCTCTTTTGTAACCACCTGTCTGAGTGACAACCTGTCTTTAGTGATCAACTGTCTTTAGTGATCAACCGTCTTTAGTGACCACCTGCTTGAGTGATCACTTGCATGTAGAGATCACCTGTCTTTAGCAACCACATGTCTCAAAAGTTTCTGCTTTTGTTTCTACGAGAATTGATAATACTTACCAGATGTACTATTATGATAATGTCTATTATCTAGTTCTAGCTCAAAATAAACAATTAAAACTCTGCACTCTCCATGGTCCTGCCCATACGGTGTCCAGGAATTACCATAGCCTCCAGGTACTGAGTCACTTCCCCAGAACAGTCACATTCATCTTATATTTGTCTTGAAAAAGAGCGAAAGCAGCTCAGCCTCACCTCAGCAGGGCGGCTGAGGCTGGCCATAGTACATCTGGTAAGTACTATCAATTTTCGTAGAAACAAAAGCCGATGCTTTTTTCATTCTACTTTGAATAATACTTACCAGATGTAGTATTATGACAAACTCCAGATTTCTACAGCCAAGAAACTCCGGTAGGCGGAGGTGAGGCTCAAAACAGCTCTCAACTACCAGCCGAAGGAGAAATGTGTGAAGAGACTGAGAAACCCAGCATACACTTGGGTTCCGCCATCCGACTCATAGAGTGCTAAACGTCCATGGTCTAGACCACACTCCTCCCCCTCATTTGTTCACACAAATTCCTGAGGGCTGTCAAAAAGGGAGGCAACACCCACCAGACTCGTGTCATCCCCACGTCTCGGCTAGGGCAGTCCAGGACAGGGAGGGGGTAAATTCTATTTTATCAATTCCAATTCCACCTTAATTTATTTTATCAATTCCAATTCCAATTCCGTTTCCACATCAATTAATTTTATCAATTCCAATTCCACCCATAAAAGTTCAATTCCAATTCCATTTGATCAATTCCAATTCCACACCAATATTTGCTTGAGATCAACATTGCTATATTTCAACCATTTAATGCCCAAGATTGGCCAAGAAGATCGATTACTTCACCAGATCATGTCAAAGTGGCTTCAAACGTGGACGCAGCTCCGCAGACATTGTATGGGCTCAATGCATGCTCGTGTCGGTAGCCATGTCCAAACACTGGGATTTCCACAAAATGGGCATTGACATGTCATGAGCCTTTGGCACAATTAAACGCTCAAAGATCCTAAATGTACTATGCCAGGCCAGTTGCAATGAAGATGAGCTACGACTAGTGAGACTACTGCTTGCAGACACCAAGCTGAGAGTACGAGTCAAGTCAGTGAAGTCTGTAGAGTTTGAGACATCAATCAGCTCCCCACAAGGAGATGGTCTATCTCCGGTACTTTTCACCTGCTACCTTGCTGCTGCATTGAAATCTGTGCGTGAAAGTTCCACAAGACCAAACCCCCCCCCAGTGTCAATACTGGGCATGCCACTAGAGATGGAATATGCCGATGATGTGGACTTCATAGACGAGGAAAAGAAACCCCTGGACGAACTTCTCCCAATAGCTGCAAGCAAACTAAAAATCGAGAATCTCTTTATGAATGAATCCAAAACAGAGTTCACCCACATATACCTATTGACAAAGCATGAAACTATAGAAAATGACGACCCACTTCGTGCTGGCGAACCACAGAGGAAAAGTAAAATCCTGGGCTCACTGCTTTGCAGTACTGTTGACATTTCTGCACGCTGCGTCATGGGGAACATAGCTTTCCAGTCCATCTGGAATCTATGGATTCGTAGATCAAAGATGCCTTTGATAAAGAGGTTACATTTATGCAATGCAACCTGCGTATCCTTGATGCTGTATAACTGTAACAGCTGGGCAGCTCCAAAGGCAGCTCTAGACAAACTCGATGCCTGCCACCACAAACACCTATGCACCATCACTGGACACTGATGGCCAGACAGCATAATTTCCAACGATGCACTATACAAGATGTGTAATACATCGCCGCTATCTGTAAGTTACCCAGCAAAGATGGTCCATGTTTGGCCATGTGCTAAGGATGCCAGAAGACACCAGCACAGCGCTTTGGAATTCGCCCTACTCGGAGCCAGCAAATACAAAGCCAGGAGAGGACGTCATTGCATAAATCTGCTAAGCGTGCTACAAGGTGACCGCAAGAAAGCAGGACTCGGTACATTCAAGTCAAGAATGGACCTGAGGAAGCTAAGGACTTCGGCTGAGGACAAGACACAGTGGGCAAAAGTGAAGAAGGAGTGATTGCAGGTGTAAGATGTTTCTACTACTACAGCCGCAGAATACGGTAATCATACATACATACATTGGCCAAGAAAAACTAGATTTATCATTAGCAAATGTCAATTTGCAGGATAAGAGAACATTTAAAAAATTTAACAATGCAATGACTGGCTCAGTTATGGAATCACACTGATAAATTTTTTAAAATAGTCTCTTAGCATACATATGATCCTTCCTCAAGACGGCATTTTTGGCTGGCTTCTCCGTTAATATTTAAAACAATTAGAATAAAAATTGTTGTTGCCAATAGGTAGTTATATCTTTCAGTCAAATTATTGTCCAAAAGGTCAACTTCAGCAGATCTTATTTTGAGTTTATTTGACTCAATTATAGCTTAAAGCTGAGTTTTTTCTGATGAATATGACTAAAGGTTAATGTCATGTCTAATTATTGTAGATACATGTAAACCTTGCTATTTAAATGTTTGCATTAAAAAGCATTAGAATACAATGTATATACATGTAGTACAGTACTAAGCACTAGTAAAGTACTGAGCACATGTATGTAGAGTTTGAATAACACCTCTAGTCCAGGTGTTTGTGTTTTAAAAGATAAGACATTTCACAGAGGGGGTTGTTCAATGATTCCTTTGTTACGTAGGAGGGTATAGTTACAAGGCAATTATCTTGTAATGTACTGCTTTCTTCACCCATTTCATTCCATGCAGATGATAGTTACTATTAATAACATCTTGATGAATAATTTTAACACAATTTGGTTATCTTGGTTCTAGCTTATATATTTGAAATCATTTTAACTAATTTGTATGATTTTAAAGATGGCATGATTTCATAGAGATGAAAACCTGTTTCCATGGAATGCAGAAAGAAATAAGTTCAAGATCAGCCGCTTTGATTGAATAAAGGCGGTACAAAGTTCACATAGGATAAACGGCGTAATTGGTCACTGGTGAGGGAGAATTGAGTTAATTCAATAATGTATTAAAGTTCATAGCATTTATCAGATCTTTATTTTATCAATTCAGAGAGCGAGAGATTATTTTGGAAAATTTACCACTGGAATTACTGGCTCAGTTATCCAGCTCCAGTGATAAATCTTAAAAAATAGTCTTCCATTAGCCTGCCAATGCACATTTCTGAAACTCATTGCAGAAGGTGTTTTATCAGTATCTCAAATTCTAGTCTTCAAACCAAACATATATAACTAAGTTGTTCAAATTAATTTTAATAGAAACTGTTGCAGCCTTAGGAGACAAAATATTTAGTCAAATTAATTTTCAAATATTCAATAAAGCATCTAATAGCAGCTGGCATAATAAATATCATCAACCTGCATATAGAATGAAATGTGGTAAATGGTATCATATAGATCATTTATGATGAAATGCATTATGGGCATATAAAGAGCAGTGTATAATTTACAGACATTACATGTACATTTTATAGCCAACAATGTTCAGTAAATCTATCACATTATGACCGGAATTGATTGGAATTGAATTGGAATTTATCAATTCCGGTCAATTCAAATTATCAATTCCAAATCCAATTCCAATGTCTTAAAATTTATCAATTCCAATTCCGGAGTCCTCAGATTTATCAATTTCAATTCCGGAATTGATTTGGAATTGACTGATCAATTCCAATTCCAATCGGAATTGACCCCAACCCTGGTCCAGGAGAGTGCAAAGAAGCTTCTACAGCTTCTGAATTATGAAAAAACTATCAATGACTAGATTAGATTTTCAAATTAGAATGAGTCTATTGTCTGTTACAATGACTAAGTATACTCAAGAACCAGACCTTTCACTTAATCAGTCTGGTATTTCGACTGTAAGCGAAACAATAATATAATCAATATTATTATTACTATTATTATTATTATTATTAGTCAATTAAACTCAGGGGACGATCTTAACTTTTTATGTCACTAGTCCGTCGGACTAGCGATTTTGAAAATAGACTAGTCTGCAGATAAAAGCACTAGTCCTGTTAAAAGGGGTTCAAAAATCTACATACCACACAATACATATCCTATGGTACTCACATTTCCCGCCTAAGTTTTTAGTAACCTTATCGCTTGATTTGATATTGCATAATTAGGTTTGGAACTGCTATCAATTCTTTTAGCGCTATAATATTATATGGTACAGGGAACCAGGCACCACATGTAATTTGTTGTGTAGTTCCAGTAATCGGCAAATCACGCATATGAATATATATGCGCAGTCATGTTAAATAAGATTTTTTCTTTAAATTTGTGAGTGAAATACAGGATTAACGCATTACACATCTTAAATCCTACGCGCCATGATAATAAATTTTCGTGCATCTAAGAAGAATTAGTATATTACTAGTCCAAATTACGTTACTATTTTGCAAGTCATGCCAATATCTTGACACGCATGCGCATATTTTTATAGCGCACTAACCAGGAAGTTAATTCTGTCAGAACTGGAATGAGTTCAGGAAGGAAAATGTTCGGCGAATGTTTGCCTATTTATGTTCGTTGCTCGTCTCGAACTATACTCGCCTTCCTGAATGAGTTGCCACGCGTAACTTCAACGAGCATTCTTTTACGATGTCACGTGATAGTTATGAGGGTTAACTTTTTGTCAGATCCAATGCATTATGATGTCATATTTATTACATCATAATGATTATCAGGGTCTCAGAAACAATCCACAAGCATACACATATTGGGGGGAGACTAACATAATATTAAGATCGAATGTACCACGTGATCTAACAATTGTTCGGTGAACGGAAAATAGTCGCTCTCCTGAATGGACCCCTGCAGTACATCTTACCCACTGCGGTAGCTTGGTTCCCTGGGACATTTATTTGTGAACCAGGCTACATGGTGTCATATGCCGTGTAGCTAATATGCGCTGTGATATTTTATCTAAAGACTCTTCGACGGTCAGTCACTGAATTGGAGTACGTGTAATGGCATAATTTTCTCAGTTCTGACTATCACTATCCTACCGCCATTTTATCTTTAAAAAGTCATCAATTCAAGCCGTGAAATGATTAAATATTAAATTGTATTGTCTAGAAAGCGCGCTCACGATGTTCTAATAGTAGCTTAGTGACAATTTAATACATTTTATCATAACGTTTGTCCCAAATCCGTTGATATAGACATTACCAAATTTGACACGACACTGTTCCTAGCTAATAGCAATTCTCATATCACCCTCTAGGACAAAATGAACCAAGTTTCAATTCATCGGGAACGTTGGGAGTGTATATGTTCCTCGACAAAATCTGTCATCAGTATACTTGTTTAATTATTAAATGTAGAGTGTACAGGTATTCACGTTGGTTTAATCGTTATGCTATATTATATGTAGTCTCCAAGCCATATACATATGCCAGATATGTCCGTATCGGTCAAAATCAATTTTATGAAATCTACATAATTACCTATCAATTCATAAGCCATGCAACTCAGCTACGAGGCAATGATCAATTCTTGTATCCCTCTAAACTGAATTGATTCATTTTACGACGTCAGCCCTTTTGCATGCATTAAGCGATTTCGCAATTCGGTTGTTTTCGGATCTTTTATGTCCTATCATATAGAAACTGAAAAAAGTTGAGCGTGAATTAAATGCAAATGCTCTGGAATGGTTACCGACTATGAACAGGCACTGCTATCATAAATTTTAACATATATAGCTTCTGCGGTAATTTTAAGCGGGTAATATAAGCTTGCGTGTTTGCACGAAATTTATGCATTAGTTTTCTCAACGTCATGGAATATTTCGTTTTTGCGAGTCTAACGGATAATTTTGACAGAAATTTTGCACTAGTCCACCGGACTTGTGACCAACGGACTATAAGTAGTCCGTATGAGAATCAGGTAGTCTTGGACTAGTGGACATAACTAGAGATCGAACCCTGAAATTAAGAAACACTCATCATTCTGAGTGCTTGGTCTTTCTTGTTCGTCGCAGGAGCTCGCCCAATCCAGTCGTTCACTGGTCATATCCATCACCTGTGTCAGTGCCTGTTGGAACCCTTATGATGTTTGAGTTGGGAGTGTTTGGATGTGGCCTAACTGAGATTCGACAAACTGGCTACAGCTACCGGATTATGTGCGCTGGAGATATCGCGAAGGTAGGAATAAGTAAATGACGACTCGGCATGCCATTGTGCTACAGACATCACCTCCTCTAATGAGACACCCGTATAAAGGGCTGATGCTGCTGCTAATGATTGGACTTGATGGGCGTTCGCGCGATCAATCTGCTTTCCTGTTGCGATTTTATGCAACATCTGAATAACATCGACTATCCAACGAGGAATAGTTTCCTTCGAGGCGCAAAGATGAGGAGCTTTGAGACATAACCAGAGATTTTGGGTCATCTCTCCACTCCGCAATACATTTCTTATACATTTTCAGACATCTGACAGGACATCAAGCAGAAGAGCTTGGGTCATGCCTAACTAAGCTTGGCAAATTGATCGGCTGTCCTGGATATTTAAGTGACTGATGCTTTGCCAGGAAACAAAGATGTGGTAGTAGTCTTAAACCTTTACCCGCAACGACAAAACGGTCTTGTTTGGCAGAAAGCGCATGAATTTCGCTTCTCCTTCTTGCCAACAAGAAAACTGACTTAATAGTTAACAGTTTAATATCAATAGATCTAATTGGTTCAAAGGGAGCATGCCCTAAAACCTGTAGAACAAGAGATAGATTCCATGCTGGGATAGGAATTGGCTGTCTAGGTGGCAGATTGCTCATTCCTTTAATAATTTCATTTAAAGTGTCATTCACCACTCATACTAAGGCCAGACTGGGAATGACTGAAGCTAATGCAGACTTATAAGCTGCTAGGGTTGAAGGTACAAGTTTGTCAACCTCGTATAGATAACAGATAAAATCTGCTACATGTTGAACAGTTGCAGAAAAGGGAATAATATTTCTTCCCTTACACCACTCTGCGAACTTGTTGAATCCATAATTATATGTTTTGGTGGTTGACCCCCTTCTGGCGGAAGCAACAAACTTCGCTGCTTGCTCTGAAAAGCCACCCTCAAATGCTCGCGGCTTGATAACATCCATGCAGTCAATTGGAACATCTCCGGTCTGTCGGGTGATAGACACTTATTCTGAATGATCAGGTCCCTACTGTCTGGCAGATAGATCGGGTTGCAGACCAGAAGGTCCAGCAGATCCGTAAACCATGATTGGCCTGGCCAATGAGGAGTGATCAGTAGTACTTGGCATGTTCCGTCTCTTATCTTTGCCAAATCATCCAATACTGCTCCCCAACACGTCACCGATGCATCCATGAAAATGGACATCTGCGGTTCAGGAGGCTGTAAAGGAACACCTCGCAGGAGATTCTGTTCTGACAACCACCACTGAAGGTGGAATATCACAGGTTCTTTTACTGGAATCCTCAGAGTTAATGAATCCATTCTCTGAGACCAGAATGATATTAATAGGCACCACCTTCTCCAGAGATACTAGAAATTGTCGAGCCATCAGATAGGATCCTAGAGAAATTGACTTCAATACTGCTAGCAAACTCTTGACTCTGCTTGCCGCCATAAAAGCCATGACGTCCCAGAAATCGAAAAGAATTCCCAGATATACAAACTCCTGGGATGGAGCAATTTCTGATTTCTCTAGATTCACAATCCATCCTAGGTCCTTTAGCAAGGCCAGGACTACCTTCAGATTGTTGCGCAGAGTGACTGAATTCCCCGGCTTCAGCAGCCAGTTGTCTATGTAAGTAGCTGTTGTCAGGCCGAATGGCAAAGCATTGAACTCCCAGACAGTCTTGGAATGCAAAAGCCAAGGTATTTCTGAAAAGGAATTGACATTGGAATATGAAAATAAGCATCCTTCAGATCTATCGATACTGCCCACGTGGCCTTATCGCGGGACTGATCGCGGACTAAATGAACCACATTCTTCCGTAGAAGATCTTCGATTTCTGAGCGAATGACCTCTAGATGATCGGATTCCCTTGGAACAGGAGTCCATACAGGAGTTGAAGTTAACGGAACTAATGATTGACGGATGAGCCAGTCCGGTTTGTAGCCATTTCTTAGCCAATGACAGACTAAGCAATCTTGCACAACCTGTTCCCACTTGCTTGAGAACAGCTAAAGTCTGCCTCCGAAAGTAGGAATCTGCAGACAGCTCATGGTCGATGTTGTGCGACAAGACATTAATTCATTTTGGTTAAGATTCTCGACTCCATGCGTTCCTGGAGCCACCGGAACGGGTCTTGCTGGAAGCCCATCAGGACCATCCCCCATGCCCACCACGCAACATCTTGGAATATGACGGCCCGGAACCACCTGTAACCAGCTGTCCTTACGGTATCCGGTACATCCCAAGCCGCCACCCTTCCTATCATCTTCATACGGCCTCCTATTAGAGGCTTTGTACAAAGAGGATCGGCCAGGTACCTGAGAACCAGATGCCCGATGGGTATCACAGCCAGACGGATGGAAGGGCGATCTCTGCCACTGTCGTTGCTGCTCCTACCGGTGCTGCTTATAGGACTGCTGCGGCTGAGTCCTCTTTGTCGACTTCCATGACTTGCCGACGACTTCCTGCTCCACAATCATGGATGCAACTTTGGAGAGAGCTTGCTGTGCCGAACTGCCGAACAAGCCCAGACCAATGAAGGGCGCAGAAGACAATGCAGCCCTCATCTCTGGTCCTGGTTCTACGCAATCGAGAACCATTCCCCTCCGCTCTGCCAATGATCTGGTGATCAACCTAGCCAGGCAATCTTGGGATAAGCGCATGGTGTCCCAGACAACTCTGGCACTTCCCCACCTTCCGCCACACAGGTCAGCATCCCCTGTAGGATGGTACAGCCATGCGAGAGAGCAGCCATGGCTGCCGCTCTCACCGCATCTTCAATGAATGTAAGTTCATTGAACGCATCTTTATTGATCTGAGATACCAATGGTCGAGAACGACCCTTGGATATCACAGCCAATGGCCTATTCAGGGCTTCATGTTCCCCGACCGAAAGGTGAGGAATGCGGGCGTACTGATGGTAGGCCTGCTCTGGAAAGTGGACCCTACTCCTTATCCCCTAGGGGCCTTTGAGAGTGTACTCCAGCTGAACCAGATGGTACGCCGCGACTTCTAACATGGCAGAAGACTGAGTATCAAGTGGAAGGGTAGGCATGGCTGAAGAGCCACACGCTCTGACATCCGCTCCATCGCCGATATGGCCACCAAACATGTATTTTGATTGGTCCATGGCGCAAATCTTTTTTTTTTTTACATATTAATTTCCCCTGAACAGACTTTAATGGCCCATAGTACCTAATCATATCACCAAAGTTTTGGCCCGATCCATTAAGCGGTTCTGGAGACGTCATTTTTGGGAAAACTAGGCCATTACAGATGGCCACCCAAGCATTTGGCCAATTGAGTTCCCTAAAACAAACTTGGTTCAGCTGTTGCACTAGATGAGTTTTGAATCAATTCTCTAAGCTGTTTCGGAGATGAAGGTTCTTAGACATTTAAAGAACGAAAAAAATTGCCCAAAATCAAAGATGGCTGCCAGTCAAATCGACCGATCATCTTTATTTTAATTAGCTCATATGGCTATGGTACAAGGATGTTTCTGACAAAATTTGGTCAAAATCTGTCTGCTGGTTCTTGAAGAGACATTCTAAATTTCCTATTGCCTTAACATGAGTTTTTGACGGAAAAAAAATCCATGGTTGCCGAACCATTTACTGCTTTACTATGCGATGTTTTGGTGGAGAGCAATCCCATATGGCCACAAAACCATTTATCCGATAGTTTGAAATCAGCTTCAAAATCCATCATATGAAAAATCCAAAATGGCCTCCAAACACGCTACATTTTGACTGGTCAATGGCGTCCATGTTTTCATACATATCAACTTCCCTTGAACAAACATTATTGGTTCTTTGGTCCTAACCATATTGCTTAAATTCTTGCCAGATCCCTTCAACGGTACTGGAGAAGTAATTTTCGTGAAAACTAGTTCATCCAAGATGGCCACCGAAGCATTTGGCCAATAAAGTTCCCTTGAACAAACTTGGTTTAGCAGCTGGCCTAGATCATGTTTCATGAGTTTTCAATCGATCCACCAAGTCATTTTGGAGAAAATCTTTTAAAGACATTTCTAAAAATCGGCCAAAATCCAACATGGACACTGGTCAAATTGTTTGATCGGCATTGTTTGATCAAACTTGGATTTCTATGCCCTAAGGATGCTTCCTGCCAAATATAATTCAGTCCAGTGGTTCTTGAGGAATCATTTAAAGAAAAAGTTGATGGACGGATGGATGGATGCCATAGCATGAGTTCATGTTCCCTGTTTTGTGATGGATTTTTAACACGATGCAAGAAATGTTCTGCTGAATATTTTGAACATAATGGGATTGGAAGACATTGCTTTTGCTTTGGGGGAAAATGTTGCTAAATGTGAGCTGTACTGTAGAATAAAGACTTACACTTTCTACAGGAGCTTCATGTTTTGCTGGTTCTATTTCAATACTAATGTCTGCATTAGACGTCGCTATACCCCTTACGCGGATGTCATCAACAATGATAGGGCGATCGGCTATCGTAAAACCAAATTCTCGATGATACCTGAAACATACACATTACATAAGACGTTAGCATATAGCACTTACACTGTGGCTTGCACACGTCAAGATAATGAAGGAGGAAGGGAAATTATTCTTACGACCTTGACCATGAATTAATCATTTAATGGTGAAACCAGACAAAAATGACTTCTGTTGTGGAGAAGTTTTCAAGGACCTTTTAAGGACTATATCTCTCACTTTCAAGGACTCTAAAACTGGGGTATCTTTAGGGGGTGCAGGAAATTGTGCAAATTAGATGTTTTGAAATGCCATCTTCTGCAGTGCTGAGTGATAATCAGCAGCCTAATATTTTTTGCAACCTTTGCCTATATAGGGAAAAACACATTTTCAAGTATAACAAAGAAAAATTAGTTACCTCTCCAGGATATAGAAATTGTTTGAGTGTAGCTTTCCTGACCATCTCGGTCACTTCTTCAGCACTAACTGATGGTTACTGGCAATGTCACTCTGGTCAGTTCATGCGGAGCCACGTGACAGCATGAACTGGTAGACTGCTGGTATACAGTAGCCCTCGTCTCGGTTCATGGGTAGTTGATGTTTGTAGATTTCTATGGCCTCTTTAACCTTCCATTTAAATGAAATAAGTTGGTCTCGATGTTGATGACTGAGGCACTGCTGGCGGGGATGACATGGCCAGTGGATTCTGTGTTGCCACATCTGAGCTGGAATTGATTTTGAGATGTTCTTTGACTCTGGTGCTGAGAGGACTTTTTGTTTTGCCGATATATGTCCCCTCACATTGTTCACATTCAATCTTGTAGATGACTATAGATGATACTTTTCAAGCCAAGAAGGTGATGCTAGCTGCCTTTATCGATCTGCAGAAGGCATCTGACAAGGTGTGGAAGGATGTCCTCCTCGTGAAGCTCCGGCACACAGGCATCGGTGGCAACATGTTCCGATGGACCAAGTCATATGTACACAATCGCAGAGCTAGGGTGCTGGTGGATGGACAATCTGGACAGAATGTATTGCTGAGACAAGGGGTGCCACAAGGCAGAGTACTATCACCAACTCTGTTCATACTCTTCATTAATGATATTGTGGTAGAGCTGCCCAATGGGATCCAAGCAGCCCTCTATGCAGATGACCTCATACTTTGGTGCACCGAGGAGTACACAACGACTGTCACGTACAGAATGCAGCTCGCCGGGGACAGATTTACAGCTTGGGCCAATCGCTGGTGTATTACCATCAACAAAGAAAAATCATCAGCCATGCTATTCTCACTGTCCACCAAAACCAAGGTTGGCAATCTGACACTGGGCGGTACTCCACTTGAGTATGAGGACCAGCAGACATACCTGGGAGTCACCTATAACAGAAGATTAACATGGAAGGAGCACATCCAGAATGCAGAGGCAAAGGCCAGAAGAAATCTAAACATCATGAGGAAGCTGGCAGGAACAAAGTGGGGTGTCAATGAAAGGATCCTCAAGACCATCTACCTAGGTGCCGTATGACCTCACCTTGAGTATGGATCCAGCTCATGGATGACAGCAGCTAAATCTCATCAACAGAACCTCGACAGTGTATAAAACCAGGCACTGCGCATCATCACTGGTGGAATGAGATCAACACCAATAGAAAAAATGGAGCAGACAGCAGGCATCCCCCCACTTAGCAAAGGAAGGGAATGCAAAGCACTGATCCAAGCTGCAAAGTTCAAATCGTTCAACAACCACCCGATGGAGATCAGGCAAGCACAGCTGTCATCAGGAAGACGTAAAAGATGAAGTTTTGTGAAAGAGACAAAAGCACTTCAAAGGAAACACCAAGAAATGTTGCCAGCACAAATAGAAGACCCAAACCACACACTTGATCCTCCACTCTGGGAAAACAAACTAGAGAGCATAGCTATTCGCACCACAGTACCTCATCTCACAACCAAAGATGAACACAGTGATGTGAGCAAGAAGGCCCTGACTCTAGCCATGCTGGAAGAAATGTACACTCAGGAGACATGGATAAGGATATACACAGATGGATCATCCAAAGATGCAATTAGAAGCGGAGGTGCTGGACTGCACATACAGTATCCAAACGGACAACATGAGGCAGCTGCAATACCGACAGGCAAACACTGCACAAACTACAGAGCTGAAGTCGAAGCACTGGTTCATGCAGCTAATACCATCAGCAGAACAGCAGACCCTATTGCACAGATTGTCTTTTTATCTGATGCCCGCTCCGTCCTTGAGGCTATCACCAAAGGTAAGCTGCCACAACTTGAAGAAGCACTACAAACCATCAAATGCCATCGGATAGCATTGCAGTGGATCCCCTCACACTGTGGACTCCAAGGAAATGAGGAAGCAGACAAGATGGCAAAGGTGGGTGCAGAAGAGAATCAGACGGAAAACATGGTTACCCATACAGAGATGAAGACACTCTATAGAACACCTCAATCAGAAGATGCCTACCATCATCTCTCGAGGCCAGAGCAAGTGACCATTTTTCGTCTCAGAACTGGACACAAGACTAAACCAACACATGTACAGGTCGTTCCACCTTACGACATCACCCGCTTGTCCTTGTGGAGAAACAGAACAGACCACAGAGCACATACTTCAATGTTGCAGTATGTATCAGCTGCTGAGAGAAGAGATCTGGCCTTTGTCAACCTCTTTTCTTGAAAAGTTGTATGGGCCTGAGCAAGAACTGCAGAAAACCACAGATTTCATCTTGAGAACGGCTCTCCAAGTGTGATACCAGTGATCGAAAAGAAGAAGACGACTCCAGAGCATTTATCTGTGGTCAGTTTATCTTTGGGTCTTACTAATAGTGATCTTAAGGTGTTGACGAGCTTGTGGTAAGTTTTGATGTGGTGTTGTCTGAACAGTCTGCCAAGGTGTTCTGATAGGCCTTGGATGTACAGAAGTCTGACTAGTGGAAATTTTTCGACATCTGATTGTTTATTATGAGGTGGGGGAGGTGGTTTTCTCATCCACGAAATGTAACCATTGGCTAGGAGAGACTGTTGGATGTGATGATATTCTTCTTTTTTAGGAGAGACTGTTGGATGTGATGATATTCTTCTTTTTTGTCTGATGTTTCTGTGATGATGGAATATGCGCGGTGAAATAGAGTTCTGACGACTGACTTTTGTGTTCCAAATGGTGATTAGAGTGAAAATTTAGATATTGATCTGCGTGTGTGGGTTTTCTGTACACTAAGTTTGGTAGTTCCAGAATCACTGACATGTACCGAGACATCCAGGATGGCAATCTGGCCATCTTCGACTTCGCTGGTGAATTGGATGCATTGGTCGATACTGTTGAGGTGATCAGTGAAAGGTTGGATGTTGTAGTGGTGCAGGCATGTGAACGTGTCATCCACATACCGGTACCAGAAATTTGGGGGGGTCTGTGGCTGTGCCGAGTACTTGTTGCTTGAAGGATTCCATATAAAGGTTTGCAATCACTAGCGACACTGATGAGCCCATAGCTACTCCATGTATTTGGTGGTAGAAGTAACCATTCTGGACGAATTAGGTCGTGTCTAACACGATCTTCAAGAGACTGATAATCTGGGTTGGTGAAAGGCTGATCCGGTCTTTCAATGTAGGGTCTAGGTCCAGAACTCTCTGGATGACTGGAAGACCCTTGTCGACTGGGATGCTGGTGAAAAGTGAAGATACGTCACAAAGAAACTAGTTTGTGTGTGGGAGGGACATCAAGTGATTGGATTTTGGTGCCAAAATCTTTGCTGTTTTTGATGTGGTGCTCTGAGTGGCCAACTAGTGATTTCAGGATCTGTGTGAGGTATTTCGAGGTTTGAGATGTGATGCATCCAATACTGGAAACGATGGGTCTAAGAGGAATGTTTGTCTTGTAGATTTTAGGAATTCCATAGAATCTTGGTACATTTTCAAGTACTTTTCAAGGCCTTACTGATATTTTCAACTTTTCAAGGCAAATTTCAAATTCAAGCACTTTCAAGGACTGTTGCCAAAATTCAAGTAATTTTCAAATTTGTACGAACCCTGTATAATTGAAAATGTACCGATAGAATAAACGAAATCAAGGATTTCTTTTTTCACGAGAGAGTTGATACTTACCTCCCTAATACTTTTGATATTGCTAAATATTGGCTTTCACTCAATAAACACTCAGATTAAAACAGTTAGGTGCCCCTACTGGGCAGGGAGTCAGAGCGTAGTCTGGCGGATGCCAGCCCCACCACCGCGCATGCGCAGACTAGCACTTCCTCTGACTAATTTATTGGCTGATACACATGCAACTATAAAGAGCCTGAAGACCGAGCCTCTGTGGGGTGGAGAGGCCGGGTCCGTATCTAGGGAGGTAAGTATCAACTCTCTCGTGAAAAAAGAAATCCTTGATTTCGTTTATTTCACATCAAGAGTATACTTACCTCCCTAATACTTTTGATATTGCCAGAATTCGACAGTGAATTCGGCGGGAGGGAGGCGAGGTCAAAAGACCAGCTCATCCCTATACGCTTTTCTGCGTTTAAGGCACTTAAACTTCTGAAACTGTATGAAAAAACAGTCAGGATTTGACTAACCATCGGATAACACCCCCGATGTATGAGAGATGACCGAATGTCATATGTGCTCCCCCCCCTCCTTCCTGGGAGGAAGAGTCGAATGACCTCAATGTCCTATACGCTCTCTACGTACAAGTGCCATGTACTACAGGACAGAGACGAAAAGCTCCATTTTCGTATACTCTCAACAATGAACCACATAAATACACAAAACCATCATCATATAAATAACGGGTAACGTGACAAGACAATCAACAATGGACAACACATACACAAGACTGACCTTGTTGAAATGGCTGCTGACATCCTCTTCCCATTGGTGAAGATCGATGCAGTCCCAAATTAGTGGTTGTTTCCATAAATTAATTGTGAAATATATAAGCAATGAGGAAACCCCATCAAAAATATATATGCCTAGTTATTTTTTCAAAATCGACAAGGCGAGAGGATTAGAGGTGTCACGGAGATAATGGTCTGTAAAACTTGACTCACAGTGCCACTGAGCCACCGACATAATATCATCCACAGGGACCCCATTAAATAGGGCCGTGGATGTCACTATGCCGCGGACACTGTGAGCCTTGGCCACGTCAACCTGCTTCCCGGTGGCGGATTTATGGCAAAACTGAATGCATTCCACAATCCACCTGGAAATGGTGTCCTTAGAAGCCCTGCCATGGGGTTCAATGTATGACAACCATAACGCTGACTGGTCGGTGCGCCACTCCGCCGTACGTTGCTTGTACCGGCAAAGCGCCCGGACAGGACACCATGCTTTAGAATTAGGATCATATCTAGTTAAAGCAGGCAAAATAATAGGTTGACCTGGATATTTCAACGACTGATTTTTAGCCAAGAAATTAATCCTAGGTAGCAGCTTAAGGCCTTCCCCTGAAACCACAAAACGGTCATCCTCGGCTGATAAGGCATGAATTTCACTCCTACGCCTAGCCGAGGCCGCAGCAATTAAAAACACAGTCTTCAGTGTTAATAGTTTCATAGAAATGGAACTAAGTGCTTCAAAAGGCTTATCACCTAGTACTTGAAGCACTAGTGATAAACTCCAAGACGGAATCACAGGTGGATTCCTTGGTCTTAGATTGCCCATGCCTTTAATTAATACATTTAATGTATTTACTTCATCACTTCCCCTCTTAGCCAAGCAAGGAATAACAGACATTAATGCTGACTTATAACCAGCAATAGAGTTAGGCTTGAGGCTATAGGCATCATAGAGGTGACAGAGGAAATCAGCTACTACTTGAATAGATGAATCCATTGGATCAATACATCTTTTTGAGCACCATTCTGCAAATCTGTTGATTTTATAATTATATGCTCTGGAGGTTGACCCCCTCCTGGCTTTGGCCATAAACATGGCTGCTTGCTCAGAAAAGCCCTCCTTAATTCTAGATTCCTTGACAACATCCACGCAGTCAATCTGAACATTGACGGATTGTTGTGAAGGGCCTTGCCCTGGAAGATAATATCGTCCATCAGAGGCAGAGGAACCGGATTGCAGACCAGAAGGTCCAGCAGATCCGTATACCATGATCGGCTTGGCCAATCCGGGGCGATCAGAAGCACTTGGCATTCCTCTTGTCTGATTTTCTGAAGAATTTTTGGAATCAGGATTGCTGGAGGGAATGCGTATGCATACATTCTCCCCCAGCTGATAGCTAACGCATCTGTTGCGAAAGCGCTTGGATCCGGAATCGGAGAGACGTACGTCGTCATCTTCGCATTCTTCTTTGTTGCGAACAAATCGATGTTGGGTTTCCCCCAATGGTCGAACAGACGATCCGCCACACATTGATTTAGTTGCCATTCCGTGGGTAAAACACTCATCCTTCAGCTCAATGAGTCTGCTAGCAGATTTAACCTTCCCGGAATATGAACTGCTTTCAAGGTAATCTGGTGATCCAGACACCATTCGAGTCCAGCGAACCTGTACTCTGGGTCCATTGTGTCATGAGAAATAACTGGATCGGCCGCCTGCGTAAGGCGGCCTGAGGAATGACTGGTTCCAATGAAACCATCAACCCCAGCATTCTCAAGTAAACCCGTGCCAGGACATGACGACTGTCGCACACCGACTGAATTAATGAGATGAGTTTCTGAACTCTCTCCTGAGTAGGATAAACATATCCTGTCTCTAGATCGAAGAACATCCCCAGGTAAACAAACTTCTGGGATGGAATCAGCTCTGATTTTGGGAAATTGATCATCCAGCCTAAGTCTGTGAGAGTTTTCAAAACAATCTCCAGACTGGCCAATAAACTTTCCCGGGTGTGTGCTTTCAACAGCCAGTCGTCTATGTACGTGTGGACTGCTATGCTTCTCCTGCGGAGGTATGCGGTGATCGCAAGAACCACACGGGTGAAAACCCGAGGAGCCGTGGAAATTCCGAAGGGTAGCACCCTGAATTCCCACTGTCTGCCCTGGAATGCAAATCTCAGGAAGCGACGGAAACTCCTGTGTATGGGGATGTGGAAATAAGCGTCCTTCAAATCTATCGACGCTGTCCACATTCCCCTCTCTAACCCCGCCAACACCGAGCGCACAGTCTCCATCTTGAAACTGGGCGTCTCTATGAACTTGTTCAATGGCTTGAGGTTGAGAATTGGTCTCCACCCTCCGGTGTTCTTTGTTACTAAGAACAGGGTTGAATAGAAGCCCGGACACCTCTGTGCCGGCTGAATAGCTCCTTTTTGTATGAGGGAATTTATTTCCTCCTCGATACACAACCTTTGATCTGGATCTCTTGGATTTGGAGTCCAGATCGGCACTAGAGACAGTCGCGATGGCGGGCCTGTCATCCAATCGGGATGATACCCGACTGAAAGCCATCGCAAGACTAAACGGTCCTGAGTTAACCGTTCCCACTCTTGCATGTGGTCGGCTAGCCGGCCTCCCACCGGTCCACCTAGGGATAGAGGTGGACATAAGGAGTGCAAGAGCGGCACTGTCTCCTCTGCCCGAAACACTGGCGCGGTTCTCACCGCGGTAACCGTCCCATCAGGAACGATTACCCCGCCCAGATCCTCGCGCGCCACGACCAGCAGGCGGCTGCCTGGCTGACTGCGCCTGCGCCCCCCTCGCTGCTGGCCGAATCGCACGCGGCCGAGGCCGGCGCTGCGATGGTGGTTGGCCTCTGACCTGGCCACTACCACCTCGAGCCTGCAGGGGACGATACGCAGGGGGTGCGGCGCGAACGTTGGCACGACGAAGCACCTCAAACTGCTCGCGCAGCGCCCTCTGGTTATTGACCAGAGTAACCGTCTCCTGGAGGTGCCTACACCCCTCACCTCCAAAGAGACCAGGACCTGTCATAGGCGTACGTAGTAGCCTATTGTAGAGGTCCTGGGACGGGCACAGATTATCCAAGGCAAAAGTGCGCCTTGCCCGGACACTCCTGGTCACCGCCCGCGTCATACAGTCCAGAGCCAGGTTGATACCATCCTGGATGGCTCGCTGGACTGTGACCGGACTTGGCTGGCGTGATGCGGATGCTGTTACTACCCCTTGTAACAGCTGGGAGACGTGGGACAGAGCGGCAATCGAAGCCCTCCCACTCTCCTCCGCATCACGCAACGCGGCATTTGCTGAACGCAACGCGTTCGAACACAAGACTCCCGTGTCAGAACGGGAGCCTGGCCGCGCATCCTCACCCAAAGCCGCGCGGTCATCCACGCTCGGCTTCGGTACCACACCGTACCGCTGGTAGTCCAGGGGCACGATGCGACAATGCCTGGCCACCTCGCGCGGGGCCTTAGCGAGACGTCCACTCGACTTAATGGACGTCTCCGCCGCCTCGAACATGTCAACGACATGCTCCGCCAGCGGCAGAGAAGGCATAGCGTTAGCAGCAGGCTTACCAGCTAACCACGGCCTGTGCCTTACACCCTCTTTCTTCAGCTTCTTCTTCTCCTCCTCCACCTTGTCCTTCGCCTGCAAGCACAAGAATTCGGACATTAACTCGCCCCCCCAGTGCTTACATATCTCGCAATTAAGCAAGGGACCACAGGGGCTACACTGAAAACAGAGATGAGGGCCAAACTTGTCCCTCAAAAATCGTCCACAGGACGCACAACCAGGTCTCTGAAAAAGGGCAAAGGACGAGGAGTATGAGCAACTAGTTAAGCTTAGAAACTCACCCTCAAGAGAGGGAAATGATCATAAAGATCATAATTTATCAGAAAACCAGCTTCGGACAACTTTAATTGTAAATAAAGAGCAAGGCTGATTATGACGTCATTAATCCTATGACAGGAAAAAATCGATCCCCAACAAACATCCCAGTGCAAGGACGAATTGTATCTTTAACCAGAACATGTACAGAATGGACATTTCGACTATACAAGCATCAGATAAATACTGATAACAATGGCAAATAAAGTTAATTATCTCCCTTTCCTCTAAATAATTAACATCACCTCATATCAATAATTAGATACCTGACACCTTGTCTAGACAAACCATCCAACCTGATGAACTGGAGCACTCCACCACTGAACGCCTCTTAACTCTCTCCACCTCTAGGGGAAGGAATTGGATCAAGAGGGCAAAGTGAGAAGACCTTTATAATAGGCCTCCAACTCACTGGACATAGAATTTTTGGTTAGATAACCTAACAGTATTAGTAGGAAATGGAACCATGGTGGAGAGACACAAACCCTCTGCTGATGTCATGTCCATAATATTTCTTCACACAGACCTGTGGACATAAACACAAAGAGAGATTAGTCTTATATAGCACCTAGTTGAAATAAACCAACTAATCAAGGCGCTTATCACGTTTAGCGCGAGTCCCGGAAACACATTACAATGGGACAAAACTCGCTAATTTTACTAGAAGTCACCTGATTTAAAGGTCCAAGGCCCTCCTGTGGCGAAGTTACTCTTTCTGCCATCTTTCTCAGGTAACAACAGTTCAGAATTGTGTCAAAAACGCTTATATTTGAGCTACAAAAAGCACCAGCACAAAAGCATGTGTAGTCTCTTAGCCAATAAATTAGCAAAGAGGAAGTGCTAGTCTGCGCATGCGCGGTGGTGGGGCTGGCATCCGCCAGACTACGCTCTGACTCCCTGCCCAGTAGGGGCACCTAACTGTTTTAATCTGAGTGTTTATTGAGTGAAAGCCAATATTTAGCAATATCAAAAGTACTAGGGAGGTAAGTATACTCTTGATGTGAAATGGCAGTCTCTGTATCTGAAATAGTCATTAAAGGAGTAGATTTTCAGAAATAGTCTTCTTGACTGGAAATGGCCATTCAACAGGCAAAAGTTTTGATTTTCTTGAACAATCTTAACCTTTAAAAGATTAGTAGAAGAAGTTACTTCCTCAATCGAATGATAACTAGGGTGTGCTTTGTCGGGTCTACTGGCTTATACAACCTACACAATGTTTTTCTTTCTTGACCACAACACAGTAAATACATTCTATATTTCCTGAGAGTAAATAACGGAAATAGTTTGTTTGTATAGGCTGTACTACTCACACACCAGCAACAAATGTTATCTAACTTTACGCATGCGGCATAATATATAAAATAGCTGGTTTACCAAAATAAGTCTACACACATGAATCAAATGAATCGGATCCTATGAGGCATTAGATGGATCGAATCTGTCACTCAAGTATATGACGTCATAATCAATTACATGACATGTAGGCTGATCTCACAATCAAAATCCATAATGACTGACGTATCTAGCTCCGTCATAAACATTGAAGTCTGTCATGTGCACGACATGTATGTCTTTGACTCTTTGGTGGATTTACTAGTTAGTAACATTTTGTTGAATAGTTTGAGACTAATTTGACTGGGTTCTGTTACTGCCATAGACTGCAACAGCACCGAGTGAAATTAGTTTAAAAAATTCATCAGCTTTCCTATATAGATACCTTGAGAATGGGAGTCGGAGAATTCAGGAGTTAAAGTATATAAATCGATTCAAACACTCGCAAAACATTGGCGGAGTTTAGCTAGAAATGGGCGGGGCATAAGTATAAATGAATTTCTCAATTCATACACAAATTCATGAGGTTTTGATATGACTTTCATGACTGGACACTTAAGAGTACAATCAGCTTTCTCGCTGATACAATGTAAAACCAATGATGCCTCCTAACCCTTTAAGCCCCGATTTTGTTGACGAAAATTTTGATTTTCCTCATAGAAAATATCTATTTGCAGACCAAGAGAAGACTATTTTTGAAAATTTACCACTGGAATGACTGGCTTGGTTATCGAGCCAGTAATTCCAGTGTTAAATTTTCAAATACAGTCTTCTCTTGGTCTGCAAATGGGCATTTCTCAAGACCACTTCAAAAGCAGTCTTGGTTGATATGATGGTTAAAGGGTTACGTGTCTACATTGGCATGATAATCTCAACATGACTCATTCTGATCGAGTTTTCTGACACAAATGGTGACAATGGACATTTTCGCGACTGAATTGGTTCGCGGTTGACTGACACAGTTTATGGTTCATACGTTCTGGAAGTAGAATATTTACTGATGTGGTCCGTCGAACCAGGAAGCGAATGTTGATCTCGGTTCGTTGTTATCAATGGCTACAGGTTCGTATAACTGTAACAGCTGGGAAGCTCCAAAGGCAGCTCTAGACAAACTCGATGCCTGCCACCACCAACACCTACGCACCATCACTGGACACCGATGGCCATACGGCATAATTTCCAATGATGCACTATACAAGATTTGTAATACATCGCCGCTGTCTGTAAAAGTCGCCCAGCAAAGATGATCCATGCAAGGATGCCAGAAGAGACACCAGCACAGAGCCTTGGAATTCCCCCTACTCAGAGCCAGCAAATACAAAGCCAGGAGAGGACGTCATTGCATAAATCGGCTGAGGTGACCTCAAGAAAGCAGGACTTGGTACACTCAAGTCAAGAATGGACCTGAGGAAGCTAAGGATTTCAGCTGAGGACAAGATACAATGGGATAAAGCAAGGAAGGACTGATTGCAGCTGTATCAAAAAAGCATTCACTTTTGTTTCTATGAGAATTGTTAATACTTACCAGATGTACTATTATGATAATATCTATTATCTAGTCTAGCTCAAAATAAACAATTAAAAACTCCGCACTCTCCTGGTCCTGCCCATACTGTGTCCAGGAATTACCATAGCCCCAGGTACCGAGTCAATTCCCAATCACAGACAGATTCGTCTTATATTTGCTTTGACAAACAGCGAAAGCATCTCAGCCTCACCTCAGCGAGGCGGCTGAGGCAGGGCCATAGTACATCTGGTAAGTTTTCACAATTCTCGTAGAAACAAAAGTGGATGCTTTTTTGATTCTACTTCAAACAATACTTACCAGATGTACTATTATGATAAACTCCGGATTTCGACAGCCAAGAACATCTGGTGGGAGGAGGTGAGGCTCGAACCAGCTCTCAACTACCATCCGACAGAGAAGGTTGAGAAGAGACTAGAACCCTGACATACACTTGGGTTCCGCCATCTGACCCATTGAGTGCTAAACTTCCTTGGTCTAGACCACGCTTCACCCCCCCCTCATTTGTCTGCACAAATTCCAGAGGGCTATCAAAAAGGGGAAGCAACACCAACCAGACCTGTGTCAGCCCCAAGTCTCAGCTAGGACAGTCCAGTACAGTGCAAAGAAGCCACTACAACATCTAATTTTGAAAAAACTATCAGTATATCGATTAGATTTTCAAATTGGAATGAGTCTAACGTCTGTTGCAAAGAATAAGATACTCTTGAAGCAGACTATTTACTTAGTCAGTCTGGTAAATCGACTGTAAGTAAACTAATATTAGTCACTTAATTAAGGTAAACACTCACCATTTTGAGTGCTTGGTCTTTCTTTTTCATCACAGGAGCTTTGCCCAATCCACGGTCGTTCTCAGATCATGTGCATAACCATTGTTCAGTGCATGTGGAAGAACTTTGCGATGTGTGCGAAATAGTGGTTGGTTGTGGCTTTAGTTACCATTCGATAAATTGGCAACGCTACCGCTTTGCGCTGGAGATGTCGCGAAGGTAGAAATCAGTGAATGACGACTCGGCATGCCATTGTGCTACAGACATCACCTCGTCTAATGAGACACCCTTATAAAGGCCCGAGGCTGCTGCTAGTGCTCAGACCTGATGGGCGTTCGCACGATCAATCTGCTTTCCTGTAGCGATTTTGTGCGACATCTGAATAGCATCGACTATCCAACGAGAAATGGTGTCTTTCGAGGCACGCAAATGAGGAGCATTGAGACATAACCACAGAGATTTCGGGTCATCTCTCCATTCCTCAGTACATTTTCAGACATCTGACAGGACACCAAGCAGAAGAGTTTGGGTCATGTCTAATTAAACTTGGCAAATTGATCGGCTGTCCTGGATATTTAAAGTGACTGATTCTTTGCCAGGAAACAAAGATGTGGAAGTAGTCTTAAACCTTCACCCGTGACGACAAAACGGTCTTGTTCGGCAGAAAGCGCATGTATTTCGCTTCTCCTTCTCGCCGATGCTGCTGCAACCAAGAAACCTGATTTAATAGTTAACAGTTTAATATCTATAGAGTAAAGGGAGCATGCCCTAAAACCTGTAGAACAAGAGATAAATTCCATGCTGGAATAGGAATTGGCTGTCTAGGTCGCTAATTGCTCATTCCTTTAATAACTTCATTTAAGGTGTCATTCTCCATTCCTACAATGGCCAGACTGGGAACGACTGAAGCTAATGCAGACTTATATGCTGCTACGGTTGAAGGTACAAGTTTGTCAACTTCGTATAGATGACAGATAAAATCTGCTACGTGTTGAAGAGATGCAGAAAAGGGATCAATATCTCTTCCCTTACACCACTCTGTAAATTTGTTGATTCTATAATTATATGTCTTGGTGGTTGACCTTCTGGCTGAAGCGACAAACTTCGCTGCTTGCTCAGAAAAGCCACCCTTAATTACATGCTAACATCCATGCAGTCAATTTGAACATTTCCGGTCTGTCGTGGAGATACAGACCCTTGTTCTGAGAGATCAGATCTCGTCTGTCTGGAAGAGGGATTGGATTGCAGACCAGACGGTCCAACAGATCCGTAAATCATGATCGGCCAATGAGGGGCGATCAGTAGCACTTGACATATGCCCTCTCTTATCTTTGCCAGAACTTTCGGGATGAGAATCGTTGGAGGATATGCATACGCGTACATTCCTTTCCAACTTATCGCTAGTGCGTCTACTGCTAAGGCTAGCGGGTCCGGGATCAGTGACACATATGTGACCATCTTTGCATTTCGTTTCATTTCAAATAGATCCACATTTGGTTTGCCCCAATGTTTGAATAGAACCTCCGCTACCGATTGGTTGAGCTGCCATTCCGTCGGATGACAAACCGTCCTTCGACTGAGAGCATCCGCTAGGATGTTCAATCTTCCTGGAATGTGTGCTGCCCGAAGAATAATATTCCTCTCTTGGCACCACAGCAGAAGGTTCCAAATCATCCTACACAACTCCGGTGATCTTGTCCTGCCCTGGCGGTTCAAATAAGACACCACTGTTGAGTTGTCTGTCCTTACTAGGACAATCTTGTCTCGGAATAAGGTCTCAAATTTTTGAAGTGCTAATGCCACCGCTAATAATTTGAGAACATTGATGTGTTTCTGCGCATTGGTCCTATCCCATTCCTCTGACACTGACTGATCGTCCAATACCGCTCCCCAACCCGTCGTCGACGCATCTGTGAAGATGGACATCTGCGGTTGAGGAGGTTGTAGAGGAACACCCTGCAGGAGATTCTGTTCTGATAACCACCACTGAAGATGGTATATCAATGGTTCTTTTACTGGAATTCTCAGAGACAACGGATCCGTTCTCTGGGACCAGAATGACATTAGATACATCTGAATTGGTCTGCACCTGAGAGCCCCATAAGGAACCACTTTCTCCAGAGAAATTAGTAAACCCAGTATTCTGAGAAATTGGTGCGCCATCAGAAAAGCTCCTAGAGAAACTGACTCCAGTACTGCAATCATACTCTTGACTCTGCTCTCCGCCGGAAAAGCTACACCGTCCCTGAGATTGAAAAATATTCCCAGGTAAACAACTCCTGGCATGGAGTCAATTCTGATTTCTCTAGATTCACAATCTATCCTAGGTCCTTTAGTAAGGCTAGGACTACCTGAAGATTGTTGCACAGAGTGACTGGATTCCCCGCCTTCAGCAGCCACTCGTCTATGTAAGTATGAACAGCTATGTTTCTCCTGTGAAGATAAGAAGTCATGGCGAGAACCACTTTGGCAAAGACCCTCGGGGCCGTGGTCAGACCGAACGGAAGCGCATTGAATTCCCAAACATTGTCTTGGAATGCAAAGTGAAGGTATTTCTGAAAAAGGAATTGACATAGGAATATGAAAATATGCATCCTTCAGATCTATCGATACTGCCCACATGCCTTTTCTCAGCCCCGTCATCACCGCTGTTACAGTCTCCATCTGAAACTTTGGAGAAAGAATAAATTTGTTCAACGGTTTGAGATTGAGAATTGGTCTCCAACCTCCGGTACATTTCGGAATGAAGAACATCATCGAATAGAAGCCTAGGGAGGACTGATTGCGGACTAGATGAATCACGTTCTTCCGCTGAAGATCTTCGATTTCTGAGCAAATGGCATCTAGACGATCGGATTCCCTTGGAATGGGAGTCCATACTGGTGTCAATGTTAATGGAACTAACGATTGATGGATGAGCCAGTCCGGTTCGTATGCCGTTTTTTAACCACTGACGGACTAAACAATCTTGCACGACCTGTTCCCACTGGTTTGAGAACAGTTGAAGTCTGCCTCCGACGGTAGGAATCTGCACACAGCTCGCAGTCGATATCACACGATAAGACGCTAATTCGCTTGGGTGAAGATTCTCGACTCCCTTCGTTCCTGACATCACCGGAACGGATCCCGCCGGAAACCCATCAGGACCATCCTCCACGGCCACCCCGCAGTTTCTGGGAATATGATGGTCCGGGCCCGCCGCCAAGGCCATTCTTACGATAGCCGCCACGACCCGAACCGCCACCATTCCTGTCCTCCTCATACGGCCTCTTATTAGAAGACTTGCATGAGGATGAACAGCGAGGTCCCTGTGATCTGGATGCCCGATGAGCATCATGGCCAGAAGGATGGAAGGGCGATCTCTGGCGCTGCCTCTGTTGCACCTGCCGATGCTACTTATAGGACTGCTGCGGTTGAGTCTTCTTCGTCGACTTCCACGACTTGCTGACCACTTCTTGCTCTGCGACCATTGATGCAACCTTGGATAAGGCTTGCCATGCCAAGCCGCCGAACAAGCCTGGACCAATGAAGGGCGCAGAAGACAACGCAGCACTCATCTCAAGTCCTGGTTCTACGCAATCGAGAACCATTCTCCTCCGTTCCGCCAATGATCTAGTGATCACCCTGGCCAGGCAAACTCTGGGAGCAGCCTCTGGCACTTCCCCACCTTCCACCATGCAAGTCAGCATACCCTGCAGGACAGTACACCCGTGCGAGAGTGCAGCCATGGTCGCTCTCGCCGCATCCTCAATGAGAGTTACCTCATTAAAAGGATCCTTATTGGCCTGGGAAACCAAGGGATGAAAACGACCCTTAGATTTACCAGCCAATGGCCTACTCAATGCCTCTCTCTCCCCGATGGAAAGCCAAGGAACCCGGGCATATTGATGGTTGGCCTGCTCTGGAAAGTGGACCCTACTCCTTATCCCCTTAGGGGCCTTGGGCAGCGAATAATCTGGCTGAACCAGATGATACGCCACAACTTCCAACATGTTATGGCAGGCGACGGAACTCTGAGAGGAGCCGTGCTAGCCGCCGCCGTGATGCCGACTGGAAAAGCAAAACCCGGCTCCACCGACAGCGAGGGTTGAGCGAAGTCCGGGTGGAAGATGCCCAATGGAACGTCGACATCACCACCTTGCTGGCAGACCCGTAAAAAAACCAAGGGAGACCCTTGGAATGAACTCAGTCCAGCCATCTACGAAAGATCCGGCATGGCGGAATCTTCCATCAGAAGATCTTCTTCCTCCGCTCGGCTCTTGAGCCAAAGCAGTAGGAAAGACAGGTGCTCATTCCTCCACAGAACTGGCCGGACCACCGATAGGTTGCCCTGCACCAGCCTGCATCGCCGGAACCATGGACTGGAAAGACTTGAACATCGCCTTGAATTGGCCGCCCATACACCCAATGCCGAGTCCTGACGCCTGATCCACTATGGCCACCTTGTCCCTCGCGATCCTCTCCAAACGTGCACGCCGATCACGTTCAAACTCTGCCACCAACTCCAATGACCACCTAGCACACACATCGCAAGGACTCCCAACCTTGCACTTCGCGCAAGCCACGCAGTGATGTCCAGAAGACTTGCGCTTCATGAACCTATTGCAACGTTGGCACAGCGTGTCCTGGCCTTTCGCCTTCTGCGAACAGAGTAAGAATTAAAATGCTGCACATGACATATGATGATGAGCAACACGCACAATTGACTTGATTGTAACTTAAAATTACTTAGAAACATTAACTTTCTCTTAGATTAATGATAATCAAGTCTTTCGGCAGGCAATATTTGAAACTCTTTAGAGTGAAAATTTTATAAATCCGACTTGGTAATTAACTAACGTTAAAATAGCCAAGAAATAAATACCGATCGCTACAAACACCCTCATCAATGAAGCGAGAGCTAAAGATCGGCATAAAACAGAGTGCATAGACACGTCAAGCCAAAACAAAACGTTAATCATGGGCGCCGCCATCTTGGCTATGGGTGCATCCATCTTGGAAGGAACCGAGTCGCAAGAGAAATTAACTGAGTACCCGGATAAGATTACACAGCTAACGGGTAATGGAGCGACTCCAACAATGGCTACCGTTTTAAAATAATGTGCCAATTTAGCAAAATTTTAATCAGTCATTACGGCACGAATGTATAAATTCTAGATTGATACAACCTGCCCCTGTGATGACTTTCCCTTTCCTTCCATGAAGCCAGCGATGAAAACACGAAAGTATGTTTAAATCCGCTAGAATTAGCTTAAATCGAGCTTAGAAAAAACATGCGACTTAACAAGTCAGCAAAATAGATGAATCTGTCTGTGATTGGGAATTGACTCGGTACCTGGGGCTAAGGTAATTCCCGGACACAGTATGGGCAGGACCAGGAGCGTGCAGTTTTTAATTGTTTATTTTGAGCTAGACTAGATAATAGACATTATCATAATAGTACATCTGGTAAGTATTATTCGAAGTAGAAAGATATTTCTACTACTATAGCCGCAGAATAAACGAAATCTAGGATTTCTTTTTTCACGAGAGAGTTGATACTTACCTCCCTAATACTTTTGATATTGCTAAATATTGGCGTTCACTCAATAAAACACTCAGATTAAAAACAGTTAGGTGCCCCTACTGGGCAGGTAGACAGAGGTAGTCAGGCGGATGCCGGCCCCACCACCGCGCATGCGCCGACTACTACTTCCTCTGACTAATTTATTGGCTGACACACATGCAACTGCTAAGAGCCTGAAGACTGAGCCTCTGTGGGGTGGAGAGGCCGGGTCCGTATCTAGGGAGGTAAGTATCAACTCTCTCGTGAAAAAAGAAATCCTAGATTTCGTTTATTTCACATCAAGAGTATACTTACCTCCCTAATACTTTTGATATTGCCAGAATTCGAAAGTGAATCTGGCGGGAGGGAGGCGAGGTCAAAAGACCAGCTCTTCCCTATACGCTTTCACGCGTTTACGGCACTTAAAAACGTCTGAAAACTGTGTGAGAACACAGTCAGGATTTGACAAACCATCGGATAACACAACCGATGCATGAGAGATGACCGAATGTCATATGCGCTCCCCCCCCCCCTCCTGGGAGGAAAACTAGATGACCTCAATGTCCTATACGCTCTCTACGTACCAGTGCCACGTACTACAGGACAGAGACGAAAGTACTCCATTTTCGTATACTCTCTATGAACCACAATCCACACAAACCATCACCATATTAATAATAACGGGTAACGTGACAATACATTTAACAAATGAACAACCCATAAACAAGACTGACCTTGTTGAACTTGGAAGCTGTCATCACGTTCCCAGTAGAGAAGCCTGATGCAGTCCCGACAAGTGGTTGTTACCATTACTTAAATGTGATGTATATAAGCAACGAGGAAACGCTCCTCATAAAACATACAGGCGATTATTGTTTCAAAATCGACAAGGCGAGAGGATTTGAGGTGTCACGGAGGTAATAGTCTGTAAAACTTGACTCACAGTGCCACTGAGCCACGGACATAATGTCATCCACAGGGACCCCACTAAACAGGGCAGTGGATGCCACGACACCACGGACACTGTGAGCCTTGGCCACATCAACCTGTCTCCCGGTGGCGGATTTGTGACAAAACTGAATACATTCTACAATCCACCTGGAAATGGTGTCCTTAGACGCCCTGCCATGGGGTTCAATATATGACAACCATAACGCTGACTGGTCGGTACGCCACTCCGAAGTACGCTGTTTGTACCGGAGAAGCGCCCGTACGGGGCACAATACTTTAGAATTAGGATCATATCTAGTTAAAGATGGCAAAAAAAATAGATTGACCTGGATATTTCAAAGACTGATTTTTAGCCAAGAAATTAATCCTAGGTAGAAGCTTAAGGCCTTCCCCTGTAACCACAAAACGGTCATCCTCGGCTGATAAGGCGTGAATCTCACTCCTACGCCTTGCCGAGGCCGCAGCAATTAAAAACACAGTTTTAAGAGTCAACAATTTCATAGAAATGGACATAAGTGGTTCAAAAGGCTTATCTCCTAGTACCTGAAGCACCAGAGATAAACTCCAAACTGGAATCAGTGGTGGATTCCTTGGTCTTAGATTGCCCATGCCTTTAATTAATACATTTAATGTACTTACTTCATCACTCCCCCTGTTAGCCAAGCAAGGAATAACAGTCATTAAAGCTGACTTATAACCAGCAATAGAGTTAGGCTTGAGGCTATAGGCATCATATAGGTGACAGAGGAAATCAGCTACTACGTGAATAGATGCATCCATTGGATCAATACATCTTTTTGAGCACCACTCTGCAAATCTGTTGATTTTATAGTTATATGCTCTGGAGGTTGACCCCCTCCTGGCTTTGGCCATAAACATGGCTGCTTGCTCAGAAAAGCCCTCCTTAATTCTAGATTCCTTGATAACATCCACGCAGTCAATCGGAACATTGACGGATTGTCGTGAAGGGCCTTGCCCTGGAAGATAAGGTCGTCCATCAGAGGCATAGGAACCGGACTGCAGACCAGAAGGTCCAGCAGATCCATATACCACAATCGGCTTGGCCAATCCAGGGCGATCAGAAGCACTTGGCGCTCCTGCTGCCTGATTTTCTGAAGCACCTTTGGAATCAGGATTGCTGGAGGGAATGCATATGCATACATTCCCACCCAGCTGATAGCTAACGCATCTGTTGCGAAAGCGCTTGGGTCTGGAATCGGAGAGACGTACGTCGTCATCTTCGCATTCTTCTTCGTTGCGAACAAATCGATGTTGGGCTTCCCCCAATGGTCGAACAGACGATCCGCCACACATTGATTTAGTTGCCATTCCGTGGGTAAAATACTCATCCTTCGGCTCAATGAGTCTGCTAGCAGATTTAACCTTCCTGGAATATGAACTGCTCTCAAGGTAATCCTGTGATCCAGGCACCAACAAAGCAGTTTCCAAGTCATCATACAGAGACTGGGCGACTTCGTTCCGCCCTGGCGGTTTATGTAAGTCACTACTGTTGAGTTGTCTGAACGAATAAGAACAATCTTGCCCTGAACTTTCTGTAAGAAATGTTCCAGGCCCAGGACTACTGCTCTTAGCTCCAGTAGATTGATATGTTCCTTTGACTGATCCAGATCCCAAAGCCCTGATATTGTGGACTCTTCCAGACAAGCTCCCCACCCCTCCATCGATGCATCTGTATACACAGTCACCTGAGGGTGGGGAGGGGTTAGCAAAACCCCCAGCAAGAGATTCTCTATATTCAACCACCATTGCAGGTGGTGAATTAGAGGCGCCAACACTGACACGTTCGAGTCCAGCGAACCTGAACTCTGGGTCCACTGTGTCATGAGAAACCACTGGATAGGGCGCCTGCGTAAGGCCGCCTGCGGAATGACTGGTTCCAATGAAACCATCAAACCCAGCATTCTCAAGTAAACCCGTGCCAGGACATGACGACTGTCGCACACTGACTGAATTAATGAGATGAGTCTCTGAACCCTCTCCTGAGTAGGATAAACATATCCCGTCTCCAGATCGAAGAACATGCCCAGGTAAACAAACTTCTGGGATGGAGTCAGCTCTGATTTTTGGAAATTGATTATCCAGCCCAAGTCCGTGAGAGTTTTCAAAACAATCTCCAGATTGGCCGATAACGTTTCCTGGGTGTGTGCTTTTAACAGCCAGTCGTCTATGTACGTGTGGACTGCTATGCTTCTCCTGCGGAGGTATGCTGTGATCGCGAGAACCACACAGGTGAAGACCCGAGGAGCCGTGGAAATTCCGAATGGTGATACCCTGAATTCCCACTGTCTGCCCTGGAATGCAAATCTCAGGAAGCGACGGAAACTCCTCTCTATGGGAATGTGGAAATAAGCATCCTTCAAATCTATTGAAGCTGTCCACATTCCCTGCTCTAACCCCGCCAACACCGAGCGCACAGTCTCCATCTTGAAACTGGGCGTCTCTATGAACTTGTTCAATGGCTTGAGGTTGAGAATCGGCCTCCACCTTCCGGTGTTTTTTGTTACTAAGAACACGGTTGAATAGAAGCCCGGGCACCTCTGCGCCGGCTGAATAGCTCCTTTTTGTAGGAGGGAATTTATCTCCTCCTCGATACACAACCTTTGATCTGGATCTCTCGGAATCGGAGTCCAGATCGGCACGAGAGACAGTCACGATGGCGGGCCTGTCATCCAATCGGGATGATAGCCGACAGAAAGCCATCGCAAGACTAAACGGTCCTGAGTCAACCGCTTCCACTCTGGCAAGTGGTCGGCCAATCGACCGCCCACCGGTCCACCTAGGGAGAGAGGTGGACATAAGGAGTGCGAGAGTGGCACTGTCTTCTCGGCCAGAAACACTGGAGTGGTTCCCACCGTGGTAACTGGCCCATCAGGCCCGATTACCGCGACCAGATCCCCGCGCGCCACGCCCAGCACCGCGCGCACCTCGGTGCACGGGTGGCTGCCTGACTGGCTGCCTGACTGGCTGCGCCTGGGGAGCCTGCGCCCCCCTCGCTGCGGGCCGAATCGCACGCGGCCTAGGCCGTCATTGCGATGGTGGCTGGCCTCTGACCTGGCCACCTCCACCTCGAGCCTGCAGGGGACGATACGCAGGGGGTGCTGCGCGAACACTCGCACGACGGAGCACTTCAAATTGCTCGCGCAGCGCCCTCTGGTTGTTGACCAGAGTCACCGTCTCCTGGAGGTGCTTGCATCCCTCACCTCCAAAGAGACCAGGACCTGTCATAGGCGTACGCAGTAGCCTATTGTACAGGTCCTGGGACGGGCACAGATTGTCCAAGGCAAACGTGTGCCTCGCCCGGACACTCCTGGTCACCGCCCGCGTCAAGCAGTCCAGAGCCATGTTGATACCATCCTGGATGGCTCTCTGGACTGTGACCGGGCTTGGTTGGCGCGATGCGGATGCCGTTACCACCCCCTGTAACAGATGGGAGACGTGGGACAGAGCAGCAATCGACGCTCTCCCACTCTCCTCCGCATCACGCAGCGCGGCATTTGCCGAACGCAACGCGTTTGAGCACAGGACACCCGTGTCAGAACGGGAGACTGGCCGCGCAACGTTCGCACAAAGCCGCGCGGTCATCGACGCTTGGCTTGGGCACCACACCGTACCGCTGGTAGTCCAGGGGCACGATGCAGCAACGCCTGGCCACCTCGCGAGGGGCCTTCGCGAGACGCCCATTCGCCTTAATGGACGTCTCCGCCGCCTCGAACATGTCCACGACATGCTCAGCCAGCGGCAGAGATGGCATAGCGTTTGCAGTCGGCTTACCAGCTAACCACGGCCTGTGATCTCGCTGGCTAGCCGACTGCTCCACGGGAAGGTCTGGCCGAACACTCACCAGCCACTGGCAAGCGTCCGACCAATCCTCCTCCGTGGCTAGCTGCGAGCGCTCTACAAGACGGGGGCCTTTGTCTTCCTCCTGAGCGCATGCAGCAGAGCTTGACGGCGGGTATGCTGATACCACTGGCAAACCAGGGAAAACATGCGGCCCCGAAAGACCAGGCATGCTAAGCTCACTGGCTTGACCAAGAGCAGGCGCCGTGGTAGAGCGCGGGGCAGACACCGCCCCACCACGGTCCAGACCAGCACCAGCGACACTCTCGGCAAGCCGAGGTATGCGGTAACGCTGGCCTTCAGCACCGCCGAGGGTCACCTTCTGGACCGTGAATTCTACTCCTGCGTGAGTAGAACCATGGACCACGTCGCCTGCATTCCCCGCGAGGGGTGCACAGATGTTGTAATCCATGGTCACGTCCCCAGACGGCGACCCTAGCAGGAAATCCTCTTCCTCCTGGCCAGAAAGGTTAGACTCCGGGTCAGCAAAGAGAGCTAACCCGGACTGGCCAGGGAAGGTGCCATAGGAGGCATTGGCACCCGCGGCGTGCGGATACCCAGGGTCTGATGAGCAGACCGCGGGTTCCTGCGACAACCGATGTCCACGGCCCCTCGGCGCGGCACCAAGCCTGCTGCCAGGGTCGTGGAACGCCCCCATCAACGGGGCCACCTCTGAATCGTTCTCAAACAACGGAATCGACCTACGGAAATTAGATTCAGAGGCGGGGATAACCTGCTCTGAAGCAGATGCTGAGGACAACAAAGGAGCTGGCCCAGGAAGCATGCTGCGAAGCAACTCTGGGACCAAATCCTTTATTGTCCTCTGCATCTCTCCCAACATCTCGGACCGGAAGGCCTCCATGTCCACCGCGGACGAGGCCTTCCTCTTACCCTTCTTCGAAACACTCTCGCCTTCCTCTCCTCCTCCATGCCCTTCTCCTTTGCCTGCAATGACAAAAAGTCAGACATTAGTTCGCCCCCCCCCCCCATTGCTTACATACGTCGCACTTAAGCAGCGGTCCACAGGGACTGCAGCTGAAGCACAAATGGGGAACAAACCGATCCTTCAGAAACTGGCCACAGGACAGACAACCAGGTCTCTGAAACAGGACACAGGACGAGGACAATGAGCAAGTTAGTCAAGGTTAGCTTTAAAAAACTCAAAACCAACTAAAGAGAGGGAAAAGATCATAAAGATCAGTAACCATAAGAAACCAGCGTTGGACAAAACTTTAAATGTAAATAAAGAGCAAGGCTGATTATGACGTCATCAATCCCATGACAGAAATTAAATCGGTCCGCACCAAGCATCTAAGTGCAAGAACGAATTGTATTCCTAACATAACGTCCTCACTTGGATATTCAGACTACACACCATCAGATACACAATGATAACAATGGTAAATACAGTCATTATTTTTTCAAATAATTCATATCACCTCATATCATTAATTAGATACCTGACACCTGGTATAGACAAACCATCCAACGTGATGCACTGGAGCACTCCACCAAGACTACGCCTCTTAACTCTCTCCACCTAAGGGGAAGGAATTGGATCAAGAGGGCAAAGTGAGAAGACCTTTATATCAAGCCTCCAACTCACTGAGCATAGATTTTTTGGTTAGATAACCTAACAGTATTAGTAGGAAATGGAACCGTGGTGGAGAGAATAAACGAAATCTAGGATTTCTTTTTTCACGAGAGAGTTGATACTTACCTCCCTAATACTTTTGATATTGCTAAATATCGGCTTTCACTCAATAAAACACTCAGATTAAAAACAGTTAGGTGCCCCTACTGGGCAGGGAGTCAGAGGTAGTCCGGCGGATGCTCGCCCCACCACCGCGCATGCGCCGACTACTACTTCCTCTGGCTCATTTATTGGCTAACACATGCAACTACCAAGAGCCTGAAGACCGAGCCTCTGTGGGGCGGAGAGGCCGGGTCAGTATCTAGGGAGGTAAGTATCAACTCTCTCGTGAAAAAAGAAATCCTAGATTTCGTTTATTTCACATCAAGAGTATACTTACCTCCCTAATACTTTTGATATTGCCAGAATTCGAAAGTGAATCTGGCGGGAGGGAGGCGAGGTCAAAAGACCAGCTCTTCCCTATACGCTTTCAAGCGTTTTAAGGCACTTATGACGTCTGAAACTGTGTGAAAACACAGTCAGGATTTGATAAACCATCGGATAACACAACCGATGCCTGAGAGATGACCGATTTGTCATATGCGCTCCCCCCCCTCCCTTGGGAGGAAGATTAAATGACCTCAATGTCCTACACGCTCTCTTCGTACTAGTGCTAAGTACTATAGGACAGAGACGAAAAGGCTCCATTTTCGTATACTCTCTATAAAGAACCACAACCCACATAAACCATCACCATATTAATAACACTGGGTAACGTGACAATACAAACAATGAACAACACATGAACAAGACTGACCTTGTTGTCCTAGGAAGCTGTCATCATGAATCCAGTAGAGAAGGATGATACAGTCCCGACAAGTGGTTGTCACCGTCGCTGAATGGCGAAGTATATAAGCAATGCGGAGGCACTCTTCACAAACATAAAGCGGTTATTGTTTCAAAATCGACAAGGCGAGAGGGTTAGAGGTGTCACGGAGGTAATGGTCTGTAAAACTAGACTCACAGTGCCACTGAGCCACTGACATAATATCATCCACAGGGACCCCATTAAAAAGGGCAGTGGATGTCACGACACCGCGGACACTGTGAGCCTTGGCCACGTCAACCTGTCGCCCGGTGGCGGATTTGTGACAAAACTGAATACATTCCACAATCCACCTAGAAATGGTGTCCTTAGACGCCCTACCATGGGGTTCAATATATGACAACCATAACGCTGACTGGTCGGTACGCCACTCCGAAGTACGCTGTTTGTACCGGAGCAGCGCCCGTACGGGGCACCATACTTTAGAATTAGGATCATATCTAGTTAAAGATGGCAAAAAAATAGGTTGACCTGGATATTTCAATGACTGATTTTTAGACAAGAAATTAATCCTAGGTAGAAGCTTAAGGCCTTCCCCTGTAACCACAAAACGGTCAACCTCGGCTGATAAGGCGTGAATTTCACTCCTACGCCTAGCCGAGGCCGCAGCAATTAAAAATACAGTTTTAAGAGTTAACATTTTCATAGAAATGGAACTAAGTGGTTCAAAAGGCTTATCACCTAGTACCTGGAGCACCAGTGATAAACTCCAAGACGGAATCAGTGGAGGATTCCTTGGTCTTAGATTGCCCATGCCTTTAATTAATACATTTAATGTACTTACTTCATCACTCCCCCTATTAGCCAAGCAAGGAATAACAGTCATTAAAGCTGACTTATAACCAGCAATAGAGTTAGGCTTGAGGCTATAGGCATCATATAGGTGACAGAGGAAATCAGCCACTACCTGAATAGATGATTCCATTGGATCAATACATCTTTTTGAGCACCATTCTGCAAATCTGTTGATTTTATAATTATATGCTCTGGAGGTTGACCCCCTCCTGGCTTTGGCCATAAACATGGCCGCTTGCTCAGAAAAGCCCTCCTTAATTCTAGATTCCTTGACAACATCCACGCAGTCAATCGGAACATTGACGGATTGTCGTGAAGGGCCTTGCCCTGGAAGATAAGGTTGTCCATCAGAGGCAGCGGAATCGGATTGCAGACCAGAAGGTCCAGCAGATCCGTATACCACGATCGGCTTGGCCAATCCGGGGCGATCAGAAGCACTTGGCACTCCTGCTGCCTGATTTTCTGAAGCACCTTTGGAATCAGGATTGCTGGGGGGAATGCGTATGCATACATTCCCTCCCAGCTGATAGCTAACGCATCTGTTGCGAAAGCGCTTGGGTCTGGAATCGGAGAGACGTACGTCGTCATCTTCGCATTCTTCTTCATTGCGAACAAATCTATGTTGGGTTTCCCCCAATGGTCGAACAGACGATCCGCCACACATTGATTTAGTTGCCATTCCGTGGGTAAAACACTCATCCTTCGGCTCAATGAGTCTGCTAGCAGATTTAACCTCCCCGGAATATGAACTGCTTTCAAGGTGATCCCATGATCCAGGCACCAACAAAGCAGTCCCCATGTCATCATACAGAGACTGGGCGACTTCGTTCCGCCCTGGCGGTTTATGTAAGTCACTACTGTTGAGTTGTCTGAACGAATTAGAACAATCTTGCCCTGAACTTTCTGTAAGAAATGTTCCAGGCCCAGGACTACTGCTCTTAGCTCTAGTAGATTGATATGTTCCTTGGACTGATCCAGATCCCAAAGCCCTGATACTGTGGACTCTTCCAGACAAGCTCCCCACCCCTCCATCGATGCATCTGTATACACAGTCACCTGAGGGTGGGGAGGGGTTAGCAAAACCCCCAGCAAGAGATTCTCTGTATTCAACCACCATTGCAGGTGGTGAATCAGAGGCGCCAACACCGGCACGTTCGAGTCCAGCGAACCTGAACTCTGGGTCCACTGTGTCATGAGAAACAACTGGATCGGACGCCTGCGCAAGGCGGCCTGTGGAATGACTGGTTCCAAAGAAACCATCAAGCCCAGCATTCTCAAGTAAACCCGTGCCAGGACATGACGACTGTCGCACACCGACTGAATTACCGAGATGAGTACTTGAACCCTCTCCTGAGTGGGGTACACATACCCCGTCTCCAGATCGAAGAACATGCCCAGGTAAACAAACTTCTGGGATGGAGTTAGCTCTGATTTCGGGAAATTGATCATCCAGCCCAAGTCCGAGAGAGTTTTCAAAACAATCTCCAGATTGGCTGACAACGATTCCCGGGTGTGTGCTTTCAATAGCCAGTCGTCTATGTACGTGTGGACTGCTATGCTTCTCCTGCGGAGGTATGCAGTGATCGCGAGAACCACACGGGTGAAGACCCGAGGAGCCGTGGAAATTCCGAAGGGTAACACCCTGAATTCCCACCGCCGGCCCTGAAATGCAAATCTCAGGAATCGACGGAAACTCCTCTCTATGGGAATGTGGAAATAAGCATCCTTCAAATCTATCGACGCTGTCCACATCCCTCGCTCTAACCCCGCCAACACCGAGCGCACAGTCTCCATCTTGAAACTGGGTGTCTCGATGAACTTGTTCAACGGCTTGAGGTTGAGAATCGGCCTCCACCCTCCGGTGTTTTTTGTTACTAAGAACAGGGTTGAATAGAAGCCCGGGCACCTCTGTGCCGGCTGAATGGCTTCTTTTAGTATGAGGGAATTTATTTCCTCCTCTATACACAACCTCTGATCCGGATCCCGTGGAATGGGAGTCCAGATCGGCGCGAGAGACAGTCGCGATGGCGGGCCTGTCACCCAGTCGGGACGATACCCGACCGAAAGCCATCGCAAGACTAAACGGTCCTGAGTCAACCGCTTCCACTCTGGCAAGCGGGCGGCCAAACGGCCGCCCACCGGTCCACCTAGGGATAGAGGTGGACATAAGGAGGGCCAGAGTGGCACTGTTCTCTCGGCCTGAAACACCGGAGTGGTTCCCACCGCGGTAACCAGGCCATCAGGCCCGATTACCGCGACCAGATCCCCGCGCGCCCCGCCCAGCGCCGCACGCACCACGGTGCGCGGGCTGCTGTCTGGCTGGGTGCGGCTGGGGAGCCTGCGCCCCCCTCACTGCTGGCCGAATCGCCCGTGGCCTAGGCCTACGTTGCGACGGTGGCTGGCCCCTGACCTGGCCAGCACCACCTCGAGCCTGCAGAGGACGATACGCAGGGGGTGCCGCGCGAACACGCTCCCGCCGGAGCACCTCAAATTGTTCCCGCAGCGCCCTCTGGTTATTAACCAGAGTGACCGTCTCCTGGAGGTGCCTGCATCCCTCACCTCCAAAGAGACCAGGACCTGTCATAGGCGTCCGCAGCAGCCTATTATACAGGTCCTGGGACGGGCACAGATTGTCAAGCGCAAACGTGCGCCTCGCCCGGACACTTCTGGTTACCGCCCGCGTCAAACAGTCCAAAGCCAGGTTGATACCATCCTGAATGGCTCTCTGGACTGTCACCGGGCTAGGTTGGCGTGATGCGGAAGCCGCTACCACCCCTTGTAGCAGCTGGGAAACGTGGGATAGAGCGGCAATCGACGCTCTCCCACTCTCCTCCGCATCCCGCAGCGCGGCATTTGCCGAACGCAACGCGTTCGAGCACAAGACTCCCGTGTCAGAACGGGAGCCCGGCCGCGCATCTTCGCCCAAAGCCGCGCGATCATCAACGCTCGGCTTTGGCACCACACCGTACCGCTGGTAATCCAGGGGCACGATGCGGCACCGCTTCGCCACCTCGCGAGGGGCCTTCGCGAGACGTCCATTCACCTTAATGGACGCCTCTGCCGCTTCGAACATGTCCACGACATGCTCAGCAAGCGGCAGAGATGGCATAGCGGTAGCCGCCGGCCTACCAGCTAACCACGGCCTATGGTCACGCTGGCTAGCCGGCAGCTCCACGGGTAGATCTGGCCGAACACTTACCAGCCACTGGCAAGCGTCCGACCAATCCTCCTCCGTGGCTAACTGCGAGCGCTCTACTAGACGAGGGCCTTCGTCTTCCTCCAGAGCACTCGCAGTTGATGTCGACGGCGGGTAAGCTGATACCCCTGGCAAGCCTGGAAAAGCATGCGGGCCCGAGAGAGCAGGCATGCTAAAATCCGCGGCTTGACCAGGAGCAGGCGCCGTGGCAGAGCGCGGGGTAAACACCGCTCTACCACGGGTCTGACCAGCACCAGCCATACCATCGGCAAGCCGAGGTATGCGGTATCCGTGGTCAACAGCACCGCCCGGGGACACCCTCTGGACCGTGAAATCTACTCCTGCGTGAGTAGAACCATGGAACACGTCGCCTGCATTCCCCGCGAGGGGTGCACAGACGTCGTATTCCATGGCCACGTCCTCAGAAGGCGACCCCAGCAGGAGATCCTCTTCTTCCTGGCCAGAAAGATTAGACTCCGGGTCAGCAAAGAGAGCTAACCCGGACTGGCCAGGAAAGGTGCCATAGGAGGGTTTGGCACCTTCGGCGCGCGGATACCCGGGGTCTGATGAGCAGACCGCGGGTCCCAGCAACAACCGTTGTCCACGGCCCCTCGGCGCGGCGCCATGCCTGCTGCCAGGGCCTTTGACTGCCCCCAACAAAGGGGCCACCTCTGAATCCACAACCGGACCGGACCTAAAGAGACCGGATTCAGAGGCGGGGATCACCTGCTCGTAAGCAGATGCCGAGGACAACAAAGGAGCTGGCCCAGGGAGCATGCCACGAAGCAACTCTGGGACCAGATCCTTTATTGTCCTCTGCATCTCTTGCAACATTTCGGACCTGAAGGCCTCCATATCCACCGCGGATGAGGCCTTCTTCTTACCCTTCTTACACACTTTCTCCTTCTTCTTCCTCTCTTCCTCCATTACCTTCTCCCTTGCCTGCAATGCGAGAAAATCAGACATTAATTCGCCCCCCCACAGCTTACATACGTCGCACTTCAGCAACGGTCCACAGGGACTGCAGCTGAAGCACAAGTGCGGGACGAAGCGGCTTTTAAGAAACCTCCCGCAGGACGGGCAACCAGGTCTCTGAAACAGGACAAAGGACAGGGACAATGAGCAAGATAGTTAAGGTTAGCAAACTCAAAACCAACTAAAAAGAGAGGACAGGATCATCAAGATCAGAAATCAAGAAGAACCAGCCATGGACAAAACGTTAATTGTTAATAAAAAGGCCAAGGCCGATTATGACGTCATCACTCTCGTGACCAAATTAATCGATCCGCAACAAGCACCAAGAGCAAGAACGAATTGTATAAGTAAACGGAACATTTCCGTTGAATTGGCATTTCGAGTACACAACAATCAGATATACAGAGATAACTCCTTCCAATTCTAGCATTGGCAAAAAGGGAAATTATCTCCCCTTTTGTTTACATTATAATTAGATACCTGATCCTTGTATAGACAAACCATCCAACGTGATGAACCGGAGAACTCCACCATAGTACGCCTCTACATTCTCTCCACCTCAGGGGAAGGAATTGGAGCAAGAGGGCAAAGTGAGAAGACCTTTATAACAGGCCTCCAACTCACTGAACATAGATCTTTTGGTTAGATAACCTAACAGTATTAGTAGGAAATGGAACCGTGGTGGAGAGAAAACATATCCTCTTGTGCCGAAAAGTCCACCAAAGCTTCTATGCGATACCTGTGGACAAAACACAAAGAGAAATGAGACATATGAAGCACCATGTTGTAAAAAACCCACATAATCAGGCGCTAATCACGGTAAGCGCGAGTCCCGGAAATACATTAAACCGGGACAAAACACGCTAGCATATCAAAGAATTCACCTGATAAAGCGATCCCGCTCCTTCTAAAGGCGAATCCTCCCTTTCCGACATGCTTCCACCAAAAAATAATCATCAAACGTGAGCGAAAAACAAGGCAACGCGCAGAAAAGTATGAAAAACACAAAACCGCATGTAACCCTTTGCCAATAAATGAGCAAAGAGGAAGTAGTAGTCGGCGCATGCGCGGTGGTGGGGCGAGCATCCGCCGGACTACCTCTGACTCCCTGCCCAGTAGGGGCACCTAACTGTTTTTAATCTGAGTGTTTTATTGAGTGAAAGCCGATATTTAGCAATATCAAAAGTATTAGGGAGGTAAGTATACTCTTGATGTGAAAACAAACCCTCCTGTGCTGAGATGTCCACTAATAATGCAAATCCATATCTGTGGACATAAACACAAAGAGAGATTAGACTTATATAGCACCGAGTTGAAAAAACCAACTCAAACCGGCGCTCATCACGGTAAGCGCGAGTCCCGGAAACACATTACACCGGGGAAAAACTCGCTAGAATATAGTTGAAATCACCTGATGAAGAGAGATCCAGCTCCCTCCTCCGGAGAAGTCGCCCATTCTGACATCTTTCTCTTTCTTTCCAGGTATATTCAGACTATTTTACACAGGTAAACGAGTGAAAACCTCTTAACAAGCACAAACGCATGTGAACTCTCTGCCAATAAATTAGCAAAGAGGAAGTAGTAGTCGGCGCATGCGCGGTGGTGGGGCCGGCATCCGCCTGACTACCTCTGTCTACCTGCCCAGTAGGGGCACCTAACTGTTTTTAATCTGAGTGTTTTATTGAGTGAACGCCAATATTTAGCAATATCAAAAGTATTAGGGAGGTAAGTATACTCTTGATGTGAAATACGGTAATCATACATACATAAATTTCAAGACGGCAGCGCCTAGGTAAATTTTACAATTTATTTGAATGATGAAATCTCATCAATATTTTTAGTGGATGTGGTCGTCTGCGATTTAAATAGACTAAAATTAAAGTCTAAATCGAAATACGATCAAATTAATTGTTAAAGTTGACATAATTTATAATGCTTGTGGGTTCAGAACATTGCCATGAAATTACAATTGAAAACTTCGCCAATTTGCATAAATGATGTTTTGACGTTTCTGGTTCGTGGTCAGTGGCTTCTGGCTCATGGTTTCAGTTGGTTCCGTCGCAAAAACAGGCCCAAAATAGGTCGCCTACATGATCTCATCATGCAGATAATGCTAGGAATGGGCTAGTTTACCAATTCCATCATTACTGGAAATCAACACACATAAATGGACAATATGTAAAACTAATTTCATGTGATTAAACCTCACAAGTGAAACTAATACATCACTAAAATGCTATGAGGTCAATAATGAAAAGTTCGTAGATGATGGTATGGAGAGATATGATTTGTCACTCAAGTATCTGATGTCATAAACATGTCACTTGTTAGTTGACATCAAAGTAAAATGAAATAGGTCCATCATGAAAGTGGCAAGGGACTGACAGTAAGAGCCTGAATTGTATGTCTTTGCTAAATTTACAATTTAATAAACATTCTGTTGAATCCATTTTAAAACTAATCTGCCATAGTTTCAAAATATTCAACACGAGATGCTGGTAATGGAGGAACCCAGTTTTATAGCTATTTAGCTTTGTCCGTGTTAGGATCAGATGTTCAATATTTGAAACTAATTTGACTGGGTGCTGTTGCTGCATATGGCAGCAACAGTGCACAGTCAAATTAGTTTCAAAATATTCAACAGCATATTTATTAAATAGTAAAGATGTACAATTCGTCATATGATTGATGGATAAACTGCTTTCCTCAATTCAGGGGTCACATTGTTAAAAGTGATTCAAACCTGTGCAAAAAAAGTAGGCAGAGCTTAGCTGGAACTGGGCAGGGCATAGAAAGATGAACCCTATATCGAGGAAAGATTGTCTTACCTTTCTATAAAAGCAGCTTTAAAATCACCTGTGTGAGGAGTATCGGGCGTGGCAGGATAGTTATCAGGGGTAACCATCAAGGCACAGTCAGTTCTGTCGTATCTCATATGAAGGTAGACTGTATGACTAATCTGAGCGCTGGTAACAGATAATGAGAATATGTTTGACAGGCAAAAATTGCATATGCAATGGTGATAAGAAATGTGCATGTGTAGACCAAGATAAGAATATTCGAGAAAATGTGGCAACTTTATGTGATAGTGTTCAAAACACAAACCGGGCAAAATCATGGATGAATGAAGACATGCACATGAATTTATGAATGGATGGAGGGATGGATGGATGGGCGGACAGACAGCCAGATGGATGGGTAATGTGGTGAATGGATGGATGGATGGATGGATGGACAGATGGAGGAATGGACAGATGAATGGATGGGTGACATGTGTGTGGTGGTGGTGAATGGTTGGATGAATAGGTCAATGGATGAGCGGATGGTGGTATAAGGCTTGTGCATGCATGGTTGGATGGACAGACAGGGGTGGCTGGATGGATGGTCACACAGACAGTTAGTCGGTGGATGGATGGATAGATGGATTTGTCGAAAGATGGATGGATGGATGGCTAGATGAATGAACAGATAGGCAGATGGATGGATGGTTAGATGGATGGATGGATGGATGGATGGATCAATAGACAATTAAACTTGATGGATGGCCGATGTGAATAATTACAGACTCATGAGCCCGTGTACAACAAGCACTTACAGACTCGTGAGCCAGTGTACACCGAGCACTTACAGACTCATGAGCAAGTGTAAAAAGAGCACTTACTGACTCATGAGCCAGTGTACAACCAGTGCTTACACTCATGAGCCAGTGTACACAGAGCATTTACAGATTCATGAGCCAGTGTACAAAGATCATCTACAGACTCATGAGCCAGTGTACGAAGATCACTTACAGACTCATGAGCCTGTGTACAAAGAGCACTTACAGACTCATGAGCTAGTGTACAAAGAGCACTTACAGACTCATGAGCCAATGTACAAAGAGCACTTACAGACTCATGAGCCAGTGTACAAAGAGCACTTACAGACTAATGAGCCTGTGTACTAAGACCACTTACAGACTCATGAGCTTGCCCTGTAGGTGGGGCTTAGAATACACCTTCTGTATCCTCTGTGTGTCGTAAGAGGCGACTAAAGGAGGTAAGGGTGAGGTAACCCTGACAGAAACCTCGTGCTGAAGACGGAGGTTCCAGGCCGCACGGCGCACTCTAATAAACCATGGATCAACACACTTAACGCTTATGATCATGTCGATAGTCACTTACAGGACTGGCGGTATGACCAGCGAATGAAAAGAAGAAGACTCATGAGCCAGTGTACTAAGAGCACTTACAGACTCATGAGCCATTGTACAAAGAGCACTTACAGAGTGAATCCTTGTCCTTGAAGCTGTTTACTGCATGTCAAACATAATGCCTGTAGTCTCTCATCAAAGTAAGTGAAACTCTCTGCAAGGTAAAACAAACACGGCATTTACATTTAGTAATTAGTAAATACAGAGAAATTAGGCAAAGGTAGCATTCACCTATGACAAAGATGCAACAAGGATAAAGATGTAATCATGCACAGTGGAGGACAATGCCTCACTCACTCAATGCTCTCCAGGCCAGATGAACTGCTGTCAGTTTGCTCCTGCTATAGCAATAGCTGCCGGCAAACTCAAGGTTATGTTTCTGTAGATTCTTCTCTACAAGTTTTCTCCAGGTTTCCTTTGGGGATTTTCGATTGGATTTACCCTGGGGATCCATCTGAGAATTACTTTGGGAAGTGCAGAGGGTGCCATTCTGCAAATGTGGCCTAGTTGAGCTGAATAGTGACGTAATTGTTGGGACTCACGACATTGTTTTAAGCACTTCATCTGAGATAATGTTTGGCAAAATGATTTTCCTAAGTCTGTTGAGGCATCTTGTCTGTAAAAGTTAGTTTGTTCTCAATGGCAGCTGATGTATTTGACTAGACAAAAGTGGTCTCTTTAGAGAGGTGACCATCCTGATGTTTGGTATTAAAAGAATGGTCTTTACTAATCCCTGAAATGCTACTCTGGTAAGCTGCTTTGTGTTTGAAATTAATCTGAGTAGATACTGTTACTGTCTTCTAAGACAGCAACATCTTCCAGTTAAAGGGATGCTAATCTCATCTCAAATGTTGTATTGTACCAACAGAATATGGTATATAAGATAGCAATGCCAATGCATTACATTCTTTATTATGTAATACTCATCTTGTTGAATATTTTGAAACTAATTTGACTGAAAATAAGGCAGCACCAACTTCTAGTTAAATTAGTTTCAAAATATTCAACAGCTTACCTACCTTGTCAAACTATAGATGGCACCTCTATGACTGAGCATATATACCGAGGCAGACACACTAGGTTTTTTCTGATTGGTTGAAAAGTAAATCATGACAGCCATCATAGGGTGTAGAAATGTACCAACATTTAGCTACTAAAGCCTGAATATCTTTCTTTAGCGGCATGATAAAAAGCTTAATATTACCCGCATGAGTGGCATATTAGCTCACCTGAATAGTTATCAAGAGATGAGGTTAGTTATCATTTAAGTCAATTTCAAAATATTGAACTGAATACTTTATACAACATAATAAAGAATTTCTAATACCATGTGTGTATAGTGTTTGATTGGGCAACATAGGATTTGAAGGTAGCAGACATAAAACATGAAACATGAAAAAAATAGAAATGCATACTAATTGACCCAATTGTGTGTGCGTGCGTGCGTGCGTGTATTCCTTACCTGGTGAGTATATTTTGGCACATGGTTCCTGCTCCTCATGTACAACATCAGCTAATGCCATACCATAAGCAGACAGGATACCAGAGTACCTAACAAAATAAAATTTATATGAGTTGGAATCTGTACAGTTTAGAGAGGTTTTGGTATATTAAGGTCTCAGTTTAAGGAAGATGTATTGAACTATTTTATGACTTTTCCATCACACCTACTCCTCTGTGTAAATCTGCAATGGTATATTTTATTCACGCTTCCGTCTCTCCAATCCTTCTTAAACTGTCTATACTGTTAATCAAAGAGAATTTTCTTATCTAATGCACATAAATCATGAACAAGTCATGTTTAAAACAACTGATTTTTAGCTGCACATAGTAGTCAGTTAGTCAGTCAGTCAATCAGTCAATCAGTCAATCAATCAGTCAGTCAGTCAATCAATGACAAAAGCTTATTCTGGCCTGTAGCTTATTCCGGGCTGTAACTTATTCCGGGCTGTAGCTTATTCTGGGCTATAGTTTTAAGAGTTTTTTTAATATAGTAATCAAACTTGGTGTGTCCATTTATTACCCATCAGTAATGTCACATGACCATATGCTGTTATTTGATTGGTTAAGATCACTGATGTATGATCTGGTATTTCCCTCACACGAGGGCAATACTACACGGTATTCCCTGAGCGAACATCATCTTTTAGTCTTAATGGCCAGATTAATTATGACGCAATAATAGCCAATGATGAAGGTCATGATGTCATAAGTGTTTATGTATTCTGAAAATGACATCATAAAGTGTTGAAAATTGGAAATATTTAAGAGAAGATAAAATTCTCTCTCTCTCTCTCTCTTTCTTAATCTCTCGCTGACGTCTGAGGGGTAATAAATTCGTTACACCAGTGTTTTGGTGGGGGTACAGGCTGTTGCCACACGTGTAATCAAATATATGTCCCTTACTACGTTCAGGAAATATAAAATGTATTACAACGTTTGCATATGTGGTAACAGCCTGTACCCCTGCCGAAACACTAGCGTAACTAATAGTATTGTAGGCTCACAGTATGAAGTGCAACAAAACTACATCAGTGTGACCGACTTTTCATGCTTCACCCACAGCTACTGAGATTCTATTGACCTGGACGTAAACCAAAAACCTCTTATTTTGTGAAAAAAATAAAATTCTGGAGAATGAGATTGCTCGAAGGAAAACATACTTGTGCACAAAGACTTGTGACATGCCAAGTGAACGTGCGATCGCGCATGCATGTTGTCCACCAGCGCCACCAAAACACGCTAACATGTGACGAGCTGTGTCATGACCTTTAGCCTGAAACAAAAATTAAATTACTGTGTCGTGACAAACTTCCTTAAGTACCTGAATCAAACTGTCTGACTGCTATAAGTCACCAGACAATAATTTCAGTGGGCAATAATTCTAGACCTGCTAAAATATTTCAAAAACAATTTGACTGAAAGCCACCAACAACTTTCAGTCAAATTGTTTTCAAAATATTCAGCATATCCCGAGTTAAAACTCACGGAAAATGCAGTCTTCAGAAATTCAGCAGATAGATAGAACAAGAGTCAGAGGTGGTAAGTTTTTTTACGAGCATACGAACATCAATGAGCTTCACAAACGTCGGGGCTGTGCATTTATGTGAAAGCTCATAAAAATATGTGAACTTTGTCTTAATGCCTTGTTGGTAAAACCAGGAAAAATAGCTTAAATCAATATCTTGACAAGTGTAAATTTTCAGAGCAATTTTTGAAATTTGTTCACTGGCATGACTGGCTTGGTTATCGAGTCAGGCATTCCAGTGGCAATATCTCAATAATAGTCTTCGTCTGTCCTACAAATGAATATTTCTCAAGACTAAGTACTGCAAAGGTCTGTATTGGCCAGTTTGACCACTAAATGGTCAAATAAATATTAGCATATAAATGAGCACACGCTGAATGGAGCGTATATCATTGACACTGCCAGCAGTTCATAAACATCTGGACCCATTAACATAGTTGACAATGCTTGCACCAACCTGAGTTATAGCTCTTATAGGCCTACACATTGCTTCATTGGCAACACGAATAAAACCCATAGCAACCTGCTCATAGCTTAGAGGATGTGTGGTACCTTGCGACGCCATGAAGGTATTCACCTATAACAAGAAATTACAAATGTACGTACATGTTAACTGAATCCATAGCAGAAATGTATTTGAAGTCCAGCAAGGAAATGAATATGTACTTTGATATAATTCTAAGATCTATTATGGTTCCAGATTCTAAGAATTTAAATATGTTTTTCACTACATTTTACATATATATGAAACTATAATGGACCTTTCCAGTTTTAGATATTCCCTGCTCATCTCTAGCTAAGCTACACCCACACCTCGCTCGTGTTAGGTCGATTGATCTCTGAAACACCCTGACTATCAATTTCCAAAAAACTACACAGACTGCTTGAGATTTGATGATGTCTATATGGAACCCTTTGTAATGTAATAATTGTAACGTCATCATACACACGCTCAGCTGATTATGATGTCATACGAGGTCAGATGATGGATGGATACTCTGGAAACGTGAATTGAGCATTGAGGTTTTGATGACAGATAGTCTTCAATTCTTATTTTATGAATTGTTCTTGACATGCAGAGCAAGAGACTATAATCCTTCAGCAGAACATATGCCTGGAAGGCTGGAATAGCTGGTATGGTACTCGATAGATCATCCAATCTGTCACTCAAGCACATACAAGTATATGTTACTCAAGTAATTCACCTTTCCAGAGTATCCATCCATCATCCGACCTTGTATGAGGTCATAATCACCTCAGCACGTGTATGATGACATCACAATCATTACGTCACAAAGGGTTCCATATAAACCGTCATCAAATCTCAGAGTTCGACACATTGCATAAATTATATGTCTTTGGAATTCTTTGCTATTTAATAAATATGCTGTTGAATATTTTGAAACTAATTTGACTGGGCGCTGTTGCTGCCTTAGGCAGCAACAGCACCCAGGCAAATTAGTTTCAAAATATTCAACAGCTTACCTGTATAGTTTTTTGGAAATTGATAGTCAGGGTGTTCATAGATCGATCGATCCCAACACGAGCGAGGTGTGGGTGCAGCTTAGTTAGAGATGGGCGGGGCATAGCTAAGACCGGAAAGGTTCAATACATAACATGTAGGCTGATGTCACAATCTAATTGTGTAATGAATGATGTATCTAGGTCTGTCATTAACATTGAATAGTATGTCAAGTGTATGAAGTGCTTTAGGATTTACTACTTAATAAACATTTTGTTGAATATTTTGAAACAGATTTGACTGAGTGCTGTTGCTGAATGTGGCAGCAACAACACCCAGTCAAATTAGTTTCAAAATATTCAACAGCTTACCTGTAGTTCCCTTGACAATGGGATTCTGAGAATTCAGGATTCAAAGTATATAAATCAATCCCAAAATGTGCAAAACGTGGGTGGAGATCAGCTAGCAATTGGTGGAGCATAGCTAGAAATCCCTCTATTTAGGCAGTCATTTCAGTGGCAACTTTTAAAAAATATTCCTTACTTGGTCCGCAAATGACCATTCCCTATGAGAAAACTTCTATATTAAGTTTATAGTAATTGAAGGGTTAACATTTATACCTCATTTGTTAATTCTTGAAATGCCTTCATTGCACTGTCCTTGTCTAATGGCTGGTCCTCTGTCTCGCCAAATATAAATGGGAAATACTCAGGTAACAATCGTCCCAGACATAAGTTAGCATCAGTCACAGTGAGAGGACCACCTAAAGTATGACACAAAACAAACATCAATAAAAGTATGCACTTTCAGTAAAGAAAATTTGTACTTATTTAAAGTGCAAAATGGGAACACAAACAGAGGGGTCAATTGAAAACAAACGAAATGATGCTTTTGTATAATTAAATTGAAATAAGATATATTACTTACTTATTTTTTAATTACCAAACATGCTAAGTATTAAATTTGTCCACGGAAAATCGACAACTTAAATATCCATAAGATTTGCTGTGTGATATCATTACATAAATCATTGTGGTATGACATCCTTGTCCTTGATGATACTTGATCGCACAGAACAGCTGGATCTTCATATTCTTTAGATGAAAAGAAAATCACTGGTGTTTGTTGAACTGGAACCTGAATCCAAGCTGACGTCCCGTTTTGTAACTTTATTAGATGCCATTTTCATCTAATCTGAAAATATGTGTAGTGTAATCGGACCTCACATGGTGGACGATTCACGCGATCTAAACGAAATCACGGATTTCTTTTTTCACGAGAGAATAGTTCTACTTACCTCGCTAACACTATGATATTTCCTAAATATCGACCTTCACTCAATAACCCCAGATTAAAAAAGATAGGTGCCCTTATTGGGCATGTAGACAGGTGAGTCTGCCGGATGCCGGGCCCAACCTCACGCATGCGCAGACTGACCCTGCCTCAGCTTGACTATTGGCCGACACATGCAACCTAAAAAAACCCCAACAGACCCCCCTTTAGTGGGTTGGTCTGTAGTTTTATTAACCACTATAAAAACATACTTACCGTTCAATCACTACTTGCTAAATCAAATATCTGCATTTAGCTATCAGAATAAAGTTTTTATTCTTGCCTATACACTCCCTAATGCCTATACCATCACCATGTAGACCCTCCACCAGGCTTCTGGTAGAGGGACCCCCCTGCATTAGCCTTACAATAGACTGGCACCAGTCTGTACTCACTCCTTGGTGACGCATGTCACTAAGCACGCTCGCGCATGCGCAGTAGGTCCCACTTGTGAAAACTGAATCACTTTTCTAAATTTAAGTGCTGTACATCCAGCCTAGATTCTCAAATCAATACCCAGCGGGGTGGCTGAGGCCGGGTCGTAGTGATTGAACGGTAAGTATGTTTTTATAGTGGTTAATAAAACTACAGACCAACCCACTAAAGGGGGGTCTGTTGGGGGTTGTTATTACACCACAAAAACATCCATTACCGTTCAATCACTACTTGCTAAACCCGTAGATTTGGTCAGTGCCCCACTACGAAACTTTGGTGGGAGGTGATTTGAGAATCCATAAGCAAGGATAAAAATCAAACCAAACATAACCAAATGTTAATAACATAACATAATGGTGCATCCTAATCAATCACACAGTGATTAACAACCAAATAAAACTTTAAACATACACCAACACCCAAGGAACAACTCTCACCATTCTCCGCAGACGCAGTCCTAACGAAAATGGTGGGATGTGCTTAGTAAATGGTCTTCAGCCTTCTTGGTTAAAATAGTAATGTTCCTAAAGAAAGATGCTGCTGCGCTCTGGTCTTTCAAATAAAAAGAGGTAAAAGTAGACTCAGATTTCCATCCTGCAACTTGCATAACTTCGTCTACAGAAGAGCCAGCAAACAAAGCAAAAGAGGTAGCCATCCCTCTAACATCATGAGCCTTAATGTGAGAGAGATTGACTTGCTCAGGAGAAGCAATCTCGTAGCATAGTTGAATGGTGTCACAAATCCATCTAGCGATGGATGCTTTAGAGACCGGTCTGGCTACCCCTTCCGCGTAGGGAACCCATAAGTGAGACGGATCGGATCTTTTAAAATCGGTACGACGCTTATAAGTCTTAAGAGCTCTGACTGGACACCAAAATCTGTCAGACGGAGAAAACGAAGATAAAGATTTTAAAATAATCGGCTTAGCTGGATAACGGTTTGATTGCGTCTTAGACAAAAAATCCCTTCTAGGATATAATACCAAACCGTCCCCAGCTTCAATAAATCTATCCTTTTCAGCGGAAAATGCATGGATCTCAGATCGTCTTCTAGCAGAAGCAGCTGCTACTAGAAAAAACGCCTTAAACGTTAAAAGCTTTAAGCTAATCGAGGCGATGGGTTCAAAATGATGCCCTGCCAAAACCTGAAGAATCAGCGCCAAGTTCCAGGAAGGTAACGGTTTAGCAATAGGAGGCCGAATATTACCTAAACCTCTGATGAACCCATTCAGCACTTTAGTATCCTTAACATCCGCATTTAACAAACAAGGAAGAGAAGATGCTAAGGAAAATCTATATCCTCTAACCGTGTTAGCAGTCAGATGAAGAGAATCGAACAGATAAGATAAAAAATCTAACACTTGGGATATAGAAACAGAATCGGGCATGAGATCATGATTTGAGCACCATTCTCCGAACATCTTAAGTCGACCCTTGTAAACTCTTCGGGTCGACTCCCTCCTGGCCGAATTAATAATTTCCTGAGACCTTGCAGAAAATTTATTCTCAGTGACCGAGCACTCGATATTCTCCAAACACACAGACTGAAGATTCCTGGGTTTGGATGAAGGCACGTTCCCCTTACTTGGGATAACAGATCTGGGGACACTGGCAGCAGACGTGGGAAGTCTACTAGAAGATCGAGAAGGTCTACGAACCAGATCCTTTTTGGCCAAAATGGAGCTATCAACAAAATCTTGCATACTTGATCCTTGACTTTCTTCAGAACCAAGGGAAGCAGGATAGTCGGAGGGAACGCATACGCGAAGATTCCTGTCCAGGACTGAGACAGAGCGTCCACCGCCAACGCCTGATCGTCCGGAAAAGGAGACATGAAAGAGGAGATCTGGGCATTCAGAGAGGTCGTGAACAGGTCTACATGGGGACGATCCAGGAGGTTGAAGATCGCTTTGACAACCGACCTCTTTAACTGCCACTCTGTGTGGGCGAATTTGGAAGGGCGAGACAACTGATCCGCCAGAAAATTCAGACATCCTGGTACATGGGAGGACACCAGGAAAATCTTCTTCATACGACACCACATGAGGAGATTCCACACCTCCAAACAAAGGCGAGACGACTTCGTGCCTCCCTACTTGTTGATATACGAGACTACTGTCGAATTGTCTGATCGAATCGAGATCTGGAGGCCCTGCACTTGATCCGACCAAGCAAGGAGAGTCTTCTTGACAGCCCACAATTCCAGAATATTGATGTGGGTTGACGACTCCTCTCGGGACCACAGGCCTGAGACCGAAAGGGAACCCCAGTACGCTCCCCATCCCTCCTGGGAAGCATCTGTAAAGATGATCGCCTGAGGAGAAGACTTGACCAGAGGAACACCCATCATCAGCAGAGAGCGATCCTTCCAAAAATCTAGGTGGGGCCTCAAATGCTCCCTGACCGGGATCTGATGGAACACTGAATGGGTCGACTGTTTCCACAGGGACATTAGATACATTTGGAAAGGTCTCCTCATCAGCGTCGCCCACGGAATGATGTTCTCGACGCTGACCATCAAGCCTATCACCTGGAGAAAGAATATTACTCTGACCACGGCAGAGGAATCCAGAATTTCCATGGCTACTAGGATGGCTTCTACTCTTACCTCTGAAGGGAAGACTAAGCCTTGACCAAGGTCGAAAGCCACACCTAGGTGGGTGAAAACCTGAGATGGGACCAAAGATGATTTTTCTAGATTTAAAACCCATCCTAGACTGGAAGCCAGACTGCAGGCCTCTGGAATGATGCTTGCCAGAATTGAGGCAGATTCTGCTTTTAGCAACCAATCGTCTATGTAAACGTGAAGGGGAATAGAACGACTGTGCAGAAAACCTGCCACTGCTGACACTAGGCGGGTGAAGAAGAAAGGGGCCGTGGTCAGGCCGAATGGCATGACTCTGAATTGCCATACCCTGCCCTTGAACGCGAATCTCATGAATTTTCTGAATGGAGGGTGGATGAGAATGTGAAAGTAGGCGTCCTTGAGATCTATGGACGCTGTCCACATGCATGGACTCAGACTGGCGATAATCTGAGATACCGTCTCCATCTTGAATTTTGGGGTGGATATATGCAGATTTAATCTCTTCAGATTGATGATTGGACGCCATCCACCTGATTTCTTGGGGACTAGAAATAGAGTTGAGTAGAATCCCGGGTCTACTCTCCAACATGGAACCTCTTCTATAGCCTTCTTCAACCACATTGACTCCAATTCGTCTTCCAGGGCTCCCAACTTCTCCAGATTGGATGGAACTGGAGTCCATTTGGGCTGGAAAGACAGAGGAGGAGGCAGCTCTATCCAAGACGGTGCATAACCCCAGCGGATTTGATCTAACAGCCAGGAGTCCTGAGCAAGGGCTTGCCAAGTCTCCCAGAACAGAGACAAGCACCCTCCTACTGGCACGCTGGGAAGAAGGGATTGCACCGATAGATCCAAAGGTGGTAGAAGAGGAGGAAGGACTGGTAAATGAGATTGGGAAAGGCCTGCCCGGGCTGAGGCCACCCCTTCAAACCCGTCTAGGTTGAAAACCTCTAGAGGAGCGTCCTCTAGAACTAGACCTGGAACCTCGAGAGAAAAATTGACCCCTTCTCACCTGAGGAGGGGGTTGACGAACCTGGGCTCTAGGTCTATGTGATGAAATGGATTTAAAATGATCCTCCTCCGCAGATCTGGAATGGGAAGGAGAGGACCGATTAGAGTTCGTAAAAACCCTTGACGGATAAGCCCCATATTCATCCGGCCTAAGACTCTTCCTCCTGGGAGAGGAGGAGGGACTCTTCACCACAGAAGAGTCCCTTTTTACTGACGGCCTCAAAATCGAAATCTGATCCCGCAGATCCTTAGCTGATCTGAGATGATCAGACTCAGCCCTAAGGATCGATGTAGAATTCTGACCGAAAATATCTGATCCGAAAGGCGGAGCAGATATCAGGTTACTCCTGAGGGAATCCGAAATATTCACCTCAGCAAGCTTCCTTGACCTTCTCTTAGAGGTGATGAAACCTAGTGAACGGCAAACTGAATTCAACGAACCTCTTGACAGGTCAGCTAACGAACGAAATATCTCCGGAGGAACCTGACCCCCTTTCTCCTGAGTTTTGAGCATAGCCTCTGAAAGAAGGGCCAAAAAGTTTGCTGATTTCAACTGAGCCTGACAGACAGACTCCCATCTAAAAAGGTCTGACGAAGATTCTACCTTAGCCGCTTCCTTCAGATGCGATGAAAGAACATCCCATGTCGGACCATTAAGAGATTGAGTAGAAGCCAATCTAATGTAATCCTCTTTCGGAACCTGAACTGGAGCATCTACCTTGGGAGTAAGAGAAAAATCTTTCAGTTGGACATCGTTAATGTAAAAATCTAACATGTCTACTACCAAGTTATCTACCGGAAGAACAGAAGGAACATTAGCTGAAGAGACTGAAGATGACAGCGCAGAACCAAACGACGGAGGATCAATCGAAAATTCATCCTGAAGAGGAAGAGATAGAGACGAAGCTATCCATTGATGAGCCCTAGACCAGTCATCTGGCGAGGCCCTCTCGTGATAGAACCTCTTCAGATCCCTGGCCCTGACTGATCTTTGAGTAGCCTTGACAGAAAGGTGAGACGGAGAGGAAGAAGAAGAAGAAGAAGGAGGACAGATGTCTGAATCTAGCGAAACAGAAGCATCAATGATCCTCAGAGAGGAAGGAGAAGCTAAAGCTCTAGAAGGAGCGTCCGAGAGAGTGTCCAACGTCAACGGAGACTGATAAGAAGAACTAGCAACACGGGCCTCCGGCTGACTAGAACTGAAAAAATAAGGATCCAACTCACTAGCTGAAAATCTGGACAAAATTGAAAATCTAGCTGAAATAACAGATCGGTGAAGAGAGGAATCGCGGCTTACTGAAAACAAGGAAAAATCTAAACCCGAATCAACTATCTGGAACTCTAATTCTGGAGACAGAACGACCGAAACAATAGGATCCGAATGATCAAACTCCGGAGAAGATGAAGAATAAGAAGGCAAAGTAGGAACAGACGGATCAGAAGAAGAAGGTATGTGAGACGCCGCAGAATAATTCTGCTGAAGGGATGCCGGAATATGAAGAAAACCTGGAGGCGGAGATATAGATGATGGATGAAAAAGAGAAGACGAATTAGAAACATGAGAAGACGAAAAATCCCTAGCAGACAAGCCAAATACAGACGAAGAGGACGGATGACTACTACTCTTCTGAGAACCTGCTTGAGAGAACAAGGAAGGGGATGAAGAACGAGAGAGAGATACTACCTCACGAAAGGAATGATGACCAAAATCTGACGCCGAAACAGACTGAGCACTAGAAGAACGATCAGAATAATGTCTATCAAAAACGGGAGGACCGGCGCGAAAATAACTAGAATCGGAATTAACAGACCTATCACTGGACTGGGAATCTGAGTTATTCGGAAGCTCATAACTTGATGCGCAAACAGAAGTTCCAGCCGGGACTGAAACACCGAGACCGGAAATAGAACGCTTCATATCTCCTAATCCGGAAGTAGAAAAACTGTCACCAGAAGCGGAAATAGAAAACCCCGAAACGGAACCGGAAGTCGCTTGCAAGGACGGGTCAAAACGACCCGGACATGCATAAGTTGAACCGGAAGTGTCTACACCACCGCCGGAACCGGAACTAACCAAAACTGGACCGGAAAAGGAGGATGTATGCAACAACGGATCCAACTGACTCGGATAAGCATAATTCCCACCGGAAGTAGTCACACTACTACCGGAAGAAGAGCCTGACAATCCGGACACTGAACGGTGCATAGACGGGTCCAACAGACCCGGATGCACATTCTTCCTACCGGAAGTAGCCGCACTACTACCGGAAGCGGAAGTCGCCGAACCAGAAACGGAAGATGACATATGATGCACCGCCGGGTCCAACAGACCCGGAACTACATTGTTCCTCCCGGAACCGGAAACTCTATAGCCGGATACTGATGAACCGGAAACGGATGTTGACGCATAAGCCATATTCTCATGAGTCACCGGATGTTCAGCCAAGCCAGAAACAATCACGGTGCTCATTTCCGGATGCCCGGTAAAACCAGAAGACATTCCGGACAGCAAACCCGCTTGCCCGGACAAGCCAGGAGCATAGACGGGTGCTTCCTTAGAGGCGATTGGCGATCTTACCACCTTCCTTGCAATTGGAATCACTGTGAACCGGACCTTAGCTTGAGGTGACACATCGGAAGCTTCCGCCCCCGATACCACCGCTTGAGACTTAAGCTGGTCCTCAAGTCTAACATGGTCTTTGACCTGGCTCTTACCGGAGGATGCCTTACCAGGTTTCTTTCTTGTCTCGCCGGACTTTCCTTTGGGAGACTTGATTTGCTGTCTTGATGTTAAGGAAACCGGCTTTCCCCACTTACGAGATCGAGACTGGGGGCTAAATTCGGAGTCTGATGACTCCTCTTTAGCAGCCTTAATAGCAGGTGTAATACGCTCGTCTAAAGATTTCGTCAATACATTTGCAAAGGATTCAAATCTGGCGAATAATGCCATAACCGGATCTGTGACAGAGGAGCTGCCCCCCTCATTTGTTGAAACCGACGTATTAATAGAGGTGGAAGCAGATGCTACTGCTTTAGGACCTTCAACAACGGAGGGAGAGCGACCTGAGGGAAACGCAGGCTTAACCACAAAGTCCTTAAAAAACGCTTTAGATATGACCAATGGCCAACCCTTGCACACTCCACACATTTTTAAAGGGGTGCAGGTGGTACACCTCAGGCAAACATGCCCCGTATAATCCTTAGCGTGAACCCGATCACACTTATTCGACGCACACTTTATTTTCTCAGAAGATACTAACACTTCCTATAAAAAATAAGAAATGATGCGAAATAAAGCAACTAGCTTTGAGAAAACCTGAGATATCACAGAGGCTACGCCTTGGGCGATTTAAATAAAGTGTTTGAGGAAAGAATCAGTAAAGATTCTGATATATGTTTGAGAGCACTAGGACCTACGTTACTAGGAGTGGTACTGGCTATTATTATTATTACATGGTACTCTTGATGGTATATAATAGGCATGGTTACTCTAACCTCGAAAACGGGAGTAGTGACACGAAAACTGGTAACTCCAAACGTTAGAGTTACAAATACCTCTAAAACACCATGATATATAAGTTAAACATAACTTAGGAAGAATAGACTTCATGGTAGGCATTCCCGAGTCAACTCGTGATAACTGGAAAGTTTCTAGTTAGCAAGCTAAAACTTTTATATCGATTTGATAGCTGACAGTACTGTATAGCTAGCAGAATATTTGAAAAATAATTCAGTTTTCACAAGTGGGACCTACTGCGCATGCGCGAGCGTGCTTAGTGACAAGCGTCACCAAGGAGTGAGTACAGACTGGTGCCAGTCTATTGTAAGGCTAATGCAGGGGGTCCCTCTACCAGAAGCCTGGTGGAGGGTCTACATGGTGATGGTATAGGCATTAGGGAGTGCATAGGCAAGAATAAAAACTTTATTCTGATAGCTAAATGCAGATATTTGATTTAGCAAGTAGTGATTGAACGGTAATGGATGTTTTTGTGGTGTAATAACAACTGAAGACCGAGCCTCTGTGGGGTGGAGAGGACGGGTCCGTATTAGGGAGGTAAGTATAACTACTCTCTTGTGAAAAAGAAATCTGTGATTTTCATTTATTTCACTTCAAGAGATATACCCCTACCTCCCTAACACTCTATGATATTGCCAGGATTCATCAGTGAAAGGGGGGGGGGGGAGGCACGGTCAAAAGACCAGCTCATGCCTTGCATGTTTTTGCGCATGAAGCACTAACATCTGAAATTATGCGACACACACAATCAGGCAATGATTTGAACATCAGATAACACAACCGATGGTGAGAGTAATGACCGTATGTCAAATGTGCTCCTCCCTCCTTTTGGGGTAGGAGAGGCTATGACCTCAATGTCCCATACGATCTCTAAGTACTGGTGCTAAGTACGACGGGACACGAGACGAAAGACTTCATTTTCGTATACTCTCAATAAATGAACCACATAATACACAGGTACCATTACATTCTTATTAAGAAAGGGTAATACATTGTGACAATAAATTATGTAAGAACAAAAGGCAGTATTGACCTTATGCATGAAAGCTGTATCCATCCAGTGCACATCAGTGAAGGAAAAATGATACACGATTATGCGGTTGTTTCCACAATTAAAAAGTGCTGTCTGAAGACAGTGAGCGCAACTTATCTACACTATATACACCCGATTATCTTTTGAGAATCGATAAGACAAGAGGATTAGTGGTGTCCCGGAGGTAATGGTCGGTAAAACTTGACTCAGTGCCACTGGGCTACCGACATAATGTCATCCACTGGCACCCCGTTAAACAGGGTGGTGGACGTCACTACGCCACGGACACTGTGAGCCTTGGCTAAGTCAACTTGTTCATCAGTGGCAGATATGTAGCAAAATTGAATACATTCCACAATCCACTTAGATAGTGTCTTTTGACGCTCTGCCATGGGGTTCAATATAAGACAACCATAATGAGGATGGGTCCGTCCGCCATTCCTGTGTATGTTGTTTGTACCTGTTTAATGTGTGGACTGGACACCATGCTTTTGAATTAGGATCAAACCTAGTCAAAGCTGGTAAAACAATTGGTTGACCTGGATATTTCCAAGACTGGTTCTTAGCCCATGAAATTAATTCTAGGTAGATGCCTAAGGCCTTCCTCTGTAACCACATAATGGTCTGCCTCGCCAGACAGGGCATGAATTTTGCTACTCCATCTTGCAGAGGCCGCAGCAATTAAAAATACAGTGTCAACATTTTCATAGAAATGGCACTTAGTGGTTCAAAGGGTTTATCGGCTAGAACTTGAAGCACTAGAGATAAACTCCAAGACCGAATCGCTGGTGGATTTCTCGGTCTTAGCTTACCCATGTCTTTTATTAAAGTGTTCAATGAACAGACTTCGTCACTTCATCTATCAGCCAAGCAAGGGATAACTGACATTAAAGCTGACTTGTAGCCAGCAATAGTTTGGCTTGAGGATATAGGCATCACACAGGTGACAGAGGAAATCGGCTACTACATGAAGAGATGCATCCATTGGATTAACATCTCTGTTTGAGCACCATTCTGAAAATCTATTGATTTTATAGTTATATGCTCTAGAGGTTGACCCCCTTCTGGCTTTTGCCATAAACATGGCTGCTTGCTCAGAAAAGCCCTTAACTTTAGATTCCTTGACAACTTCCACGCAGTGAATTGGAACATTAACGGGTTGTTGTGAAGGGACTTGCCCTGGAAAATAATATTGTCCAGCAGAGACAGAGGAACCGGATTGCAGACCAGAAGGTCCAGCAGATCCGTATACCATGATCGGCTTGGCCAATTTGGGGCGATCAGAAGCACTTGGCACTCCTCCTCCCTGATTTTCTGAAGACTTTTGGAATCAGGATTGCTGGTGGGAATGCGTATGCATACATTCCCTCCCAACTGATAGCTAACGCATCTGTTGCGTAAGCGCTTGGATCTGGAATTGGAGACATACGTCGTCATCTTTGCATTCTTGTTCGCTGCGAACAAATCTGTGTGGTTTCGCCCAGTGCTCGAACAGACAATCTGCCACACATTGATTTAGTTGCCATTCCGTAGGCAAAACACTCATCCTTCGGCTCAATGAGTCTGCTAGCAGATTAAAAAAAGCATCCGCTTTTGTTTCTACGAGAATTCTTAATACTTACCAGATGTACTATTATGATAATGTCTATTATCTAGTCTAACTCAAAATAAACAATTAAAACTCCACACTCTCCTGGTCCTGCCCACACTGTGTCCGGGAATTACCATAGCCGCAAGTACTGAGTCAATTCCCAATCACAGTCAGATTCCATCAGCAGAACAGAAGACCCTATTGCACAGATTGTCTTTTTATCTGATGCCCGCTCCGTCCTTGAGGCTATCACCAAAGGTAAGCTGCCACAACTTAAAGAAGCACTACAAACCATCAAATGCTTTTGGATAGCATTGCAGTGGAACACGTCACACTGTGGAGTCCAAGGAAATGAGGAAGCAGACAAGATGGCAAAGGTTGGTGCAGAAGAGAATCAGACAGAAAACACATACAGAGATGAAGACTATCATCAAGTCACTCTATAGAACACCTCAATCAGAAGATGCCTACCATCATCTCTCGAGGCCAGAGCAAGTGACCATTTTTCGTCTCAGAACTGGACACAACAGACTAAACCAACACATGTACAGGCGGTTCCACCTTACGACATCACCCGCCTGTCCTTGTGGAGAAGCAGAACAGACCATAGAGCACATACTTCAATGTTGCAGTATATATCAGCTGCTGAGAGAAGAGATCTGGCCTTTGTCAAACTCTTTTCTTGAAAAGCTGTATGGACCTGTGGAAGAACTGCAGAAAACCACAGATTTCATCTTGAGAACGGCTCTCAAAGTGTGATACCAGCGATCGAAAAGAAGAAGAAGTCAGATTCGTCTTATGTTTGTCTTGACTAACAGCAAAAGCAGCTCAGCCTCACATTAGTGGGGCGGCTGAGGCAGGACCATAGTACATCTGGTAAGTATTGACAATTCTCGTAGAAACAAAAGCGGATGCTTTTTGGATTCTACTTCGAATAATACTTACCAGATGTACTATTATGATAAACTCCGGATTTCAACAGACAAGAAATACCGGTGGGAGGAGGTGAGGCTCGAACCAGCACTCATCTACCATCCGACAGAGAAGGTTGTGAAGAGACTAGAACCCTGGCATATGCTTGGGTACTGCCATCTGACTCATAGAGTGCTAAACTTCCATGGTCTAGACCGTGGTTCTCCCCCCCCCCCCCCTCATTTGTCCGCACAAATTCCAGAGGGCTGTCAAAAACGGGGAACACCACCCACCAGACCCGTGTCAGCCCCAAGTCTCAGCTAGGGCAGTCCAGAGAGTGCAAAGAAGCTACTACAGAAAGTATATTGATTAGATTTTCAAATTGGAATGAGTCTAATGTCTGCAAAAGAATAAGATGTTCTTGTCCAGACTATTTACTTAAATGGTCTGGTATTTTAACTATAAATAAACTTAAAATTAGTCAATTAATGTAAGCACTCACCATTTTGAATGCTTGGTCTTTTTAGTTCATCACAGGAGGTGGGCCCAATCCACGGTTGTTCTCAGGTCATGTGCATGACCATTGTTCAGTGCAAGTGGAAGAACTTGTGATGTGTGAGAAATAGTGGTCGGATGTGGGTTAGTTCAGATTCAATAAATTGGCGACGGCTACCGGATTAAGTGCGCTGGAGATGTCGCGAAGGTAGAAATCAGTGAATGATGACTCGGCATGCCATTGTGCTACAGACATCACCTCCTCTAATGAGACACCCTTATAAAGGGCCGATGATGCTGCTAGTGCTCAGCCCTTATGGGCATTCGCACGATCAAACTGCTTTCCTGTAGCGATTTTGTGCGACATCTGAATAGAATCGACTATCCAACGAGAAATAGTATCTTTCGAGGCGTGCAAATGAGGAGCTTTGAGACATAACCACAGTACATTTTCAGACATCTGACAGGACACCAAGCAGAAGAGTCTGGGTCATGTCTAATTAAACGTGGCAAATTGATCGGCTGTATGGATATTTAAGTCACTGATTCTTTGCCAGGAAACAAAGACGTGGAAGTAGTCTTAAACCTTCACCCATGACGCCAAAACAGTCTTGTTCGGCAGAAAGCGCATGAATTTGGCTTCTTCTCGCAGATGATGCTGCAACAAAGAAAACTGATTTAATAGTTAACAGTTTAATATCTATAGATCTAATCGGTTCAAAGGGAGCATTCCCTAAAACCTGTAGAACAAGAGATAGATTCCATGCTGGGATAGGAATTGGCTGTCTAGGTCGCAGATTGCTCATTCCTTTAATAACTTCATTTAAAGCGTCATTCTCCACTCCTTCAATGGCCAGACTGGGAATGACTGAAGCTAATGCAGACTTATATGCTGCTAGGGTTGAAGGTACAAGTTTGTCAACTTCGTATAAATGACAGATAAGATCTGCTACGTGTTGAACAGATGCAAAAAAGGGATCAATATCTCTTCCCTTACACCACTCTGCAAATTTGTTGATTCTATAATTACATGTTTTAGTGGTTGAACCTCTTCTGGCTGAAGCAACAAACTTCGCTGCTTGCTCAGAAAAGCCACCCTTAATTGCTCGCTGCTTGATAACATCCATGCAGTCAATTTGAACATTTCTGGTCTGTCGTGGAAGTACAGACCCATGTTCTGAGAGATTAGATCTCTTCTGTCTGGAAGAGGGATTGGATTGCAGACCAGAAGGTCCAGCAGATCCGTAAACCATGATCGGCCTGGCCAATAAGGGGCAATCAGTAGTACTTGGCACATACCCTCTCTTATCTTTGCCAGATCTTTCGGGGACGAGAATCGTTTGGAGGATATGCATACGCGTACATTCCCTTCCAACTTATCGCTAGTGCGTCTACCACTAGAGCTAGCGGGTCCGGGATCGGTGACACGTATGTGACCATCTTTGCATTCTGTTTCATCGCAGACAGGTCCACATTTTCCTTTCCACAATGTTTGAATAGAACCTCCGCTACCGATTGGTTGAGCTGCCACTCCGTCGGATGACAAACCATCCTTCGACTGAGAGCATTTGCTAAGATGTTCAGTTTTCCTGGAATATGTGGTGCTGGAAGTATAACATTCCTCTCTTGGCACCACAGCAGAAGGTTCCAAATCATCATAAACAACTCCGGTGATCTTGTCCCGCCTTGGCGGTTCAAATAAGACACCACTGTTGAGTTGTCTGTCCTTACTAAGACAATCTTGTCTTGGATTAAGCTCTCAAATTTTCGAAGTGCTAATGTCACTGCTAATAATTCGAGAACATTGATATGATGCTGCGCATTGGTCCGATCCCATTCCCCTGACACTGACTGATCGTCCAATACCGCTCCCCATCCTGTTGTTGATGCATCTGTGAAGATGGACATCTGTGGTTGAGGAGGTTGTAGAGGAACACCTCGCAGGAGATTCTGTTCTGATAACCACCACTGAAGGTGGAGTATTAATGGTTCTTTTACTGGAATTTTCAGAGATAACGGATCCGTTCTCTGAGATCAGAATGATATTAGATACATCTGAATCGGCGTGCGCCTGAGTGCCGCATAAGGAACCACTTTCTCCAGGGACACTAGTAAACCCAGTATCCTGAGAAATTGGCGCGCCATCAGAAAGGCTCCTAGATAACCTGACTCCAGAACTGCAATCAAACGCTTGACTCTGCTCTCCACCGGAAAAGGTACGCCGTCTCTGAGTTTGAAAAATATTCCCAGATAAACAAACTCCTGGGATGGAGTCAATTCTGATTCCTCTAGATTCACAAGCCATCCTAGATCCTTTAGTAAGGCTAGGACTACCTGAAGATTGTTGCGCAGAGTGACTGGATTCCCCGCCTTCAGCAGCCAGTTGTCTATGTAAGTATGAACAGCTAGGTTTCTCCTGCGAAGATAATAAGTCATGGCGAGAACCACTTTGGTGAAGACCCTCGGTGCTGTGGTCAGGCCGAATGGAAGCGCATTGAATTCCCAAACATTGTCTTGGAATGCAAAGCGAAGGTATTTCTGAAAAGGAATTGACATTGGAATATGAAAATATGCATCGTTCAGATCTATCGACACTGTCCACATGCCTTTTCTCAGCCCTGTCATCACCGCTGCTACGGTCTCCATCTGAAACTTTGGAGAAAAAATAAATTTGTTCAATGGTTTGAGATTGAGAATTGGTCTCAAATCTCCGGTACATTTCGGAACGAGGAACATCATCGAATAGAAGCCTACGGAGGACTGATTGCGGACTAGATGAATCGCGTTCTTCCGCTGAAGAGCTTCGATTTCTGAGCAAATGGCATCTAGACGATTGGATTCCCTTGGAACGGGAGTCCACACTGGACTCAATGTTAATGGAACTCATGATTGACGGATGAGCCAGTCCGGTTCGTAGCCGTTTCTTAACCACTGACAGACTAAACAATCTCACACGACCCATTCCCATTGGCTTGAGAACAGTTGAAGTCTGCCTCTGATGGTAGGAAACTGCACCCAGCTGGCGGTCGATTTTGCACGATAAGATGCTAAATCACCGCCACGACCCGAACTGGGCCGCCAATATTCCCAATGCTGAATCCATTGGCTCATTCAGACGGTCTTCCAGTCCTCTCACTGACGCCTGATCCAACTTGGCTGCCTTGTCCCTCGCGATCCTCTCCAAGCACGCACGACGATCCTGATCGAACTCTGCCACCAACTCCGACGACCACTTGGTGCACACATCACACAGACTTCCAACTTTGCACTTCGCGCAAGCGACACAGTGATGAACATTAAACTTTCACTTAATGAACCTGTTGCAAAGTGTCCTGGTTCTTGGCCCTCTGCGAACAGAGAATTAAAACACTGCACATGACATACGATGATGAGCAATACGCACAGTTGACTTGATTGTAAAGTAGAATTACTTAGAAACATTAACTTTCCCTTAAATTAATGATAATCAAGCCTTTAGGCAGGAAATATTTGAAACTTTTTTGAGTGAAAATTAATAAACACAACTTGGAAATTGACTAAAGTTAATACAGCCAAGAAATAAATGCTGATTGCTACAAATACCCTCGAGAATGAAGCGAGAGCTAAAAATCGGCATAAAACAGAGTACATAGACACGCCAAGCCAAAACGAAACATAAATCCTGGGCACCGCCATCTTGGCTAAGGGCGCATCCATCTTGGAAGGAACCGAGTCACAAGAGAAATCAACCGAGTACCCGGATAAAATTAAACAGTTAACGGGTACCGGAGCGACTCCAACAATGGCTACCATTTTAAAACAATGTGCCAATTTAAGGAAATTTCAAACAGTCATTACGGCACGAATGTATATAGTCTAGATTGATACAACCTGCCCCTGTGATGATTTTCCGTTTTCTTCCATCCTTCCAGCAATGAATTACACAGAAACTACTAAACTCTGTAGAAAATTGAAAGCTCAAAAACGCGACTAGCAAGGAGAGCAAAATAGACGAATCTGACTGTGATTGGGAATTGACTCGGTGCCTGCGGCTATGGTAATTCCCGGACACAGTGTGGGCAGGACCAGGAGAGTGCAGAGTTTTAATTGTTTATTTTGAGCTAGACTAGATAATAGACATTATCATAATAGTACATCTGGTAAGTATTATTTGAAGTAGAATTAGCCTTCCCGGAATGTGAGCTGCCTTCAAGGTGATCATATGATCTAGACACCAGCAAAGCAGTTTCTAAGTCATCATATAGAGACTGGGCGACTTTGGTCTGCCATGGTGGGTTATGTAAGTCACTACTGTTGAGTTGTCTGATCGAACTAGAACAATCTTGCCTTGAACTTTCATTAAGAAATGTTCCAGGCCCAGAACTACTGCTCATAATTCCAGTAGATTTATATGTTCCTGTGACTGATCCAAATTCCAAAGCCCTGATACTGTGGCTTCTTCCAGGCAAGGCCCCCATCCCTCCATTGATGCATCTGTGTACTGTACATCATTATTTGAGGGTGGGGTGGGGTGAGTATCACACCCGTCAGGAATGTTTCTCTCTTCATTCACCATTGAAGGTGGTGAAAAAGAGGTTCCAACACTACACCTCTGAGTCCAGGGAACATGTCCTCTGGGTCCACTGTGTCATGAGAAATAACTGGATAGGCTGCCTGTGTAAGGCATTCTCAAGTAAACCCGTGCCAGTACATGACGACTGTTGCACACTGACTGTATTACTGAGATGAGTATTTCTACTCTCTCATGAGTAGGGTAAACATATCCTATCTCTAGATCGAAGAACATTCCCAGGTAAACAAACTTCTGGGATGGAGTCGGCTTTGATTTCTGAAAGTTTATTATTCAGCCTAAATCTATGAGAGTTTTCAAAACTATCTCCATATTTGCTGATAGACTTGCTTGATTGTGTGCCTTTAACAGCCAGTCGTCTATGTAAGTGTGGACTGCTATGCTTCTCCTGCGGAGGTATGCTGTTATTGCAAGACCCGATGAGCCATGGAAATTCCATATAGTAAAACTCTGAATTCCCACTGTTGGCCCTAGAATGCAAATCTCAGGAACCGATGAAAACTCTTCGCAATTGCAATGTGGAAATAAGCATCTTTCAGATTTATTGATGCCGCCCACATTCCCTTCTCCAACCCCGCCAACACCGTTTTGACTGTTTCCATCTTGGTGTGTCTATGAACTTGTTCAATGGCTTGAGGTTGAGAATTGGTCTCCATCCTCAAGTGCTCTTTGTCAATAGAAACACGGTTGAATAGAAGCCATTTTGTGCCGGTTGAATTGCTCCTTTTTGTATGAGGGAATTTATCTCTTCCTCTATACACAACCGCTGATCTGGATCTCTTGGAATTTGAGTCCAGATCAGAACCAGTGACAGGTGTGATGGTGGGCCTATCGCCAAGTCGGGCTCGTACCCGGCTGAAAGCCATCGCAAGACTAAGTGGTCCTGGGTTAACCGCTCCCTCCTGCATGTGGAGGTCCAATCGACCTCCCACGGGTCCACCTACAGAGAAAGGTGGACATAAACCCTGCAAGAGTGGGACTGTCTCTGGTTCTAGCATTGGTTTGGTTCTTGCGCTGCGCAAATGTGCTCCCTACAAAGCACCTCAAATAGCTCACATAGCGCCCTCTGATTGTTGACTAGAGTGACTGTCTCCTGGAGGTGTCTACATCCCTCACCTCCAAAGAGACCAGGACCTGACATAGCCATCTGCAGCTGCCTGTTGTACAAATCCTGAGATGGACATAAATTGTCTAGTGCAAATATGCGTCTCGCCCTGACACTTCTAGTCACTGCCCTAGTCATACATTCCAGAGCCAGGTTAATACTATCCTGGATGGCTCTCTCTGAACTGAGACAGGGCTTGCTTGGCATGATGCAGATGCTGTTACTACACCCTGTAACAGCTGCGACACATGCGAGAGCACCGCTATGGATGCTCTAGAGCTCTCCTCTGCACCACGAAACAAGGTGTTTGCTGAGCGCAGCGCTCCCATGGCAGAACGGGAGCCTGGTCGCGTGTCCTCGCCAAGCACTGCGTGATCATCAGCGTGCAGCTTTGGCACTGTACTGTACTTCTGGTATTAACCAGTAACAATACGATACCGCCTCGCCACCTCGCGGGGGGGGGGGGGGGGGGGCTTTCACAGGGTTAGGCTTAATGGACGTCTCTGCCGCCGTGAACATATCAACTATATGTTCTGCTAATGGCTGAGATGGCATAGCGGTAACTGACGGCTTTCCAGCCAACCACGGGCGCTTTCCAGCCAACCACGGGCGCTGGTCCTGCTGGCTTGCCAACTGTTCTACACAGAGCTCTGGCCTAACACTTACCAGCCATTGGCACACGTCAGACCAGTCCTCCTCTGTGGCCACCTGTGAGTGCTCGGCAAGGCGTGGGCCTTCGTCATCCTCTATAGCGTTCGCAGGTGTAAACTCCTGGCAGGCTGTGGAAAACATGCGGGCCCGAGAGAGCAGGCATGTCTTGCGCCACGGCCGTAAAGCCAGGAGCCGGCACCATGGAAGTGTGCGGTGTGTAATTCCCCACACCATGGCCCAGGCCAACTGCCGTCATATCCTTGGCAAGCCGAGGTATACTGAAACGGCAGTCATCCGCTCCAGCCAGGCCACCATTTGAGCCGTGAAGGCTATTCCCTGCGGGAGTAGTCCTATGGAAAAAAATCGCCCGAACTCCTCGTGAGAAGTGCACGTTCGTACATTTCCATGCCCATGGTTTCAATGGCTGAACCCAGCAGAAAATCCTCTTCCTCCTGACCATCATACAATGCCTCTGGGCTAGCAAAAAGCGCTAACCCGGGCTGGCCAGGGAAGGTACCGTAAGCTCTTTATCAACAAGATGGCCAGCAAACCATTTATCCAACAGTTTCGAAAATTGCAAATTTGAGATCAGAATACCCAAAAACACATATAAAAACAATTTCGGCCTCAAAATCCATCAAATAAAAAAATCCAATATGGCCACCAAACATGCTATATTTTGATTGGCCCACGGCGACCATGTTTTTTGACGGATCAACTTCTCTTGAACAAAATTTAATGGCCCTTAGGCCCTAATCATATCTGCCAAATTTCGGCCCGATCCCTTCAGCGCTTCTGGAGAATAAGTCATTTTCACTACAACTAGGTCAACCAAGATGGCCGCAGAACCATTTGACCAATCAAGTTCCCTTGCCATAAATCATATTTCATGAGGTTTGCATCAATCCCCCATGCCGTTTCGGAGAAGATTTTTAAAGACGTTTCCTAAAATCGGCCTAAATCCATGATGGCCGCCGGACAAATTGGCCGATCGGGTTCATTTGAACAAACTGTCTAATGATGAGATCCATAGTAATTGCTTGAATGCTATATCTCAGAATGAGGCAAGAAGAGGGTTAATCCAATACCCAGAGCCACTGAGTAAGTCATTAAGCACAATGACAACCTCATTGGTTGATAGCTATCACATGACCTTGTTGGTAGCAACCAAGACTTTATTCCTTTGACGAATCCAGTCATATAATCCAGCTTTATGCAGATCCATGAAGAGGCAGATGATCCTATCACTACTCGACTCTGAATATCTGACTAAAGCTGAAATAAAAAAATTAACCTAAATACTGTACAATATATGACGGGAAATTTCTTTCAGAAATACCCAAATATGTCAAAATCTGACATATCCGGTTATAACCTAAAGGCTGAAGAATATAATCAATATCTTATGCTGAATATAACTATTCTAACAAGATATGACCATTAAAATGAAGCCTCAAGACCGCCCAACCCCCCAAAAAAAATTTGACAGGGGGAGGCTTCAGGTGGGCTGTAATGCAAGTCGGTAGGTCTATGTAATTAGTAAAACATAAGACCAGACCCTCCGGGTCGTCTGGTCATTATTACTACATTACGACCTACCTCCTTGCATTACTATTGCTCAAATACAGATTTCAACATTGTACAAAGCCCGGAGGAAGGCAAATTTTTGCACAAAATTGATGTAAAAAAAAGAAGAATGAATACGATGTTAGTAATAACAAGTAGAGTAAGATACTACAAATGATGGTAAGGGGTACAGAAGAAAGAAGAATGGGAGCAGAAAGGAGGACATTAAACGATCCCAAGAATACAAGAGAGAAAAGATGATCATGCAGGAATGAAATGAATAAAAATAGTGTGTTGAAAGAGATGATATAAAAGAGGTGAAATACACACATGAGAGAGAAGTAATGAACTATGAACTCACACTCATCTCAAATAAAATTTCTTATACGAATGAAGATTATGAAGGAAGAGAAGATGATGATGAAGAAATAAGAGTCATGGTCTCTGAAGCTACCTTCTGAATATTTTTTATAGAAGAAGGCAGAAGGACCAGAATATTTAATAAAGAATTCTCTGATTTCCAGATAGCAACTTCAATGAAATCATCAAGAGAAGATCCATAAAAAGGGCACAAGAGGTGGCAAGGCCGCTAACATCATGGGCCTTAACACCAACTAATGAATTGTCCCCGGGAGAAGCCAATTCATGGCAAATGTTAATAGTATCAACGAACCAACGCGAAATAGTGGTTAAAGAGGCAGGACGATCAACGCCTACTGCAAACGTAACCCAAAGATATCTATCATCGGATTGTTTGCAAGTTGAACGGAATTTGTAAATATAGAGAGCCCTAACAGGGATCCAGACAGAGTCACCTGGAGATAAAGCAGAAAGCCTATGAAATATGATGGGTTTATCTAAAAACTCAACTGAGTTTTGGACAGAAATTCTGACCTAGGATAGAGGATAATGCTAATACCCGTAACTTGAAAACTATCCAAATCAGGAGATAATGCATGAATTTCCGAAAGACAGCTAGCTGAAGCGATTGCTAATAAAAAGGATGCCCTGAGAGTAAGATGTTTAAAACAACCAGATCCTAAAAGATTAAAGAGTTTACCAGCTAGAACCTGAAGTACAAGGGACAGGTTCCATGATGGAAGGGGTTACTGAAGGGAGGATGAGAATTTCCCAAAACCCTAGAGATCATGAATTGTTATTGATCTTGAACCGAAGGACTATGTAGACATGTGACAAAAGAGTCCAGGCAAAAACGATAGAAACTTACAGATTCTTCTGAAAAGGAAGAAAACGTATGAATTATAATGGGAATACCCAAGAATTTGACTGACTGAGTTTTTGACAGAAATTCTGCCATGGGATAAAGAATAATGCCAATACCCGTAATTTGAAAACTATCCAATTCAGCAGAAAAGGCATGAATTTCAGAGCGACGGTGGGATAATGCTACTGCTAATAAAAATACTGCTTTGATGGTAAGATGTTTTAAACATACAGAACCTAAGGGTTCAAAATGTTTCCCATCAAGAACCTGTGATACAAGCGAAAGGTTCCAGGAAGGAAGGAGTTTCTTAAAAGGAGGACGTGAATTGCCCATACTTTTAATGAGGTCGTGAAATGAATTTTTGTACTGGAGCAAAAGGCCAAGAAGACATTTGACAAGGAGTTCAGACCAAGTCAATAGAAACTGACAGTGATAACTGAGCCTTTTCTGATAGAAAAGGAAACCCAGAAATCTGTGACCTGAGTCACAGAGGGCTCAGAGGGAAGGATAGAATGGACTGAACCCCATTTGTTGAAAAACTCAAATCGAGCCTTATAAATCTTATGAGTGGAAGTTTTGAGGGATTTCTCCAAATGTTCCCGAAAGTGACTAAAAAGATTGACGAAATAAGGGCAACTCGACACCTTCCAGACTGAAAAGAGAAGGATTTCTGGATTCTGATGGAGAATCCTGCCTTTTATCTGGGACAATAGATTGTGGGAGACAGGGAGTAACAGAGGGAGATCTACAAGAAGGTCCAGGAGATCCGGAAACCAGGATTATGTCGGCCAAAACTGAGTTATTAACAGGACCGCACAAGGAACTTGCCTGATCTTTCAGAGTACCGGAGGAATGAGAATCGTAGGGGAAAAAGCATAAGTGAACATGTCGTCCCAAGACTGAGCTAGAGCGTCTACTGAAAGAGTCATGACTTCCGGAAAGGGAGATATGAAAGTGGAAAACTTTCTGTTCTTGCCAGAAGCAAACAGGTCCATGAGGGGAAGACCTAACTGGAGAAAAATTTACTGGGCTACAGCCTCTATCAACTCCCCTTCCGTTTCTGGGATCCTGGAAGGACGAGATAACTGAACGGCCAGAAAAATCAAATTGCCTGGGATCTGGGATGCTTGAAGAGAAAGCTGCGGAACTTGTACCAGGGAAGAATGATCATTGACTCTCAACAGATAGAGACCAACCTGGACACACACACACACCGCACACCCGTGATTGAAGAGTGAGACTACTGTGAAATGTCTGATCGGATAAAGATTGAAAGAATCAGGGGTTCCCAATGAACTAGGGCATGGAAAACCACCCACAGTTCTAAAAGGTTGACATGAAAGGAAGATTCTGTGAGGGACCAGGATCCTGAAATCTTCTTGGAATAACAGGAGACCAATCCTTGCAGGGATGTATCCGTGAAAAAGATGGCCTGAGGAGATGGTGGATGAAGAGGGACACCTAATAACAGGGATTGACTGACTTTCCAAAACCGGCAATGGTTTATGAGTTGAAATTGATGAAAATCCAATGATCCCGAAATCTAGAGACTGATTCCAGTAGGTCATAAGATAGAACTGGAAGGGTCTTTTCATCAGAGGAGCCCAAGGAATCATTTTCTATACTTAAACCATGAAGCCTATGAATCTGAGGAACGATCTGGCCGAAACTAACTGGCCTACCTTGAGAGGTTGAATTGTGGATACCATTATCTGCACATTGGGGTAAATAACTTCCCCTGAGAGAGGTCGAAAGAGACCTCCAGGTGGGTAAAAACACAGACCAGAGGAACCTTTCCATAATATGCTACCATGTATAAAAAAGCAATCTTTGCAACCAGTAAGACAAAATACGGAAAGACTACCCATTAAGGATGACTATAAATCGATCCTGATTACAAAATGAAAAGTGCACATCAGTTATACACATAATACAATAAAAATAAATTAAGAAGACCTAATAACGAGAGGAGATATGAAGCCTACCAACGGAAGATATACTAGTATGATACCTAATATATGAATAAAGAAAGCTATAAATGAAGAATAAAGGCTAAAAAGCCTCAATATTCCAATTGGGACTAAGCTGATAATAGTTAGGATGTTGATAGTCAAGATATTTCTTGAGTTATCTCAGTATAAGTCCAAAGTGTTCAAGAGTCTATTTAAATAATTTAGGATGTTACAATGAGATCAGATAGGAACTTCCAAGCATCAATTTATACTATTAGAAAGTAATGTTTCTTGAATTGAGTGAAAGGCGATGTATCTTAGTTATAAGAGCTATATTCTTATTCTAACCGCTTCCAGAGAGAGGTAACTTGCATTGATTTCTACTATTCAATCTCTACCACTATCTTCGTATGGAGAAATAAGCATCATAGAAGTATGGCCATTGATTTCTACTATTCAATCTCTACAACTATCTTCGTATGGAGAAAAGAGCATCATAGAAGTATTGCCGTACTTATTACAAGTTATAGACATTGAAACAATATAGATAAACTTATTTAAAGTATTTTAACTAGATTTAGTGACAAATAGAAATCCCATAGTAAACCTAGGTGGGGTGAGTCCAGTGAGATAGAATTAGCTAAAATAAACTGATCTATGTATAGGATCTATATAATAACCAAAAGAAAAACTCCATGTAAACAAAAAGGGAACGAAATATATATGGGGAGAATTGTCAATGACCTATATAATAAGTGACAGGAACGATGATGACAATCTGACAGCTACCGGAAGTAGATAAGAAGGGAATGAAAAAGGATAAATTTCGAGCCCAAAATCACCAATCCCGAAATGGTGGGAAAGAACACGACTCTGAATAAAAAGTTTTGGCTAAAAATAAGAAATAGCCTTGAAAAAAGGGTAAATAGAAGAGAAAAAAGCGATAATGTCGCCGAGATGAAATGAGACTAGGATGAATCAACTGCTGAACTAGGAGTGTTGATGATAAAAACTGACAGCTACTAAAGAACTACGAAATACGGTAAAGAAACTTATATTAAAGAAAATCACAAATACCATGAGAGCAAATCTAATCTGACTTATAGGAAATTACTATTTTAAAACGAAATGGTGATAAATAGGGGAAAATTGCCTTAAAAGAACTAAATATTCATCGTCTTCTTTCTTCTTTTCGTTCTCTGATCATACCGCCAGTCCTGTAAGTGACTATCGACATGATCATAAGCGTTAAGTGCGTGGATCCATGGTTTATTAGAGTGCGCCATGCGGCCTGGAACCTCCGTCTTTAGCACTCGAGGTTTCTGTCAGGGTTACCTCACCCTTACCTCCTTTAGTCGCCTCTTACGACACGCAGAGGATACGGAAGGTGTATTCTAAGCCCCACCTACAGGGCAAAAATATTCATGATAAATATAGAATGACATGTAAATTCTCCTAAAGTTATGAAAGTATGTCAACCTGCCAACATAGAAGGGACAAAGTGTGCTATACGAAAGAACTGCGCCTCTAACTCGGGACAAAAAATGACCAAAACATAGCTAATTAGAACTGCGCAGTAATCTGACAGATAGAAAAGACTGCAAGAAGAAAAGGTTGAGAATGAATAAAAATTACTATAACTTAAATTGTGGGAATGCAAGGAGAGATAACACACAGAAAAAGGGGAGAAAGAATCCTGAACTACTAAGATATCGCATGAGAGAGTACTGCTAGGTAAGATAATGATATGCACACATGTAATAAGATGAAAAAAGATCCCATTGAAAAAGAAAAAACTTATCTAGCTAAGAAAAATTAAAATTTGAAACAAAAAAGATAATAGGAGGCCCGAACCCTGATCCAAAGAAGTGAGCTGAATCTGGGTCCACAAAAGGGACCAGGGCATGGTTCCACTAAACCCAGTCCCAAATCTTAGGCCATTCAGGACCGGGAAACATGAGAAAAAATGGCAAAAATAGCGGAAATTTTTTTTTTTAAAAGAAATTAAATTCTAACACTCCTGAATCCGGATCCCGCCCCGGGCCCGGGCGGGGACATCAGAATTCTAGAGAAAAAGGGATGATGATGGAGAACACTGCAAGGCACCCAGCTCCGGAGCCCGACTGAGCCCCTCCGGGTCCTGCCCCATAGATAAGATCGGGAACCAAAGCCGGCCAACATCCACTCTGGCCGGGAAAAAACTGCTGCCATACCGGGGAAACGATAATCCAGAATGACCAATGATAATCCAGAATGACCGGCCCTGCCCCTGCCCCGGCCCAGAGCCAGAGCCAGGTCGGGAAAACTGGAGCCTGACCAGAGAGGTGTGGACCTGAACCCGGATTCGGAAACAGAGCCGGGGCCGAGGCCCGAGCTGGAACTTATAACATAAGATGATGAAACTGGCTTGGTAGAAGTCAATGGATGTGAGATCAGTAGCATTGGCAGTGATATGTGGTGAGAAACAGGACCGACTTATGACCCGCTCAGGCGCAGGCTGCGCAATGGTAAATGGTGAAAATACAGGACGAAAATGTTTGAAACTCGAACTTACTCTGTAACTCCTTATACTAAAGTGATGTACCAATTTTCCCTTAAATATCTTGAAGGATTGCGAAAAAAGTGCGGAAAGCTAATATTTTTCATCGAAAGTGGGCATAATTCCATCAAAAATTGACCCATACACCTGAAACTCGAACTTGGTCTGTAACTTCTCATAACAAAGCAATGCAGGAATTCTCAGTATATTATCTTGAAAGACTGCGAAAAAAAGTGCGGAAAACTTATATTTTTCGTATTACATAAGTCGAAAGGGGGCATAACTCCATGAAAAATTGATGAAAATATCTGAAACTCGAATTTGCTCTGTAACTCCTTATACTAAAGTGATGCACCAATTTTCGCTTAAATATCTTGAAGGAATGCGAAAAAAAGTGCAGAAAGCTGATACTTTTCGTATTTCTTAAGTCGAAAGGGGGCATAACTCCATCAAAGTTTGATGCATACGCCTGAAACTCGAACTTGGCCAGTAACTTCTCATAACAAAGCAATAAACCAATTCTCAGTTGAATACCTTGAAGGGCTGCGAAAAAGTGTGGCAAACCAACTGCGACAGATGGACGGATGGACAGATGGATGGGCGGACAGATGGACAGACGGAGTGCAAACCTATAGTCCCCCCCGGTTTTAATAGAAACAGACGAACAACATCCAAGTGTAAGATAAATTGTATTAATAAGAGCATACTAAACACTAAATGAAAACAGTAATAACTCATGATAATGATACAGATAAACACTATGACTGAAAAAATATTGGCAGCAAATAATCGCAAATATTTAAAAATATTTTACAGTGCCATAAGGCATACCACTACGTCCTTGACTTGGAAGCTCCACCAGACAACCACTCTTCATCACCACTCATTTACTTATAAAGGGAGGGGTGGGACCCGAGGGCAGAATGAAATGCTCTCTCTTATGGGAGCCTCTATTACTCTGGGCAGTCTTTTTTCCTAACATTTTATAGGGAAATAGTGGAGACAACCCTCTTAGATGTGTACAAACCTCCTTACAGGAACCTGTGGACACAAGCATAAACAGAGATTAACATTTTATGGCGCCAGATAATAAAGTTACCAGTCTTCTGTGTGCCTATAACGTCTATACCACGTCAATGGAAATAGGTGACACCGCGTAATTAAGACATAATTGTAATAGAGTTCACCTGATAATTCGGTCCTGAAGTGGCCTCAGATGAAATATTGATGATCAGACATGATAACAAACACTCTAAAACAACTTTTTATAGATAATTGAGCAAAAACTTAGCCAGTAGTAGATAAACACAAGCATATGGTTCAGGCCAATAGTCAAGAAAGAGGCAGTGACAGTCTGCGCATGCGCGAGGTTGGGCCCGGCATCCGGCAGACTGTCACCTGTCTACCTGCCAAGTAAGGCCAGCTATCTTTCTTAATCTAGGGTTATTGAGTGAAGGTCGATATTTAGGAAATATCATAGAGTGTTAGGGAGATAAGTATCTCTTGAAGTGAAATTGCTGTGTGATATCATTACATAAATGATCTGCATCTAAAAACATATGTTGCGTAATCGGAGCTCACATGGTGGACGATTCACACGATCTCATCATACCATGAATTTTCTATACAGTCCATATTCAATTATTCATATTATTCCATATTTTCGCTACGATTTCATATAAACGTGCTATGGATTCTTGCTTGGTCAGCACATACATGTATGTTCACCTCTTCATTAACCCGTAGCATACTGATTTCAATATTCTATTTTTTATGGTGTCAATAGCAAAGAAACTAGTGTACATTTTTCAACAATTTCTATGACAGCATAAAAAAGCATCTGCTTTTGTTTCTACGAGAATTCTTAATACTTACCAGATGTACTATTATGATAATGTCTGTTATCTAGTCTAGCTCAAAATAAACAATTAAAACTCCACACTCTCCTGGTCCTGCCCATACTGTGTCCGGGAATTACCATAGCCGCAGGTACCGAGTCAATTCCCAATCACAGTCAGATTCGTCTTATATTTGACTTGACAAACAGTGAAAGCAGTTCAGCCTCACCTCAGCGGGGCGGCTGAGGTAGGGCCATAGTACATCTGGTAAGTATTAAGAATTCTCATAGAAACAAAAGCGGATGCTTTTTTGATTTTACTTCGAATAATACTTACCAGATGTACTATTATGATAAACTCCGGATTTCGACAGCCAGGAAATACCGGTGGGAGGAGGTGAGGCTCGAACCAGCACTCATCTACCATCCAACAGAGAAGGTTGTGAAGAGACTAGAACCATGGCATATGCTTGGGTTCTGCCATCTGACTCATAGAGTGCTAAACTTCCATGGTCTAGACCGCGCTCCCCCCTCTTTTGTCCGCACAAAATTCAGAGGGCTGTCAATGGGGATGCAACACCCACCAGACCCGTGTCAGCACCAAGTCTCAGCTAGGGCAGTCCAGTAGAGTGCAAAGAAGCTACTACAACTTCTAATTTTGAAAAATATCAGTATATCGATTAGATTTTCAAATTGGAATGAGTCTAATGTCTGTTTGAGAGGATAAGTATACTCTTGTACCAGACTATTTACCTAAGCAGTCTGGTATTTCGACTGTAAGTAAATATATTTATAGTCACTTAATTAATGTAAACACTCGCCATTGTGAGTGCTTGATCTTTTCTTGTTCATCACAGGAGCTCGGCCCAATCCACGGTCATACTCAAGTCATGTGCATAGCCATTGTTCAGTGTAAGTGGAAGACTTTGTGATGTGTGCAAAGTAGTGGTCGGATGTGGCTTAGTTTAGATTCGATAAATTGGCGACGGCTACCGGATTAAGTGCACTGGAGATGTCGCGAAGGTAGAAATCAGTAAATGACGACTCAGCATGCCATTGTGCTACAGACATCACCTCCTCTAATGAGACACCCTTATAAAGGGCCGATGATGCTGCTAGTGCTCGGACCTGATGGGCATTCGCACAATCAATCTGCTTTCCTGTAGCGATTTTGTGCGACATCTGAATAGCGTCAACTATCCAACAAGAAATAGTATCTTTCGAGGCACATAAATGAGGAGCTTTGAGACATAACCACAGAGATTTCGGGTCATCTCTCCACTCCTCAGTACGTTTCTTATACATTTTCAGACATCTGACAGGACACCAAGCAGAAGAGTTTGGGTCATGTCTAGTTAAACTTGGCAAATTGATCGGTTGTCCTGGATATTTAAGTGACTGATTCTTTGCCAGGAAACAAAGACGTGGAAGTAGTCTTAAACCTTCACCCGTGACAACAAAACGGTCTTGTTCGGCAGAAAGCGCATGTATTTCACTTCTCCTTCTCGCCGATGCTGCTGCAACCAAGAAAACTGATTTAATAGTTAACAGTTTAATGTCTATAGATCTAATTGATTCAAAGGGAGCATGCCCTAAAACCTGTAGAACAAGAGATAGATTCCATGCTGGGATAGGAATTGGCTGTCTAGGTCGCAGATTGCTCATTCCTTTAATAACTTCATTCAAGGTGTCATTCTCCACTCCTTCAATGGCCAGACTGGGAATGACTGAAGCTAATGCAGACTTATATGTTGCTAGGGTTGAAGGTACAAGTTTGTCAACTTCGTATAAATGACAGATAAAATCTGCTACGTGTTGAACAGATGCAGAAAAGGGATTGATCTCTTCCCTTACACCACTCTGCAAATTTGTTGATTCTATAATTATATGTTTTCGTGGTTGAACCTCTTCTGGCTGAAGCAACAAACTTTGCTGCTTGCTCAGAAAAGCCACCCTCAATTGCACGCTGCTTGATAACATCCATGCAGTCAATTTGAACATTTCTGGTCTGTCAAGAAAGTACAGACCCTTGTTCTGAGAGATTAGATCTCTTCTGTCTGGAAGAGGGATTGGATTGCAGACCAGAAGGTCCAGCAGATCCGTAAACCATGATCGGCCTGGCCAATAAGGGGTGATCAGTAGCACTTGGCACATTCCCTTTCTTATCTTTTCCAGAACTTTTGGGATGAGAATTGTTGGAGGATACGCATACACGTACATTCCCTTCCAACTTATCGCCAGTGCGTCTACCGCTAGAGCTAGCGGGTCCGGGAACGGTGACACGTAAGTGATCATCTTTGCGTTTTGATTCATCGCAAACAGGTTGACATTTGGCTTGCCCCATTGTTTGAATAGACCCTCCGCTACCGACTGGTTGAGCTGCCATTCCGTCGGATGACAAACCGTCCTTCGACTGAGAGCATCCGCTAGGATGTTCAATCTTCCTGGAATGTGTGCTGCCCGAAGAATAACATTCCTCTCTTGGCACCACAGCAGAAGGTTCCAAATCATCATACACAACTCTGGTGATCTCGTCCCGCCATGGCGGTTCAAATAAGACACCACTGTTGAGTTGTCTGTCCTTATTAGGACAATCTTGTCTTGAATTAGACTCCCAAACTTTCGAAGTGCCAATACCACCGCTAATAGTTCGAGCACATTGATATGTTTCTGCGCATTGGTCCGATCCCATTCCCCTGACACTGACTGATCGTCCAATACTGCTCCCCAACCCGTCGTCGATGCATCCGTGAAGATGGACATCTGTGGTTGAGGAGGTTGTAGAGGAACACCTCGCAGGAGATTCTGTTCCGATAACCACCACTGAAGGTAGAATATCAATGGTTCTTTTACTGGTATCCTCAGAGATAACGGATCCGTTTTCTGAGACCAGAATGACATTAGATACATCTGAATTGGCCTGCGCCTGAGTGCTGCATATGGAACCACTTTCTCCAGAGATACTAGTAACCCCAGTATCCTGAGAAATTGGCGTGCCGTCAGATAGGCTCCTAGAGAAACCGACTCCAAAACTGCAATCAGGCTCTTGACTCTGCTCTCCGCCGGAAAAGCTACGCCGTCCCTGAGATTGAAAAATATTCCCAGATAAACAAACTCCTGGGATGGAGTCAATTCTGATTTCTCTAGATTCACAATCCATCCTAGATCCTTCAATAAGGCTAGGACTACCTGAAGATTGTTGCGCAGAGTGACTGGATTCCCCGCCTTTAGCAGCCAGCCGTCTATGTAAGTATGAACAGCTATGTTTCTCCTGCGAAGTAAAGAAGTCATGGCGAGAACCACTTTGGTGAAGACCCTCGGTGCGGTGGTCAGGCCGAATGGAAGCGCATTGAATTCCCAAACATTTTCTTGGAATGCAAAGCGAAGGTATTTCTGAAAAGTAATTGACATTGGAATATGAAAATAAGCATCCTTCAGATCTATCGACACTCAGCCCTGTCATTACCGCTGCTACAGTCTCCATCTGAAATTTGGGAGAAAGAATAAATTTGTTCAACGGTTTGAGATTGAGAATTGGTCTCCATCCTCCGGTACGTTTCGGAATGAGGAACATTATCGAATAGAAGCCTAGAGAAGACTGATTGCGGACTAGATGAATCGCATTCTTCTGACGAAGAGATTCTATTTCTGAGCAAATGGCATCTAGACGAACTGATTCCCTTGGAACGGGAGTCCATATTGGAGTCGATGTTAACGGAACTAACGATTGATGGATGAGCCAGTCCGGATCGTAGCCGTTTCTTATCCACTGACAGACTAAACAATCTCGCACGACCTGTTCTCATTGGCTTAAGAACAGTTGAAGCCTGCCTCCGACGGTAGGAATCTGCACACAGCTGGCGGTCAAGATTGCACGAGAAGACGCTAAATCGCTTGGGTGAAGATTCTCGACTCCATCCGTTCCTTACGGTAACCGCCGCGGCCCGAACCATCACCCTTCTTGTCATCCTCATACGGCCTCTTATTAGAGGACTTGTACGAGGATGAACGGCCAGGTCCTTGAGAGCCGGATGGCCGATGGGCATCACGGCCAGAAGGACGGAAGGGCGATCTTGGACGCTGCCTCTGCTGCTCCTGTTGGTGTTGCCTGTAGGACTAGCAAACCTGGACCGATGAAAGGCGCAGAAGATAATGCAGCCCTCATCTCCGGTCCTGGTTCTACACAATCGAGAACCATTCTCCGTCGCTCTGCCAATGTCCTGTGATCACCCTTGCCAGGCAATCTTGAGACAGGCGCATGGTGTCCCGACTAACTCCGGGAGCAGCCTCTGGCACCTGCCCACCCTCCGCCGCGCAGATCAGCATACCCTGCAGGACGGTACATCCATGCGAGAGCACAGCCATGGTTGCCCTCGCTGCATCTTCAATGAGCGTCAGCTCATCGAACGGATCTTTATTGGTCTGCGAAACCAAAGGACGAGAACGCCCATTAGACTTCCCAGCCAACGGCCTGTTCAGCGCTTCTCGTTCCCGGATGGAAAGCCATGGAACCCGGGCATACTGATGGTAGGCCTGCTCCGGAAAATGGACCCTATTCCTTATCCCCTTCGGGGCCTTGGGCAATGCATACTCCGGCTGAACCAGACGGTATGCGGCAACTTCCAGCATGTCGGAAGTCTGCGTGTCCAACGGGACTGTTGACATGGCAGAAGAGCCACTTGACAGAGCGCTAGCCGCTCGCTCTGACATCCGCTCCATCGCCGGATCGCGCTGAGATCCAAGATCAGATGCCAACCCGAGACGGTCGGACATCCATCCAAGGACCTGCACCCATTCAGCTTCGGTGCAGAAATCGGATTCGTCCATTAAAGAACTTCCGTTCTCATCCTCCCTCTCTCCCTTGGATGAGAGGGCCACCGACGATCCATGCTGAGAGCTATGAGACACAATTCTACCAACATAGAGCGCATCCATAGCTCGACTACCAGCGGCACCAGTGTCCAACGAATTGCCGGACGCGGATTCCCCGCAGTCCATCGGCTCCAGCACGGGAGTCGGGACCATGACCGCTTTGCCTACGGCAGGTGATGGCATTCCGAGAGGAGCCGTACCCAAAGCCGCCGGGATACTGGTAGGAACTGCAAAACACGGCTCCGCCGACACCTCTGGTTGCACAAACCCCGGATGGAAGATACCCGACAGAACATCGATATCACCATCCGCCTGGCAGACCCGTACAAATCCCGAGGGAGACCCCTGGGAAGTACTGGGCATTGCCGTCATCGAAATATCCGGCATGCCGGAATCTTCCATAAGAAGAAAATCTTCCTCCTCCACTGTCGGCTCTTGAGCCAAGGACAGAGAAGGGGCAGGTGCTTGACCCTCCGCAGAACTAGCCGGACCACCTAAGGGTTGCCCTGCACTAGCTTGCATCAACGGGACCGTGGAATGAAAAGACTCAAACATAGCCTTAAACTGGGCCGCCTATACGCCCAGAGCTGAATCCATGCGGTCATTCAGACGACATAGCCTGGTCCGGCTTAGCCGCCTTATCCCTCGCGATCCTCTCCAGACGCGTACGTCGATCCCGATCAAACTCTGCCACCAGCGCCGATGACCACTTGGTGTGCACATCACATGGGCTTCCCACTTTACACTTCACGCACGCTACACAGTGATGGCCTGAGTACTTGCGCTTCCTGAACCTGTTGCACTTTTGACAAAGCGTGTCCTGGTTCTTTGCTTTCTGCGAACACAGAGAAGAATTAAAACGCTGCACATGACAAATGATGACGAGCAATACGCACAATTGACTTGATAGTAAAAGAATTACTTAGAAAACATTAACTTTCTCTTAAATTAATGATAATCAAGCCTCTAGGCAGGAAAATTTTGAAACTTTATTGAGTGAAAATTAAAAAACAACTTAGATGTTAACTAATGTTAAACAACCAAGAATACAACGCCGATCGCTACAAACACCCTCGACAATGAAGCGAGAGCTAAAAATCGGCGTAAAACAGAGTGCTTAGACACGCCAAGCCAAGCAAGATATTAATCATGGGCGCCGCCATCCTGGCTAAGGACGCATCCTTCTTGAGAGGAAACGAGTCGCAAGAGAAATTAACCGAGTACCCGAATTAAAACTAAAAGTTAACGGGTACATAGCGACTCCAACAATGGCTACCATTTTAAAACAATGTGCCAATTTAAGGAAATTTCAAACAGTCATTATGGCACGAATGTATAAATTCTAGATTCATACAACCTGCCCCTGTGATGATTTTCCTTTGTCCTCCATAATGCCACTAATGACGCACTCCAACAATCCTTGTGTTCGTTTTTAAAATCAAAAATTTTAAGAGCACCAAAACGTGATTTTATTAAGTCGCAAAATAGACGAATCTGTCTGATTGGGAATTGACTCGGCTATGGTAATTCCCGGATACAGTATGGGCAGGACCAGGAGCGTGCTGAGTTTTAATTGTTTATTTTGAGCTAGACTAGATAATAGACATTATCATAATAGCACATCTGGTAAGTATTATTCGAAGTAGAACCATCTTCCACCAAATTTGTTGAAAAATAAACACCATCTTCATTTTTTACTTTAATTTGAAAATTTAAATTTTTGATATCAGAGTGGTAAGGATTAATCGATTACAAACACAACTCACAAGTGAACACTGGTGCTCCATTCTCCAAATACTTATCCAATCCTACCTGCTACCACTAATCCATTATTTGATTTAGAGTTTGCTAATACTTCTAGTAGCCTGTTCCATATATTCATGAAAACAAAGAAACAAGGACTACATACAGCTCCTTAGCACTTTAACACTCAAACCCAATAAAATCACGGCTTCTGCTGTGTGCTTGGGAAATCTCCATTTGCAAACCAAGAGAAGACTATTTTTGAAAATTTACAACTGAAATGACTGGCTCGATAACCGAGCCAGTCATTCTAGTGATAAAGTTTCAACAAGAATTCCGCAGAATTAAATGTCTCACCTGTCTCCTGTTTGTTACAGGGGCATTGACCTTTAACCTTGTGGCCTCCATGTTATCGTGCTGCTTCCTAACATTCTACGTAACCATGTATTCAAGTTTAGTTCCATTAGGATTAACCAATTCTGAAATATAAATGATTTGTTGAATGGAAAAACTTATGGTTGAAAAGATAGAAGTCAAATGTCAATATTAGAATGGCCTTGACCGTTGACCTGGTGACCTCCAGTCACCATCTTGTATCCTCTTGGCAAAAGCAACCATGTACCCAAGTTGTGTTCCATTAGGGTTAAGCAATCCTGAAATATAACATGATAAGATTTGTTATGTCTAAAAACTTAATGTTGAACAGTAGAAGTTTTGTAGAGGTCATACTGACCATAACCTTTGACGTTGTGACTTCAGTGTCAGCATGCTGCTTCCTAAGATTATAAGTAATCATGTATCCAAGTTCAGTTGTAATAGGCTTAACCAATCCTGAAAGAAAAGCTGAGCAGCTTTGCTAAACGCAAAAACTTAATGTTGAAAAAGCAGAGTTCTGTATCAAGGTCAGTGACCCTGACCTTCGACCTTGTGACCCCAGCATCATCATGCTGTTTCCGAACATTATAGGTAACCATGTGTTCAAGCTTAGTTGTAATAGGCTTAATCAATTCTGAAATACAAGCTGAAAAGTTATGCTAAACGCAAAAAATTAATGTTGAAAAAGCAGAGTTCTGTATCAAGATCACAATGACCTTGACCTTTGACCTTGTGACTGCAACATCATCATGCTGCTTCCTAACATCATAGGTAACCATGTAGACAAGTTTAGTTGCAATAGGCTTAAGCAATCATGAAATATAAGCTGAGAAGTTTTGCTAAACGCAAAAACTTAATGTTGAAATAACAGAATTCTGTAGCAAGGTCAGTGACCTTGACCTTTGGCTTTGTGACCCCAACATCATCATGCTGCTTATCATTATAGGTAACCATGTATCCAAGCTTAGTTGCAATAGGCTTAACCATTCCTGAAATATAAGCTGAGAAGTTTTGCTAAATGCAGAACCTTAATGTTGACGCTGCTGCCGTCGGAAAAGTGATACCTACCGGTATGTCTCGCTTTCTGCTTCACAGGCGAGACAAAAATAGTCTTCTCTCGGTCATCAAATGGACATTTTCGAAGAGAAAACATAAATTTTCTTGAAAAGATTCTAGTGTTCTCTTGCGGCCCTCTCACTGACTAGCTCTAACATGGTCACATAGGATCGCAGATTCCAGTCAAGATTTTATATAGTTACATCTTCTATATATTTCCTAGGTAACATAAGTTGACATAAAACAAGAAATCCACTAACAATATTTATTACTAAATAAAGATTATAAATGATATAAATTTCTCAAATGCTAAATTACTTTACTATTAGATGTTATACAGTAAACCTGTCTTAAGTGACCACCTTATGGAACCACAGTAAAACATGTCTTAAATGACCACCTTATGGAGCCATAGTAAAACCTGTCTTAAGTAACCACCTGATGGAACCACAGTAAAACCTGTCATATGTGACCACCTTATGGAGTCATATTAAAACCTGTCTTAAGTGACCACCTTATGGAGCCACAGTAAAACCTGTTTTAAGTGGCCACCTTATGGATCACAAACAATTAGTCACTATAGACAGGTGGTCCCTTAAGATAGCCAGTTATTTGACCACATGTTTTAAGGAACCAACATCATATGCAGCTAAGAAATGGTGGTTTCCATGAGAAATAGAGGGATCTTATCTGCTACTCAAGTATATGACATCATAATCAATTAAATCACTAGGTAGCTGATGTCACAATTATAACAGCATATAATTCTCTCTCATAAAGTCTGTCCAGTGTACAAATTGTATGTCTTTGATGGCTTTACAATTTAATAAACAATCTGTTGAATGTTTTCAAACTAATTTGTTCGGGAGCTGTTGCTGCCTATCACCCAGTCAAATTAGTTTCAGAATATTCAACAACTTTCATGCACAGTTACCTTGAAAGTGGTATTCTGGAAATTCAAGATTCAAAGTATATAGGTCGAATCTGACACTCTGCAGTGGGTGGAGCATAGGTAGAAATGGTCTGGCCATAGCTACAAATGGACCCATCTATTGACCCTAAAAAGACAGGTGGTTGCCGTGAGTATTTTTGAATGTGTTTACATAATGCTCTTACCTTTCCTATAACAGACAGGTCCTGGATGTGCCCCAGCAGACTCCGGACCAACGACAAACATACCTGCACGGAAAAACAAACACGAGCCACCACCAGCAGCCACGGTGTTAATGTCTAGCTGTCAGAAACAAACGTGAAAAGGCAGTTTATAATTAATAATTTGAAAATACAAACGATAAACTGCTAACCTATTGCTTAATTCAACCTAAACGTCATTAATTTACGCTTAGCTAAACTAACTTTTATGTACACCGAGTTATTCATCTAACCAGTGTGGCACGCTATAGTTGCAGCTTAGGCTTGCACCTTGGTCCGAATGTCAAAAACTTAACAGACAGATAAACTGACTGACAAACCAAATGACAAAGTGACAAACTGACTTATACTGATTGCAAAACGTGATTTACCAAATTATGTTTAGCCTCAAATAGTGTTACACTCCCTTTGGATAGAAGAGATAATAATCATTGATAATAGAAAAAAAGAAGAATATGATTAAGTATTTGTTAATTTATTTAACTGCACTCCACAGAAATTCTACAGTGGTCTTGAGAGATGTCCCCTTTCATACCACGAGAATAGTATTTTAGAAAATTTGCCACTGGAATGACTGGCTCAATAGTCGCGCCAGTTATTCCAGTGATAAATTATTTTAAAAAAGGGCTTCTTGGGCTGCAAATGGCCATTTACTATAAGAAAATTGAAATTTTGTTGACTACATGAGTGTCAATGAGTTAATGGCACAAAGGTTTTACCTGAGGTGCCTGAATAGTGATGCCAGCAGTTGTTGAATCAAAGACATGCTCATAGCTCCCATCATAGCGACTCACATCAGTAGACGTTCCTGAATATAATATATAGATAGGGTAAATGCGTTTAACCCTTTAACTCTCAAATCAGCCAAAAATGGCTTCTGCAGTGGCCTTGAGAAATGTCCATTTGCAGACCAAGAGAAGAGTATTTTTTTTAAATTACCACTGGAATGACTGGCTTGATAACCGAGCCAGTCATTCCAGTGACAAATTAAAAAAAATACTCTTCTCTTGGTCTGCAGATGGGCATTTTCTGAGAAAATTAAAAATTTTGGAGCAAATTCGAGGGTTAAAAGTTTAATAGCATGCTAAATGAGAGCCTAATAATTCCATTACAAAATGCAGTACTAGAGACATGTCATTATTGTATGTATAAGATTATCAATTATTGCAGATATAGATAAGCATTGAATAGAAAATAATGAGCAAACAAAGCTTATATTTAGGGCTAGATTATGAAGATGTGGTCAGAGCGGAGTGGATAGAGATGAAGAGGAGAATGATTTGATCTGTCAGTCAAGTATGTGATGTCATTATCAAATACTAGAAGATGTATTAGATAACGTCACAATCAGTATAATGTAGAGCTCCTGATCATGAACATTGTGCGTACGAATTGTATATTTTTGATGGATTTACAACATAATAAAAATTCTATTCAATATTTTGAAACTAATTTGACTGGGAGCTGATGCTGCCACATGCAGTAACAGATTTCTAGAGATTCAAAATATTCAACAGGTTACCTATATAATTACCGTAAAATCTAGATTCTGGTTATTCAGGTTTCAATGTTTCAAATTGATTACAGAATGTGTAAAAAGAGGGTGGAGCTTAATTAAAGATGTGTGGGCCATAGCTGGAAATGAATCCATATATTCATCCTGCTTACTGTAGCATGGATCGGCCGGATGGGTACGGACCATCCCAGCTCGGCTGGGTATGGAACAACTGCTCCGGGTACATTCCAAGCACACGCACCCCTGGGTAGGATAGCACGCGTGTATAGAGCCATATGGGAGCGGTTTTCTATAAAACGACTAAGTCCGTGAGATCGCGTAGCGCACACGTCAGAGCTTCCCTGACAACACGTGTTAGCGTTGGGAAAGAATGCGTACTTGTAGTGTACCGAGTTGATGCACGTGATTTCTTTAAATCACTCCATTCTCGTCGTTCTTGGTACCTATCAGGACCAGAATGGGATGAGGAATGCAAAACTTTACCCTTTTAAAATGTGACCAGAAATGGCCAAGTTATACTTAAAAGGCTCATTGAAATTATTTTCAAAATATTACTGGGACGTCGTAATCGCGTGTATGTATTAAATGAATGGGGAATGTGCCTATCACGTGATAGTATCGTCACCCTTTTTAGCTGCGTACTGATTGGCTACAGATCGTCCGCTGATTGGCTGGGTGTCCTGCCTCTGACGTCAGAGTAGCATAAAAGGAGCGCAAATGCAAGAATCGAGACCACACTTCGGCGAGAGAGAGCAAGTGGTAGGTTGTGTGGCCAGATCAGTGCTAGACATGGGAAACTGCTTACTGACTTTGGCTCCCTATTAGCCGCAGCAGTGCCTTTCGGAATGCAGATCTCCTGCGCCGGTGAGCAGCCTTGAACATCCGCGATTAAGTTTCTGTAAGCTCTTGGACAGCCATCCGAGGGCAAAATAACTAAATAAGAACTCCCTTTCCAGAACACTCACAGAGGAGCTTCCCTGCGGATGGGCCTTGCGGGTCTGATGTAATTCTACAGGATGTAGAGCCAAGATGATTTTTGGTGGATAACTCGCCAGATTTTCTGGACCACGCTGAAAAGTGGTATCAAACTTCCGCGCAGCATGTCGTGTGTTTTAATTAACTTTTAGATCACAGTCTGGTGGGACTCTGCCTGGTACACCGCAAGAGCTATGTGATGTATCATGTACAGTGTACCCAGTTATGTACATGCATTATTTAATTACAACTGTAGCCCTCTATGTTACGGGCAACTTTCACACTTCCGTTACTGGATGGACACTTTTTAACATACTCCTTAATTATTGTATTAGCTATTATGACTATCTAGTGGACATCTGACTAGTCATTCTTTTGCACCGTCTTTGAGAGTGAGCCGCTTCAACAGTTCACCTGCGGAGATTTCCCAGCAACTTCAGAATTGTGCCATCTCGCGTTCCTCATTTGTAACGCAGCATCTACAGTGATTTATGAACTTTATCCGTACCGATGATCAATAGGTACTCAAGTAGCTATACCATTGTATCATTATATTTATTCATTCATTCCTTTATAGGTACTGATGAGTAATAGATACCATCCAGGTCATCTGAGACCGCATTTTATAGTTTATATCTTTTTACTGTAAATATTATCCTTATTTTTGTACTTACAACTAATGAGCACTGAAAAGTCCTATGACCTGATTTACTGATGACACTGTGAGTTAGTTATGTATATGGCAAGCAGCCATCCTAGTTATTTTGTTTTGTTTATATAAAAACTCTAGGACCGCAGTACGCTAGGCTATACTATACAGCAACATTATATCCACATCACTATTCCCCAGCATCAATTTTACAGATGTCACTGTTCAGAATCACATTGCTTGAGCCTGACATGTGATCAACTAAACCTGGCTATTCTCGCTCGATAGCATAGGTTTAAAGTAGTTAGGGACAATCTCTCCGTAAGAGACATTTGTGTAAGCCCCTTTTCTGGATATAGTGGATATGTAACACCGCACACCGGCTAGGTTGTGTAAAATTGGTCAAATAACTTAGGGTCTCTTATTATATTGAGCGATTGTCTCTTTCTACGCTCCTCCAGCCGCAAGGCGTAATAATTGTCTGGAACTCCCATCGACACGTTGGCATGATCCGACTTTGGGAAACTATTGGGGTTTCCAAGCGGTGAAGACCAAAGTGTCGATTTCGCATACATCCCCTCTGTATCTTCGGATACTAGTTAGCTTAGATAACCCCGCCAAAGTAGGAAGCACTGCGAAAAGATATATATTATATTAAAACTTGGTTGCAGTGCATCTCTGGGCATTCTGAAACCTAACCCTAAGGACAGGCAAATGTTAGTTCCCTGACACACGTGTGACGGATGGGACGCAGATCTCCATCTAACTCTGTACAGTGACTGGGTGCGGTCTTGGAATCCACCACGCCATCACGGGAAGGTCACCAGAGATGGATATCTGCCTCCTACTCCTGCCATAAAACTCTTATGCGCTTTTCAAATTGCTTGTGTAAATGATAACTTGTCCTAGTGATGTTGTATGTGGTTGCGGGGTGATATGTAACCAGATCGTTATGTCATTCTGAAGCTGTCACTCCGTAACATGTCCGCACACTGCCTTTCTGAGTGAGATGCTCTGTAGGGTGACCTTCGGGAAACTGAGCATCCTCGCCAGTTAGACTTGTGTCAAAAGATAGGTAGAAATCCCTGCCACTTGCGGCCAAAGCTTGGAAGTAAATCTAACAACTAAATGGTAGGTTAGAATTTAGAAGGACCGCATAAATAAAGCAGCAACTACCAATACAGTATCTTGGATCTACATAAGATGACGGCCTTTGAATTCTTCGAAAATCATCCGGCCCATATTCACATAATGCATTAATTATAATTTCACTAGGTTGACACACACTACACTTAGAATGTTTGAACAAGAGTGGCCCTTTTTGCCAGCTTGCTTCCTCCGCTTTGGCATTGAAGGCATTTTCCTGTGATGGAGGCCCGCGCGAGGCACTTTCCTCTCGCAACTATAATATTTTGTTAGCGGTATAATGGTTTATATTAAACTACATAAGTAGCCTCGTTAGGACGCTCCCTTGCAGGGATACCTCACGGATATACACGGATCGGTGAGGTACCTCTGACGAACCCACGTAAACAAGACACCAACTTTGTTCTATGTGCTGTATATTTTCTCTCATCTACGAGCAAACGAGTACCATTGTTTGTATAGTATATATATTTTTGGATTAATTAGCATACTGGTGACACTAATAGTTGGGATGAGACCGTGAGGCTCAATCTCGGTGGCAATGGTCGCACGGCCCCACTGGAACGTTATCGTTCCACCGGCTCTAGAAGTCGGTCTTTGTACTTTTCAGAGTCGCGATATGGGGTCCGATAACCCCAAGAACTGCAGCTAATCAGCCCTCCCACGCATCCTGTACATGTGGTGCAACGGTGTGGAACAGCAGAACGAACCAGCGCGTACCCCCACAAGCTACATTACACTAGTAGACAATGCCATATGTAAAGGCTATGTGGTATTTTCAGATTTCAATCAGCCTGTCAGGATATATGTTTTTAATTAGCTTAACCGTAATGCATTTCTCCATGCTATGAGTTGCCGTGATTTAATAAAGAAATTTGGATGTGTGCACCCACATGCTTCAATGCAATCCACAAACTAGATTCCAAGTAATATGATATAAAATAAATATAACTTTAGCTATTATAGGAATAGTACGCAAAACATTTATTATTTTCATTTTCAATAACACATTTACAAATTGACAATGGATGCATACATGATTTCGTTCACTGGAAAAAATAGTTTTGCTATGAATACCAGTTCTAAACCATGACAAACAGAAATTTGATCACGTCTGTATGTACTACTAATAAACCATATCATGAGCATGGGTATGAATAACAACATAATATCTCTGGAGGAGCAGTGCTCTAATAACTTTACACTGAGTATTTTTGGATGCAAAGTCTGAATGGTTTGATGGATGTTTGCCTCCTCCTTTTATACACTCTGGCTTGGGTACTGGTCATGAGCGCAGTGCCCCTTTATTAGGTGCCCTGATGCTGGTTGTCAGTACTCCTGGAGTACCAGTATCTGATATGCGGTGCTCCAGGTGTGGGCACCTATGTAACCAGATATGAGTTACCGGTACTTACTGTGTTGATGCCTGTGTGCGGGCACCTCAGTTCTGGTGGCGGTGTCATTTTGACCATAGAACATCAGCTGCAGTGCCCGGCATGCTGTTAATGGTGCCTGTGTGGGCAAAGGGGGGGTGATTTTTGTAGGTATCCATTTTTTGCCCACTTGGGGATCACAATCGCACATGGAGAAATGCAGCACAAACTCACAAAATGGTGACAACTCAAAGAACAGCACTGGATTCACCGACTACATTGTATGGAACCACAAGGCATCAAGAATGCAGGATAGGGAAGCATTTAATGGACGCACGACTGGCCGCACACAGGCACACATCTTTTGAACTGGGCGGTGAGCGCCGCATCCATGACTGAGTTATTATTCTTCCCCATTCTCCTATGTCATGAGCTTGTTTTAGACTCATTTTATATCGCATTACCGTTATGTCCTCTGTATTCCTATAACATACATTGGTATCATACCAACCCCATGCCACCATGCAGAAATTACTGACTAATGTCATCTACAAAACCGTGCAATGCAGTATTCAGGTAAGCTCTATACACAAGGCAGGGTATATTTACAAGCGGTTATTTTCTAACAAGCCTTCTGTAAGTATTGTTTTCCAATATGTGTCTTTTACCTGAGAATCTAAATGTTTAGAGATTGACAGTTAAAATCTCCATTAAAAACTAACAGAAGCAGCTGAAACTAAAACGTGATCTATAACTTCACACAACAAAGCAGGATACAAAGTTTCAGTTATATATGGTGAAGGAGAACGAAAAATTCTTGAAAGCTGATATATGTTTGCATTTCATAAGTCGAAAGGGGACATAACTCCATCAAAAATTTACACAAATGCCTGAAACTTGAACGTGCTCTGTAATTTCTCATAACAAAGCAATGTAGCAATTCTTCATAGAATATCGTGAAAGACTACGCAAAAAAGTGCAGAAAATTAATATTTTTATATATATATTTTATATTTATACTAATGATTTTCCTTATCTTGATGGAGTGCGAAAAAAAGTGCAGAAAGCTGAAAGGGGCCATAACTCCATAAAAGATTGACGCATACACCTGAAACTCAAACTTGTTCTGTAACTTCGCATATCAAAGCAATGCACCGATTCTCAGTTGAATACCTTGAATGACTGCGAAAAAAAGTGTGGAAAACCAATTGTGAGAGGTGGAGTGCAAACCTATAGTACCCCTGGTTTTACCGGTATGGGACTAATAAATGTATCATTTCAAAGAATGTTTGATAAGTACTAAAATAGATAAAATGTACTGATTAATAAAAATTCCTTACACTCATGAAAACAAACAGTTTATGATATCATTAGTTAATTACCACAAGATAGTATGAACTTCATGTTGATTATATTGAAAATAATTCCAGACAGATTTCATATTCTCCTCAATTGAAATCATGTCACTGATAATTCAAAATGAAAAGCTGGAGGCTACAGAAACATATCTCCTTAAGTGAGAATTACCTCCCATGTCAAAGCCAATCACTGGTAGATTTGTCTCCCTTTGATAAGTGGTTAACGCATAGCCGACAACACCTCCAGCCGGTCCTGACAGAATGGCACGAGAACCATTAAAACTGAAAACACACATAACCGACTGATAAGAGGATCTACGTGCAATTTTTAAGAAACCTATTCCCTCAAATTTGTTTTAAAAACTTTAAATTTTCTCGTAGAAAATGTCCATGTCCAAAAGATTATTTTTGAAAATTTACCACTGGAATTTGGTGATAGAGCCTGGTTTGGTCACTGGCTTGGTCATAGAGCCAGTCATTCCAGAGGTAAATCTTCTTTTGGTTTCCAAATGAACAGTTCCAAGACCCCTGAAGAAGCCATTTTTGGCTACCTTGGGTGTTAATGGGTTAGGTTAACCCTTTAATGACTAAATTTGTTGAAAAAATTAAAATATTTACTTATTGAATGTCTATTTGCAGGCCAAGAGAAGGCTATTTTTGAAAATTTAGCACTGGAATGACTGGCGAATGACTGGCTCAGTTATTGAGCCAGTCATTCCAGTGGTAAATTTTCAAAAATAGTCTTCTCTTAGTCTGCAAATGGACATTCCCCATGACCACTGCAGAGGCCAGTTTTGGCCGGCTTCGTCCATAAAGGGTTAATATTATGTGATTTCAAACCTGTTTGTTAAAAATTTATCACGGTTATTGTGAAGGATAGCATCACTGAATTCTGCAACACTGCTTCCACAACTATTAACCCTTTAACAGTCAAATCTCCACAAAAATATTAAAATTTTTACAAAAAAAAATTTCTTTTTGCAGAGTAAGAGAAGCATGATTATGAAAATTTACTTTAGTATTGACTGGCTGAGCTATTGAGTCAGTCATTCAAGTGGCACATTTTCAAACAATAATTCTGTGGAATTAAATGTCTCGCCTGTTTCCTGTTTGTCACAGTGGCATTGACCTTGTATTCAAGTTTAGTTCCAATAGGATTAACCAATCCCGAAATATAAATGATTTGCTGAATGGAAAAACTTGAGGTTGAAAAAGCAGAGGTCAAATAGCAATATTAGAATGGCCTTAACCTTTAACCTGGTGACCAGCATGTCACCATCCTGCATCCTCATGGCATAAGCAACCATGTACCCAAGTTGTGTTCCATTAGGATTAAGCAATCCCGAAATATAATATGATAAGATTTGCTAGGCCTAAACACTTAACATTGAAAAATAACAAAGATTTGTAGAGGACAGAATGACCTTGACCTTAGATGCTGTGACTTCAGTGTCAGCATGCTGCTTCCTACCATTATAGGTAACAATGTATCCAAGTTTAGTTCCAATAGGATTAACCATTCATGAAATCTAAGTCAAGAAGTTTTGCTAAATGCAAAAACTTAACATTGAAGAAACAGTTTTGTATCAATGTCACAGTGACCTTCACCTTGTCACATTAGTGTCATCATGCCGCATCATAACAGTATAGTCAACCACATAGTCAAGTTTCGTTGCAATAGCATTAATTGATCCTGAAATATAAGCTGAGAAGTTTTGCTAAACACAAAAACTTAACATTGTTGACGCCGTCATCGAAAAAGTGACACATATATGTCTCCCTTTCTGCTTCGCATGCGAGACAAAAATAGTCTTCTTTTGGCGCGCAAAAGGACATTTTTCAATCCTACGGCAGAAAACATTTTTTGCAAGCTTGAATGTTACTAGAAAGCTACATGTATCTATACTGATCTCTTGAACTGACAAGCTCATTAAATACATACAAAGGGGGATAATGTGAGTCTAAATTCATTCATACAGCAGTTACTTCCCTTGAATAAAAAAAGAGCAAACTTGCTTTAGCCCTCAAATTTATTCAAGATTTCAATTTTTCATAGAAAATGTCCAGTTGCAGACCAAGAGAAGACTATTTTTGAAAATTTACCACTGGAATGACTGGGTCGAGGTTATCGCGCCAGTCATTCCAGTGGTAAATTTTCAAAAATAGTCCTCTTTTGATCTGCAAATGGACATTTTTCAAGACGACGGCAGAAGCCGTTTTTGGCTGATATAAGTGTTAAAGGGTTAATTGACTTATAGATATTCTGACAACAATAATAACTTATCACGATATGTAACACAAATATTTGCTCATCCTAAATTACTATGTAGGATTAAAGCATCAATACAACAAAGATAACTTCCTGGTTGGCTTTAGAATCTAAGCTCATTCAGTATCCTTTGTGAAATCAGTCCCTTCATCTGCCTTCAAAATGACCACAAGGTATCATCGTCACATTATACATTGAAAACCAGTTTCTGAGAAGATTGAATAACGAGATAAACTTACCTTTCAACAGGTGTTAAACCGCCATCAGACTGCATAAACATTACTCGCAGCTTCTGAAAAACAATATACATTTAACTGCTCATGCCATGACAAGCATAGATAAATCATCTTAACATTGTACTAGCCATGCCTCGCCTATTTCTAGCTAAGATCCTACTACTTTTTCTGTGTGTTAGAATCAATTTATATGCTTTGAATCCTAATTTCTCAGAATCCCATTTTCAAGGTAAGTACAGCAATAACGCCCAGTCACATTAGTTTCAAAATATTTGACAGAACATTTATTAAATAGTAGACATACAATTCGTTTACGTGACAGACGTTTTACTGTTCATGACGGAGCCAGACAGGTCACTATGTATTGTAACATCAGCCTATGTGATGAAATTGAGTATGATATCATATAATTGAGTGACAGATCAGATCTTTCCATTGTTCAACATGGCCAGCCTTTGATTTTAGATGGATTACTGCTAACTAGGTGAAATCATCAAGACTATATGATTAAATGTGTCCTATGACAATATCAGTAGATATAAACACTGACCTCTAAGCCACCTTGAAATCCCTGTGAGAAGCCACTCACATATTTCTTGATACATGGTGTTAGGTATGCGTCAGCACATGCTGAAAGAAATTTCACATACATGAGTTATTAGCCATACGATCTCTGTGTTTCAATATCAAGGCAACATATATAGAAAAGTTGGTGAAGATTTTACGTATTAATTGGATGAAGGCTATCAAATTATTTCAATGAAATTATATTCCAAGCCTTCAATAGCATATTTTAAACATGTTCTTGTATCTGTTATGTAGTGTTGAATGTGTTAATTGTATGTATGAACATTAGGAGGAACAAGAGCAGTCAGAGATTGTTAAACACCACAATTTCAAAGATTTAATCAAATTCTTTTTTATTGGATCAAGACCAAAGGTATGAAATCCTACATGTAGTTTCTGGGAATACCTTTCTTTGTGCTACGATTTCACAGATATAACAGGGACAGAAATACATTACCATCGTGGATCTAGAGTAATAAAACAAAGACAACATTAAGAATCTTATACTTAGCTTATCTATGGCGACTTATCCACTTCAGACATGGGGTAATTGTTATTTGTAATTGTAATTGGCTGTAATTTAATTACTTTTTCAAGTAATTGATTGTAATTGTAATTGAGAAGCAAAAAAAGTAATTGTAATTGGATTGTAATTAATTACATTTGAAAATTTTGTAATTTGTAATTTGTAATTTTAATTACTTTATCAATTACATACAAAAATTGAAGGTCTGTTTGATGCCGACACATAAATTAATATTAATTCTTCACAACAAACCCCAATGCATTAGGAAGGTACACAATGTATAACAAATCACATTATCATACATACTAATTTTTTTATTTTTACATTAATTTGACAGGAAGTTGTTGCTGCCTTCCTGCTCCAGTCAAATTAGTTTCAAAATATTAAACAGAAATATTGATTAAAAATGCACATGTGATTTTTTGTATTTATTCTTTGGGCTAAAACTCAAAGGCTTATTAACATTAATTTGTCTGGAAGCGCTTGCTGTGTGACACATTTGACTGGAAGCAGTTGCTATCTAAGGCAGCAACTGTGTCATACTGCAAACACTTCAAAATATTAAACAGGATATTTGGGAGAATGTATGTGCTTTTTCACATTTGCTCTTTCAGCTTCAAATGGTTAAGTAAAATAAATTTGAGTGGAAGCTGTTGTTGCCTTACTGCTCTAGTCAAATTAGTTTCAAAATATTAAACATATATTTATTAAGAATGTACATGTGATTTATGGTATGGTTCTTTGAGCTTAAAGGCGTAATTAACATTAATCTAACTGGAAATATTTGCTGCCATACTCTGTTGTTGCCTTAGGCAGCAACTGCTTCCAGTTAAATTAGTTTCAAAATATTAAACAGGGTATTTGGTAAAATGCATGTGCTTTTTTCATATTTGCTCTTTCATGTTCAAATGGTTAAGAAAGCTACTGAAATTTGAAAATAATTTTACTGGAAATCAAAGCTGCCTTAGACAGCAACAGCTTTCAGTCAAATTGCTATCAAACTAGTCAACCACATTTTCCAGACGTTTCATTGAAAGGTTTAATTCGTAAATTACAATTATGACACCTGCGTATTATGACACATGGTGTCCTTTATAAACATGCTTTTAAAATGCAAACAAAAATTTCATATCCTCATGGTCTGTGAACTAGATCAGTCTAAGACCTTTAACTCTAAATTGCTGACATGTCTGAGGAGTTGTACTATATTTTGAAGTGAGAAATTGTAGCTGTTTAACATAAATCAATGCACAAACATATTATTCTAAGGACCTTAGTTCACATAGTAATACTAACTTAGTATGCCTATATTTACTTTACCACTGGGGATGAGTATTATTGATAGGGCTAACTCCACCAGTGGTCAGCAATCCCCTCAGAGGTCTGATTTTATCCATTCACAAAAGTTTTTTGTTGATTTTATTGGTGGTTTTGTAGACACCCTTTCAATTATACAGATGAGATATTACAAATTCTGTTCACATTATAAGAATTATTCAGTTGAATATTTTGAAAATAGCTGAACTAAATGTCGCTGGTTGCATACATGTAGGGAGCAAGCGCTCTCAGTCGAATTATTTAAAAAATATTAAACTGAATATGTCAGACATCCTAAAGAATTTTCTCCTTGAAAAGGGTTAATACCTCCTGGTCTATTTTCTATAGGGTGCAGTACATTAATTCTTTAAAACTCAAGATTTGTCAATTGAAAATCTTCTGCTCAGTGATTGTCCATATGTAGGCCAAGAGAAGAATATTTTCTTTAAATTCAACTCTGGAATGAGTGGCTTGGGTAGGGAGCCAGTCACTCCAGTGGTAAATTTAAGACAAGAAGCCCAAGGGGCATGTGTCGCTCACCTGGAACACTGCACATTTTTGTCAAAATTGTTGGTGGGTGGATTAGGAGTAGTCTTTTAAATGAGTTTGTGGACATTTTTGCTAGTCCAATATGGCGGCCAAACATGCCACATTTTGATTGGTCCACTTCTGCCATGTTTCTGACTAAGCTCCTTCCCTTGAACAAACTTTAATGGCACTCAGTGCCTAATTATATCTCCCAAATTTCGGCCCAATCTGCTCAGTGTTCTGGAGTTGTTTTGGCCAAAAATAGGTTATCCAAGATGGCCGCCAAACCATTTTGCCAATCAAGTTCCCTTGAACAAACTTGGTGCAGCTCTTGTCCTAGATGATATTTCATGCGTTTTGAATCAATCCCCCAAACGGTTTTGGAGAAGACCTTTAAAGACATTTCTAAAAATCCAAGATGTTGCGAAAATACATTTTAAATTTCCCATTGCTTGAGTATGGGAGATTTTGGCGGGTAAATGATCCAAGATGGCCGCTAAACCATTTATCCGACAGTCTCGAAAATGGCAAATTTGAAATCACAATACGCACAAAAATACATAAAACCAATTTTTGCCTCAAAATCAATCAAAAAAAATAATACAATATGGCCGCCAAACACGCTATATATTGATAGCCCCATAGTGGCCATTTTATTTTACGGATCAACTTCTCTTGAACAAACTTTAATGGCCCTTAGTCCCTAATCATATATCATAAATTTCCGCCGGATCGCTTCAGCGGTTCTGGGGAAGAAGTTGTTTTTGCGAAAACGAGGTTATCCAAGATGGCCGCTGAACCATTTGGTCAATCAAGTTCCCTTGAACAAACTTGAGTGAGCTCTTGCCCTAGATCATATTACATGAGGTCTGAATTGATCCCTCAAACGGGGTTAAAGATTTTTAAAGACATTTCTAAAAATCAACCAAAATCCAAGATGGCCACCGGCCAAATTGGCTTCGTTTGAACAAAATGAAATTTCTATGCCATAAGGATGCTTCCTGCCAAATATAATTCAAATCGGCCCAGTAGTTCTCGAGAAGACATCTTAAATTTCCCATTGCTTTAGCATGGGAGCTTTTGGCGGGAAAATGATCCAAGATGGCTGCCAAACCGTTTATCCAACTGTTTCGAAAATTGCAAATTTGGGATCAGAATACCCAAAAAACTATATAAAACTAATTTCGGCCTCAAAATCCATCAAATAAAACAATCCAATATGGCTGCCAAACACACTATATTTTGATTGGTCCACCGCGGCCATGTTTTTTGACGAATCAACTTCTCTTGAACAAACCTTAATCACCCTTAGTTGCTAATTATATATCACAAATTTCGGCCTGATCGCTTCAGCGGTTCTGGGGAAGAAGTCGTTTTTGCGAAAACTAGGTCATTCAAGATGGCCACTCAACCATTTGGTTAATTAAGTTCCCTTGAACAAACTTGATTCAGCTCTTACCCTAGATCATATTTCGTGAGTTCTGAATCGATCCCTCAAACGGTTTGGGAGAATAAGATTTTTAGACATTTCTAAAAATTGGCCGAAATCCAAGATGGTCCCCGGCCAAATTGGCCGATCGGGTTTATTTGAAAAAAAATTGAATCTCTATGCCTTAAGGATGCTTCATGTTAAATATAATTGAAATCGGCCAAGTAGTTCTCGACAAGATATTTTAAATTTCCCATTGCTTTAGTATGGGAGCTTTTGGCGGGAAAATGATCCAAGATGGCCACCAAACCGTTTATCCAACAGTTTCGAAAATTACAAATTTGAGATCAGAATACCCAAAAACCTATATAAAACCAATTTCGGCCTCAAAATCCATCAAATAAAAAAGTCCAATATGGCCGCCAAACATGCTATATTTTGATTGGTCCACGGCGGCCATGTTTTTTGATAGATCAACTTCTCTTGAACAAACTTTAATGGCCCTTAGTTCCTAATCATATCTTCCACATTTCGGCCCGATCCCTTCAGCGGTTCTGGAGAAATTATTTTCGCTAAAACTAGGTCAAACAAGATGGCCGCCAAACTATTTGACCAATTAAGTTCCCTTGATTAAACTTGGTTGAGCACTTGCCCGAGATCATATATCATGAGGTTTCCTTCAATCCCTCAAGCGGTTTCAGAGAAGTTCTAAAGACGTTTCTAAATATCGGCCAAAATCCAAGATGACGACCGGACTAATTGGCCGATCGGCTTCATTTGAACAAACTTGGACCCCTATGCCCTAAGGATGCTTCCTGCCATATATAATTGAAATTGGCCCAGCGGTTTTTGAGAAGAAGTCGTTTAACGGAAAAGTTGGCGGACACACGACGGACCGTCGCCACGACATAAGCTCACTTGACCTTTCAGGCCAGGTGAGCTAAAAATAGTATTTTCTTACCCTACAAATGGACTGCTCAAGACCACTTCTCAAGCCAGATTTGCTAGGGTATGGATTGACTACATAACGGCCATTTAACAGCCTATTCAGGGTCAATATTCTATCTTTTATTATGTCGATAGCAAAGAAACTGGTGTAGATTCTTCTACAAGATTCGTGGACGATATTGCTGTCTATGAGACTATGACAGCAACATCTTCCACCAAATTTGTTGAAAAATGAACATCAGTTTATCTTTTAATTTAATTTAAATTTTAAAATTTTGACATCAGGGTGATACAGGTTAAGGGTTAATGAGAGTACATGCAGACATGAGACAGATTATTTTCACACAGAATATATCCATTTGCATATCAAGAGAGGGATATTTTTGAAAATTTACCACTGCAATGTCTGGCTCTGTTATCGAGTTAGTCATTCTAGACTTTTAAACATAGCCTTCTCTTGGTCTGCAAATGGACATTTATCAAAACCACTGCAGGTACAATTATGCTAGTAAATTAAAAATAAAGATATTGGTTAATTTCAAAGTAAAATATGAGTGCATAAAATTCTTTGTGTATTTATTCAGCGCACACAGGCACATTCACACACTTGTCATTGCTTAGAAACATATTCATACACACATATTGGTAAAAAGTCATTGTAATTGTAATTAATTACTTTGCAAAGTAATTGTAATTATAATTAATTACATTCACAAAATGGAGTAATTGTAATTGTAATGTAATTGACCATTTTGCAAAGTGTAATTGTAATTAATTACATTGGCAATGTAATTGGCGCATGTCTGATCCACTTACTGTGAATACATGTCTGTTATTCACACATGTAACCCATTAACACTCAAGCTGGCCAAAAATGGATTCCGCAGTTATTTTGAGAAATGCCCATTCGCAGACCAAGAGAAAAATATTTGTTTAAATTTAACACTGGAATGACTGGCTCGGTTAACGAGCCAGTCATTCCAGTGATCAATTTTCAAAAGTCCTCTTCTCTTGGTCTGCAGATGGACATTTTCTATGATAAAATTTTAATTTCGTTGATTAAATATGCATGTTGGGTTAAAGTATTAACATTTATCAGCCATATAGTTTTTAACCCATAGCACTCTGGTGCCAAAATTTTCAAATTAAATTAAAAGATGAACTGGTGTTCATTTTTCAACAAATTTGGTGGGAGATGGTGGTGTTGTAGACAGTAACATCTTCCAGCAAAATTGTTGAAAAATGTACACCAGTTTCTTTGATATTGACACAGTAAAAGATAGAACATTGACATCAGAGTGCTAAGGGTGAACCACCAGTCAATACGATTTGGCCTATGTTATGAATACAGTACAGCTCAATAATAAGTTCCCAGTAACATGTTTCCAAAACAAAAATGGAAACAGGTTAGTTAGTACAATTTTTAGTGCGATGTAAGAAATGTTCTATTGAACAATTTGAATCTAATTTGATAGGAAAGCCCTGAGGCAGCAATGGCTTCCAATAAAATTAAGTCCAAAATATTCAACAGCACATTTTATTTTGTTTTGGAAACATGTTAAGTTATTCCTGAGCTGTACTGCATGACACCTGTATATCCTCGTGGCACAATCCTGACCATTGGCATCACATCTGATGATAGAGAAACATGGTGAAAGCCCAAACTCTTTGCCAGTTCTCCAATCTTCTGTTCGTGGGCAACAAATCTGACAACGAATATATACCAACACATAAAACATGCCATACTGATTTATCATAAGAAATATCCTAACATATACAAGAACGCTAAAGCGTGATTTGTCATGACAAGACATTCTAGTGTACAGTTTCATTGAAATCTGATGATATATATATATATGGGGGAGAATGAAGGAAATTTAAATTTCCCTTTCTCCGAGATCTAACAATACTCACCATTCTGTTACCTCTGATATACAGCTGGCCCTGACAGCTGGCTCTAGGACTATAAACTTAGAAAGCTTTACCGACTCCTTGGAACTGGGTACCCGGCAGTTGGGAGCCATACGAGACGGCTCCCTCGGCGACCAGTCCAGAACCCCGTCCAAGGACAGGGTCCGAACCAAGCATGGGGAGAGACCCCCCAACAACTTTCGGCAGCAGGGATGACACCAGTGTGGGCAGAACGCTATGCAGAAAGCCCTGCATAGCCGGACCAAACCATGCCGGCGGTGCCATCTCCGCCACCTCCAGCTGAAGACGTGGAGCGCCCCCAAGAGCCGAAACGGACGCTCCACGATTTAATTTTGGTCCGCCTGACCCCGCGTCAGACCCAGCCACGTCCTTCTGGGCAAGGAACTTCATCATCATATCAACGGACCACACTGCACATATATTACACCTATTGTCAAGGTTACATAACGCACACCGAAAGCAGACATGGTCCTTAAACAGGACCCAGACGAACTTGTGGCACTCGTCACATGATGGCGGGGCTGGCTTGGCCTATAAATAAGCACAAACCTACAATAAGCAAGCGGAATGAGACAAAGATGGAAGGCAGACAATTAATTCTCAAATATATTGACCATAAATTAACTGTAACCCTCCCGCACCCCACCCCGCAATGTTACAGCAAAGATCACATTGATTATGACGACAAGAACGAAGCGGCCTAAATACACCATAAACTGATCCTCTAGGATGTATCACGGAACCAGGAATCATATCGCATAGCATTCGGGGTATATTTACCAATAAACATAATTATACTCCTAACGAAAGCCAAAACGATATGTGAAGAAACAACAAAATGAAACAAACTGCTGTAGCACACGGTAAAACCGCAGACCACACATCTTAATCAAGAATTTTGAAACCACCGATCATTGCAAACAGATCGTGATAACACGCAAAACTTGAAATTCCAAAGTTTTCTGGTACCATTTTAGTACGCAGCACCTAGAATAAGATGCGCGAATTAATGAAAAATTTTCTTCACATAAACATCCGAGCAACACGGGTGTGATGTCACCCGCTCGGATCTTACGGAGAACGACGTCAGCCGATATTCGTGTTAAAAATACCGTAGCAAACACCTATTTTCATATCTGCCGATTGCCTGTTGGGGTTTAAAGAAGGCGATCATCCGGCATATTTCGTTGTTAACACACATCCCATCTTCTTAGGGGTTAGAAATTGGAACATGCGACACAGACAAAATTTTAGAGACCTAAGTCTTTTAACTATGGAATAATAAGGAAATATACAACCTGGTTATCATCGCCGGTATCCATATTAATCCAAATATCCTTGTAGAAACGCACTAGCTATCACAATAAACCACAGACAAAAAGACTTAGATTTAATTTCTCAAGATCTTTCCAACTGCAAAAGCATGTATTCCTCTTGTTGCTATGCAAACAAGAATGAGCTCTATGGTAGACGGGTACTCAGCAGTTGGGAGCCGAGTACCCAGTTCCAAGGAGTCGGTAAAGCTTTCTAAGTCTATAGTCCTAGAGCCAGCTGTATATCAGAAGTAACAGAATGGTGAGTATTGATCGAAGGAGAAAGATGACACCTTCACGCCGGTCTCCTCCGTAAGTACCAACTTTGTTGGGAAACTAAGTCATCAAGGATTGCAGACTGACATCCGCATACAGAGGCAACTCTGATTATGTCTACCCTTCTTCAAACTAGAAACTGTGCTCGACATCCTCGGACGACGCAATCTTCCCAGGAGCTTACCATAGCTACGTGGAATGTACGTGGTCTGAGTGCAATATCAGAGGCAAACCTTAGGTGCAGACTGTGAATGCTATAACATCGATATTGCATGCATTCAAGAGACTAAAGTAGCTAAACACTCAGAGCAACAACTAGAGACAGGCCATAAGCTAGTGCTCATGGAGCAAAAACAGGCCACATACCGGGGCTTAGGCTTCATACTCGGACCAAGGGTCTTGGATCATGTCATTAGTTTTGGATACGTCAGTGATCGCGTAGCATTCATCGACCTGGCTATACCTATGCGAAAACACACCGCCGCTAAGTGTCGAATTGTCAACGTATACGGCCCAACTACCGAAAAAGCCAAATATAATCCAGCAACATTAGATTCCTTCTATGCAGAACTGAGCTCCGCCATTACAATCCCAGCTAGATGGCAACTGTTCGTGTGTGGCGATTTCAACTCCAAGCTGGGTAAACTTGGAATTGCGGACAAAAGTTCAGGACTTGGTTTATGCATGGGATCCTATGGAGAGGGCACACGCAACAGCAATGGAGACGCACTGGTGGCATTCCTTAGTTCCAGTGGCCTATTTGTCACAAATACGGCTTTCAAACACCCATGCCGTCACCGGACAACATGGACTGGACACATTACTGATCGCAAAGCCCCAAAAGGTTCTAAGCCTACAACAGCTGTCTTCAACGAAATAGACTTCATACTGTGCAAGACAGAAGCAAAACCCTTACTCCGGAACGCTCGTTCGTATGGAGGCACAGACCTCAATTCTGACCATAAGCTAGTCATTACACGCCTTCAGATGAATGATCTCTACCTAATATATAAACACCATACCAGACAAGAGGGTAGGGTCACCTACATCCTACCCTTGCTCATCAGCGACACCGACACTCAAATGTCATACAAAAAAGCCCTCGGGGAGCAGATAGCTAACATCGATGTCAGCTCCGATCCAAACGAAGCCATAACCAAAATACTGAAATCTATGGAATCATCCGCTACCAGAACCATAGCTGTTCCTAAAAACAACCAAACTAGGTATACTGACAACCCTCTAGTAGTAAAACTGTCAGCAGAGCAGAAAGCATTATGGCTGCGCATCTATCAAAGTGGCCAAAGTGAAGACCGCACCAAACTACGTCGGGAGCGCAATATTATTCTGCGCCACATTAGCAAACGCTTAAAAGATCTTGCTATTCAACAGGCAGACTCCCTAGCAGATGAAATCACTGCCACGGATGACTGTCACAAAATGTTTCGGGCAACCCGAGCCCTGAGGGTTACTGACTACACACCACCACTCACTGTACACAACTCTGAAGGACACTTTATCAGGACTGACCAGGGAAAAGCTGAGGCGATCCGGGAATGGTTCAAGGAACAGTTCACTGATAATGATGATGAGCCCTTGCACCTCAGGAGACCCTAGGCCATTACTAACACCAATTAAAACAGTGGAAGTTGAGAAGGCACTTAAAGGCCTGAAAAAATGGACATGCATCTGGACCTGATGGCATGAGCAATGAACTATTCAAATATGCAAGTGACATTATCTCAAAACCGATCACGCACCTAATCAATTCAGCCTTTGTGCACCACCTTCCCATCGATGCTGTAGACCAAGGCACCCTTATCGCACTACCCAAGCCCAGGAAGCCACCAGGGCCCCCAGCCAATCTGCGGCCCATTGTGCTCCTCAACAGCATACGGAAAATCCTATCCAATGTTACTCTATGCTGCATCCGAGACAAGATCGATTACTTCACCGGATCATGTCAAAGTGGCTTCAAACGTGGACGCAGCTGCGCAGACATTGTATGGGCTCAATGCATGCTTGTGTCGGTAGTCATGTCCAAACACTGGGACTTCCACAAAATGGGCATTGACATGTCACAAGCCTTCGACACAATTAAACGCTCAAAGATCCTAGATGTACTATGCCAGGCCAGTTGCAATAAAGATGAGCTATGACTAGTGAGACTACTGCTTGCAGACACCAAGCTGAGAGTATGAGTCAAGTCAGTGAAGTCTGTAGAGTTTGAGACATCAAGCGACTCCCCACAGGGAGATGGCCTATCTCCGGTGCTTTTCACCTGCTACCTTGCAGCCGCATTGAAATCTGTGCGGGAAAGTTCCACAAGACCAAACCCCCCAGTGTCAATACTGGGCATGCCACTAGAGATGGAATATGCTGATGATGTGGACTTCATAGACGAGGAAAAGAAACCCCTTGACAAACTTCTCCCAATAGCTGCAAGCAACCGAAAAATTGAGAATCTCTATGAATGAATCCAAATCAGAGTTCACCCACATATACCTATCGACAAAGCATGAAACTATAGAAAATGACGACCCACTTCGTGGCGGCGAACCATGGAGGAAAAGTAAAATCCTGGGCTCACTGCTTTGCAGTACTGCTGACATTTCTGCACGCTGTGTCATGGGGAACATAGCTTTCCAGCCTTCCTGGAAGCTATGGATTTGTAGATCAAAGATGCCATTGATAAAGCGGCTACGTTTATACAATGCAACCTGCGTATCCTTGATGCTGTATAACTGTAACAGCTGGGCGACTCCAAAGGCAGCTCTATGCAAACTCGATGCCTGCCAATGCAAACACCTATGCAACATCACTGGACACCGATGGCCAGACAGCATAATTTCCAACGATGCACTATACAAGATGTGTAATACGTCGCCGCTGTCTGTAAAGGTCGCTCAGCAAAGATGGTCCATGTTTTGACATGTGCTAAGGATGCCAGAAGAGACACCAGCAGAGAGCCTTGGAAATCACCCTACTCGGAGCCAGCAAATACAAGGCCAGGAGAGGACGTCATTGCATAAATCTGCTAAGGGTGCTACGAGGTGACCTCAAGAAAGCAGGACTCGGTACACTCAAGTCAAGAATGGACCTGAGGAAGATAATGAGTTCAGCTGAGGACAAGATACAGTGGGCAAAAGCGAAGAAGGACTGATTGCATCTGTAGGATGTTTCTACTACTACAGCCGCAGAATACAGTAATCATACATATATAAATATATACAAAAATGTGAAAACTTCCTAAAATATAGACTAGAAAAGATAAAGGCTTGACCACTGTACTGAAGTATATACATATACTTCAATACAGTGGTCCAGCCTTTATCATTCATAGTCTATATTTTAGGAATTTTCCACGTTTTTGTTTGAAGTTTGATCTCTATATATAAAGTTTCATTTACATCTGAAGACTCATTATTGAATGATAAGGATAATTACAAAATATCAACACAAACACTACAACCTTTAACACGTTAACATTTAAGCAGTTATCTTGAGAAATATCCATTTGCAGACAGACCAACAGAAAACTATTTTTTTTAACTTACCACTGGAATGACTGGATCGATAAGTGAGCACATCATTCCACCGATAAATTTACAAAAATAGTCCTCACTTGCTCTGCAAATGGACATTTTCTATCAAAAAATCTAAAATTGTCTTGAACAAATTTAAGGGTCTATAGGGTTAATGATTTAAAGTCAAAATTGGTCAAGAAAACTGACATTTTGGTTTAGTGAATATCCATTTGCAGTCCAAGAGAAGACTATTTTTGAAAGTTTATTATTGGAATGACTGGCTCAGTCATCGTAGACTGCTGTACAGGATAGTTTAGGCATAAAGACAGTTGAGGTAGTACTTACGTGTATGCATGCATAAGCACCACGGCTATGCTGTATATTCCTTTTTTTAACAAACCCTCCAGGTCAACTCGTAGCTGACCCTCGTCCAGCTCCTTCCAGATTTCTATCTGAAAACATACACACAATTCAACACTATAATCCAGATAAGACAGGTGCTTTACATTCAAACTAAAATCGGCTGAATATTTTGAAATTAATTTAGCTGGAAGTTGTTGCTGGCTAATTAAACAGTAAAGGTTTTCAGACAAATTAATTTCTTAACAATAGTCAACACTTTTCAAATATGATGGCCATCAAATTGACAATTAATGCACTGAGGCGAGATGGTTAAAAACGTTATCCTTCTTGATTTCTGTAGATAATTATAATCTTTGTGATATCTGAATTCAACAAGGCATTGTGTAATTAGTTAACACTTTAGAACTCAGAATTGTTTAAAAAATAAGAAATTTTTCAGGAAATATTTTAGAAAACATATCACTGAAATGACTAATAGTAGTGCGCATACCGGTAGTAGAAAAAGTTGAGAACTTTTTGATTTTGGTATGCTGATGGAATGATTCTACAAAATAGAGCAACATATGATTTGATGACATGTCCCAGCTTAACCATTTAACACTCATATCAGCCAAAAATGGCTTCTGCAATGGTCTTGAGAAATTTCCATTCGCAGACCAAGTGAAGACTATTTTGAAATTTACCACTGGAATGACTGGCTTGATAACCGAGCCAGCCATTCCAATGATAAATTTTCAAAAATAGCCTTCTCTTGGTCTGCAAATGGACATTTTCTGTGAGAAAATAGAAATTTTCTTGAACAAATTCGAGGGTTAAAGGGTTAAAAAACTACATTCAAGGTGTATATTTATGTTTATGCATTCACAGAAATGGCAATAATATGCATAGTCAATGTTTGCAAAATCAAAGATGGCCACCATACACTGGACCTTTCCAATTTATCCATCAATCACACGATAGTATAATCAACTACGTGACATCTAAGATGACTTCATAACCAATTATATCATGAATGATGTAGATAAGTTCGTCAAGAATGTTGATGTACTAAGCATTGTTGTATGAATCGTATGTCTTTACTATTTAATAGACATAGTGTTGAATATTTTGAAACTAATTTGACTGGATGCTGTTGCTGCATATGGCAGCAACAACACCCAGTCAAATTAGTTTCAAAATATTCAACAGCTTACCTGTATAGTTTTCTGGAAATTGAGATTCTCACAGTGCTTGTGAGTATACATATACTGTATGTATATACATATATATGTGGCAGTATGATAATGTAATTATGGAACTATTCACAAAAACTATTCAGGCACACCCCAACATGACCCAGACACATATCAACATGACCTTGGCACACATCAGCACGACCCTGGCACACATCAGCATGACCCTGGCACACAACAGCATGACGACGGCACACATCAACATGACCCAGGCACATATCAACATGACCCAGGCACACATCAACATGACAACGGCACACACATCAACATGATCATGGCACACCTCAACATGACACAGACACACATCAACATGAGCCTGGCACACATCAACATGACCCCGGTACACCTCAACATGACCAAGGCACACATCAACATGAGCCTGGCACACATCACCATGACCCAGGTACACATCAGCATGACCCCGGCACACATCAACATGACCCAGGCACACATCAACATGACCCAGGCACACATTAACATGACCCAGACACACATCAACATGACGCAGGCACACATCAACATGACCCAGGCACACATCAACTCCATTACAGGTTTCACCATTTTGTGGGTCGTGCAGCTGAGGATGAACACAAACGTGGTTTGTAAATTGGTTGGCTGATTCTATATTTAATATAAATGGACACCAAGGCTTCAGGAAATTCAGTATCAAAAGGGTAACAAGTATGAAGGTATGAGCATGTACATGCATGTATGCATGCACCCACACATGCACACATATATATACATAAGTACAGGCAACAAACATTTTGAATGATCGCATAAATACATACTGTCAATGGACCTTTCCATTTTTAGCTAGGCCCCGCCCATCACTAGCTAAGCTCAACCCACACCTCGCCGTCTTGGGATTGATTGATCCCTGAATGCCCTAGCTATCAATTTCCTGAAAACTATACAGGGAAGCTGTTGAATATTTTGTAACTAATTTGACTGTGTGCTGTTGCTGCCTATAGCAGCAACAACGCCCAGTCAAATTAGTTTCAAAATATTCAACAGAATATTTATTAAATAGTAAAAGCAAACAATTTGTACAACAACGCATAGACCGTCTTCAAATATGCATTCGTGACGTACTTATCAACATCATTCATGACATCATTTATCATGATGTCATCGTACACATCATGTAGTTCATTATGACATCATATGATGGGTGGGTACTCTGGAACGGTGAATTACCACAAAACGTGATTAGCCAATAGATGACTAAAACCATCAGAGTTAATTACACAAATTTATAATTTGTAATGTTTGATGTATCTGCTATACCTGTTCAGCGGTAGCTCCAGTTACACATCGACATTGTTTCTTTATCTGACACTTATCCTGCCGAATGACGACCCGCTCATCCACCTCTACCACGCCATCATACAATACCTCTGGACGAACAATCTCCTGGTAAAGAAAGCAGACAGAAAGGTGCTGAAATATCATGCACACACCGACACACACACGCACGCACACACTCATGCACGCACGCACACACGCACGCATGCACACACACACACACACACACACACACACACACACACATGCACACACATAACCACACCATCATCAACTTGTTTCAGCACTCATGAGTCTCGCAATGACTTGGGATTTACGCACTGCCTTTAGTAGTAACAATTACATGGAAGAAAGACATACAATGTATTCTATTTCACACAGAAGCATGCAATCAAAACTAATTTGATACTGAACTAATAATTTAGTACCGACAAATGCATTTTAGATAACAACTTACCAGGTCAAAAATATTTGGTCTTGATTGATTGCCGATGTGAAGCAGATCTCTGAAACCCTTTGTGATAACAAGGGCCATTTTCTGCCCCTTCCTTTCCAGGAGAGCATTGGTTGCCACAGTGGTACCCATTCTTATCCAGTCAATCCATGAGGGGTCCAGTGGATCTGAGGCAGGCATTTCAACACCAGTCTCCTGGAAGGACAGAAAAGACACATGTATTGTGAGTAACTAGGCATTGTCAAAATAAGTATGTTAACAATTTAATGGACAAGCTCACCAACAACTGGTATCTACAGTGGTCTATCGAGCCAATCGTTTCTGTGGTATGTTTTCAAAAATAGTCTTCACTTGGCCGTGAAACGGTTAGCATTCTTACATCTGTGACACCAGTTAAGCAACTACCATGGGTTCCACCCAAAGGCATGAATTACAACTTGGACGTTTAATTTAATGAGGAAGCCAGTTTGACTGGGTGCCGTTCAAACTAGTTGATTTGCAAAACAAGATAAGACTTTTTGAGAATTTACCACCGGAAAGCCTGGCTCGATAATCAAGCTAGCTATCCCAGTGGTAAAAAATAGTCTTCTATTGCAAATAGTAATTCTATAAGCAATCATTTTAATTTTCTTGACCAAATTTGACCATTAAAGTATTAACTGTCTGTGATTATCATATAATCTAAACTTATTTACCTGTTCAATTATTCGACGAATTCCTTCTCGTGGTGCATCAGGGTAGTTACTTGGGTCCTCCGAGAGAAGCTTCAATACACGTATCCGACCTCCAGGGCACCTGGCCCAGATATCGGTAAACGTACCACCACGGTCAATAGCAAACTGGAACTTATCTCTGTTTTCAGGCATTGTTGTTAATCTTGTGTTAAGAGCGTGCACGTTATGCTATACTACTAGAAAATAAAGGAAAATAAAATTGTGACGACGTTATCACAATCAAATTTCCCACAATACCCTGGGAGCGACAGCTCAGTGAGGTTAGCTAGATATCAGATATTGAATATCAAATTTCCTGTAGCAGGATATTGAATATTCAATTTCATGTAGTGGGATATTGAATTTTCAATTTCCTGTAGTGGGATATTGAATTTTCAATTTCCTGTAGCGGAATATTAACTATTCAACATACATGTCCTTGAGATAATCATCCGTGGGCTAATGTACATGCGGCAGGTCATAGGGAGATGGGCGGTTGCGATCATCCATGCTGCCACAAAAATAATTATTGACCTTGGGAGGTGGAAAGGGAGCCTAAGCAACAACACCCAGTCAAACTAGTTTCAAAATATTCAACAGCTGATGCAGCTGGGCGGGTGGCTTGGCCAGTTCGTCTCATTGCGGGCCGATCAGACTCTCGAGAGATGGTGGGTGGTGTCCCGCAATACAGCCTGCCACTGTGGCCGGGCAGGCAGCTCTCTCTTGGCTCGTTTCTCACCCCAGGATTCTCCAGATGGGTGGTGTACTTGCTGTGATCATGGCCAAACATTGACAATCACTTCTATCATCACAGAGTGGAACTGTGTTGCACAGCTGGTAAAGTGTTGAGTACGAAATTAGTCTGTGTGGCCAATGGTGATTCGTGATCGCCCGCAAGTGTTTGCAATGACAAGTAGTAAGTTTGTTCAGGAGGGCCATTGGAGCTGTCACCGTTGTAAAGCATCATTGAGACACATAGCATCATATAGGTAGAATATAGGGTATTTTTAGAATAGCCAATCCTCTGTTTCCAGAAGGACTGGAAAGTAATGTTTCCTGTTACACAATAATTTGCAATGTCAGTTAAACCGCCCACAGACCCCCCTTGCGGGTTGGTCTGTTGTTTTATTAACCACTATAAAAGCATACTTACCGTTCAATCACTACTTGCTAAATCAATTATCTGCATTTAGCTACCAGAATAAGATTTGTATGCTTTTTTACACACCTCCCCATGCCTATTCCTATTAATATGAACCCTCAACCAGGCTACTGGTTAAGTCCATCTCCAGTATATTGACTGATACAGACTGGCACCACTCTGTAATCACTCTATAGTGACGCCTGTCACTAAGCGCGCTTGCGCATGCGCACTGGAGCCCAAATAGGAAACAGATTCACTTTTCTGAATTTAAGTGCCAAATATTATAGGCCAATTCTCAAATCATACCACGCGGGGTGGCTGAGGCCGGGTCGTAGTGATTGAACAGTAAGTATGTTTTTATAGTGGTTAATAAAACGCCAGACCAACCGGGGGGGGGTCTGTGGGGGGGGGGTTGTTATTACACCGCAAAAACATCCATTACTGTTCAATCACTCCTTGCTAAACCCATAGATTTGGTCAGTGCCCCACTTAAACATTAGGTGAGAGGAGATTTGAGAATCAACAAACAAGGATAAGAATCAAACCAATCTTATCCAAATGTTGATAACATAACATAATAGTGCATTTAAATCAATCACACCGTGATTATCAAATAAGGAAAACTTGAACTTAAATAAATAAATAAAAAACAAAATAAACTCTCACCATTTCCTACAGACAAACGTTTCTTAACGAAAATGGCGGGATGTGCTTGGTAAATGGTCTTCAGCTTTTTTGGTTAAAATTGTAATATTACGAAAGAAGGAGGCTGCTGCACCCTGATCTTTGAGATAAAAAGTTGTAAAAGTGGATTCAGATTTCCATCCTGCCACCTGCATGACTTCATCTAAAGACGAACCGGCAAAAGGCGCAAAAGAGGTAGCCATACCTCTAACATTGTGAGCTAAATTGGGAGATAAATTTGATCCGGAGAAGCTATCTCGTAACAAAGCTTAATTGTCTCACAAATCCATCTGGCAATCACAGACTTCGAGACCGGCTTAGCTAATTCTTCCGCATAGGAAACCCATAAATGGGATGGATCAACTCGTTTAAAATCGGACACCAGAATTTGTCGGATGGCGAAAAAGACAATAATGATTTTAAAATGATCGGACTAGCAGGAAAGCGGTTAGACTGAGTTTTAGATAAGAAATCCCTTCTGGGATATAAAACCAAACCGTCTCCTGAAACTATAAATCTTTCCCTTTCAGCAGAAAGAGCATGAATCTCTGAACGTCTTCTAGCAGAGGCAGCAGCAACAAGAAAAACAGCTTTAAAAGTTAAAAGCTTAATACTGATAGAGGAAATAGGTTCAAAATGGCGACCTGCCAAAACTTGAAGAACCAAAGCCAAATTCGAGGAAGGTAAAGGCTTAGCTATCGGAGGACGAATATTGCCTAGACCTCTAATAAAACTATTAAGAGTCTTAGTATCCTTGACATGCCAGAGAAAATCTATATCCCCTAACCGTATTAGCTGATAAATGTAAAGAATCAAACAGATAAGATAAAAAGTCTAATACTTGGGGAATAGAAACTAAATCGGGCACGAGACCTTGGTCTGAACAACTTTCTCCAAAAATTTTAAGTCGGCCCTTGTAAACTCCGAGGGTCGACTCTCTTCTGGCAGAATCGATAATTTCCTGAGATCTTGAAGAAACCTTATTCTTAGACTTTAGTTTCGATATTCTCCAAACACACAGATTGAAGATTTCTGGGTTTGGATGAACACAAAGACCTCTTACTTGAGATAGAAGATCCTGGGAGACTGGTAGAAGACGAGGGAAGTCTACCAGGAGATCTAGAAGGTCTACACACCAAATCCTCTTTGGCCAAAAGGGAGCTATTAAGAGAATCTCGCAGATTTGATCTTTGACCTTCTTCAACACTAACGGAATCAAAATCGTTGGATTGAACGCATAGGTGAACATTCCTGTCCAGGACTGAGACAGGGCATCGACCACCAGGGCTTGACTGTCCGGAAAAGGAGATCTGGGCATTCAGAGATGTCGCAAACAGATCTACTAGAGGACGATCCATAAGACTGAAGATCGCTTTGACAACCAAACTCTTTAACTGCCACTCTGTGTGGGTGAATTTGCTGGGACATGACAGTTGGTCCGCAAGAAAATTCAGACTGCCTGGGACATGAGAAGACACTAGAAAAATCTGATTCTTGCGGCACCATAAGAGAAGGTTCCACACTTCTAGACAAAGGAGGGATGATCTTGTATCCCCCTGCCTGTTGACATAAGAAACCACTGTCGAATTGTCCGACCGAATCGAGACTTTGAGACCTATCACAAGATCTGACCATGAAAGGAGAGCCTTCTTGACAGCCCACAACTCCAGAATGTTGATATGGGCTGTCGACTCCTCCAGGGACCAAAGACCGGAAACCGTCAGGGAGTCCCAGACCGCTCCCCATCCCTCCTGGGAAGCGTCTGTGAAGATAATCAACTGAGGGGAGGATTTTACCAGTGGAACATCCATCAGAAGCAGAGAACAATCCTTCCAAAAATCTAGATGAGGGATCAAGTGTTCTCTGATGGGAATCTGATGGTAAATAGAGTGAACTGACTGCTTCCAAAGAGACATTAAATACATTTGGAAGGGTCTTCTCATCAGCGCCGCCCAAGGAATTACATTCTCTACACTGACCATCAAACCTATCACTCTTAACAGAAATCTTGCTCTTACCATGGGAGAAGACAGGATTTCCATTGCCACTGATAAAGCCTCTATCCTTTGATCTGAGGGGAAGACTAGACCGCGGGCCAGGTCGAAAGAAACGCCTAGATGCGTGAAGGTTTGAGATGGAACTAGGCTTGATTTCTTTAGATTTAAAATCCACCCTAGGTTGCATGCCAGACTGCAAACCTCTGGAAGAATTCCTGAGAGAATTGAGGATGACCTTGCTTTTACCAACCAGTCGTCTATATAAACGTGAAGATGGATAGAATGACGGTGTAAAATTCCTGCCACGGTTGATACTAGACGAGCAAAAAGGAAGGGAGCCGTGGTCACGCCGAAGGGCATGGCGCAAAACTGCCAAACTCGATCCTTGTAAGCAAACCTCAGGAATTTTCTGAAGGAAGGGTGAATGAGAACATGAAAGTAGGCATCCTTTACATCGATGGAAGATGTCCACATCCCCTGATCTAAACTGGAAATGATCTGGGAGATTGTCTCCATCTTGAACTTGAGAGTAAGAATCATAAGATTTAGCTTTTTCAAATTTATGATAGGACGCCAACCTCCTGTTTTCTTGGAAACTAAAAAGATGATTGAATAGTAGCCCGGGTCTACTCTCCAGTGGGGAACTTCTTCTATTGTCCTCTGGACAATCATGGATTCCAACTCCTCTTCCAAGGCAACCAATTTTTCCGGATTGGAGGGAATTGGTGTCCATATTGGAAGAACATAAAGAAGAGGAGGATGACGGATCCATGACGGTACATAACCCCAATGTATCTGAGAAACTAGCCAGGAGTCCTGAATGAGGGCCTGCCAATTCTCCAAAAACAGAGAAAGGCGCCCTCCTACTGGCACGTTGGGAAACAGGCACTGGACCGACTGATCCGAATGCACAAGAAGAGGGGGAGGGATGAATAAAGGAAGAGAGAAGGTTGGACTTACCCGGGAATAGTACACACCTTAATACCCTCTAAAGGAAGAACGACCTCTGGACCTGGAACGACGAGAAAGGGACTGACCCCCTCTCGCCCAAGGAGAGAGAGAGACTGCCTCCCTGGGGTACTAGAACGATGAGAGGATATGGAATCAAAGCGCTCCTCCTCCGCGGATCGATCTTGAATATTGGAAGAAGAACAGTTGGAATTATTAATAATCCTAGAGGGATAAGCCCCAAATTGGTCTGGTTTGAGGCTCTTTCTTCTAGGAGATGAATTCGGACTCTTCACTGAAGAAACATCTCTTTTCGAAGAAGGATTAGCAAAGGAAATCTGAGCCTGAAGCTCCCTAGAGGCCTTCAGGCACTCAGATTCTGCACGAATTAGACTAGGAGCTGATGGTCCAAAAATATCCTGACCAAACGGGGGTGCTGAAATAAGACTATTCTTCAAAGAATTAGAAATCTGAACCTCAGAGAGCTTCCTGGATCTTCTCTTAGAGGTAATGAATCCCAAAGATCTACAGACTGAACTGAGCGAACCACGAGACAGATCTTCCAAGGAGCAAAAGACTGATAAAGGAACCTGATCACCACGTTCTTCAGCCTTAAGAACAGCTTCAGATAACAGAGCAAGGAAATTGGCCGACTTAAGCTGAGACCTGCAAACAGACCCCCATCTAAAAAGATCAGTGGAATGCTCAACCTTGGAAGACTCCTTTAAATGTGAAGAAAGAACATTCCAAGAGGAACCAGAAAGAGACTGAGGAGTAGCAACCTCCAAATAATCCTCTTTGGGACCTTGAACAGGAGCATCATATTTGGAAGAAAGGGAAAACTCCTTACAGTTAACATCATTAACAAAGAAATCCAGCATATCTACGACTAAGTTATCAATAGGAAGAAATTGAGGAGAGGAAGAAGAAGAAGAATCAGATGTAGAGAGAGCAGACTCGAAAGAAGGAGGGTCAATAGCAAATTCCTCCTTAAGAGGAAGAGAAAGAGTAGATGCGATCCACCTGTGAGCTATGGACCAGTCTTCCGAAGAGGCTCTGACCGGACAAAACCTCTTCAGATCCCTGGCCCTGACTGACTTGGGAACTGATGGAAGAGAAGAATGATTAGGAGAGGAAGAAGAGATGAGAAGAGAAGAATCACCTGAAATGACAGATTCACCCGCTCTAGAGGAAATAGGAGAACAGGGTCTTCTAGCAGACTCCGGAAAGGAAGAAGCTTGATTAGAAGAAAAAGAATCCCTACCATGGTCCTGATTAGAAGACAAGAAAGGATGAACCAGAGCACTGGCAGAAAACCTCGAGAGGATCGAAAAGCGAGCCAAAACAAAAGAACGATCGGGAGAAGAATCCCTAACCACAGAAAACAAAGCGATATCTAAACCTGAATCAACAATTTGAAATTCCAACTCAGGAGAAAGAACAACGGAAACAATTGGATCAAGATGATCAAAAGAAGGAGAAGCAGAAGAGGAAGAAGGAGAAATAGAAGAAATTGGAAGCACAGAAGGAGAATGATCTAATGATCCCTGAGAGGAACCAAATGAAGAAAGACGGGAGAATCCCGGAGGAGGAGGAATAGATGATTGAAAAAGAGATGATGAATTAGACACATGACTGGACGAGAAATCCTTAGCAGAAAGAGAAGAGGTAGAAGAAGAAGAAGGAATAGGATTAAAACCTGGAGGACGAGAAGAGGCGGAGAAAGAAGGAGACCTCGAGGCAGATGAACTCAAAACAGCCTCACAAAAAGAAGGAGCCGAAGAAGGAGAAGACAAATCAACCTCAACAACCTGAGATGGCTGGAAAGAACCATAATTGGAAACTAAAGAATCCTGAGAAAAAACCCTGTGAGAAAATTCAGAACTAGAACGTACAAAACTCCTATCATCGCAATCCTTACGCCTATCCACTGAAAAATTCGGAAGTTACATCCCAACCGGAAGCAGACGTCTATCCGGATCTGAACGACCCGGAAGTATCCCCCTAGAACCAGAAGCGGCAGTGTACAGATCGGAATCCAAACCGGAAACGGAAGCGCTTCTACCGGAAGACGAAAAATAATAAGGGTCCACGGACCCTGGATATCCGGCATGACCGGAAGCGCTGCTATAACCGGAAGCGGAAGTAGGAACCGGATCTTGAAGACCCAGATATCCTGCAAGACCGGAAGTCATACCGGAAACGGTCGGAACGGAAGTAGCTCCAGAGAACGGAAGTAAACCCAAGTCCCGAGGGCCCGAATCCACCACAACAGAACCAGACGTACTAGAAAAGCTAGATTGAAGACTTTTGGCTATAGGCGACCTATGAAGAATTTTGACGACTGGTATGACCAAAATTTTGGCATTAGCATAATGCTTTTGGACGGGGGCTTCCGCCGCCGCCACCACTGCTTGAGGGTTATGCCTACCACCCTCAAGACTAATGTGGGTTTGACCCGGTGACCTGCTCGAGATCTCGCCCTAGACTTTTGTTTAGGAGACCTGATTTCTTGCATGGACATGAGAGGAATCAGTTTTCCCCATTTGTGGGAATGCCCGCTAGCCCTCGGGCTATTGTCCGAATCAGAAGAAACTTCCTGTTTCTTGGCCTCCATGATGGCAGAAGAAATTCTTTCATCTAAAGACTTAGTCAAGACAGCAGCGAAGGATTCAAATCTTGCAAATAAAGCCAAAACAGCTTCAGAATTTGCCGAAGAGGCCACCCCACCCCCTCCGTTGCTGCTGGATTAGACACATTAGATTTTGCAAAAGACACAGCTTTTGTCTTACCAGCAACGGAGGTAGGGGAAGATCGACCAGAGGGCAGTGGTTGTTTAGTGGGCAAATCCTTAAAAAAGGCCTTAGCAACTGATGCCGACCACCCTTTGCAAATTCCGCACATCACTGTGGGGGTGCATTTCAAACACACATTATGATCACACTTGGCGGACGTGCATTTTGTCTTATCGGTTGATTTAACAGACTCCTAAAAACAAAAACAAATGGAACAATGAAGCATACAGCTTGGAAATTCATTAAAAAGAGTCTAGAAACATAAAAATGCACTTCTAAGAAAGGCGGGAAAGTTCAAATTTGTTAACAAATTCCCTAACGACAAGAAACAAACTTTCATAGGTATAAATGTAATTCCTTATAATGCACTAAGTGAAAAGTGATAAAGGGCTCTTGGAGTACACTAGAGATTTAATATGATGATGATGATATAGGCATAGTAAAATAGTTACCACAAAAACGTCAGTACCCTCATGAAAACCGGTAGCATTTATATACATAGTTATACAATTAAATATAACCATGAATATACTTCCTAAACGTAACTTAGGGAGGATAGACTTCATAGTAGGCATAGTTATGAATATGAAGCACTCTCAAAGCATAGCTGACACAGCGCAGTTATAAAATTCTCTGGAAAATATTTGAGCAGTTGTTCTGCTTGCATAATAATTGAAAAGTGAATCTGTTTCCTATTTTAGCTCCAGTGTGCATGTGCAAGCGCGCTTATTGACAGGCGTCACTATAGAGTGAGTACAGACTGGTGCCAGTCTATATACTGGAGATGGACTTAACCAGTAGCCTGGTTGAGGGTTCATATTAATAGGAATAGGCATGGGGAGGTGTGTATGCAAGCATAAAAATCTTATTCTGATAGCTAAATGCAGATAATTGATTTAGCAAGTAGTGATTGAACGGTAATGGATGTTTTTGTCGTGTAATAACAACTGCAGAGTGAGCTCAAGATTTGGCTCTTCCTCTACTTCTCGCCTCAGGTTAACCCTTTAACCCTTAAATTTGCTCTGGAAAATTGTAATTTTCTCATAAAAAATGTCCATTTGCAGCCCAAGAAGATTAATTTTGAAAATTTACCACTAGAATGACTGGCTCGGTTATCGAGCCAGTCAATCCAGTGGTAAATTTTCAAAAATAATCTCTTGCAAATGGGCATTTCTCAAGACCTCTGCAGAAGCCGTTTTTGGCTGATATAAGTGTTAAAGGGTTAAGGTGTCTTCATCATTTGTTTCCTTTGCATCAGAGAGCTATACCTACAGCAGCGTGAATTCATGTTAGGCTTCAACCATGAAAACATTTGTAGCTTTGAGTTGCTTTGCTGCTATTCGCCATAGTTCATTAAGTTAGCCCCTTTTGTTCATCGATGAAATCAACATCTGCATACTTAATCTCCAATGGCATATTTAGCTTTGAGATTGGAGGGCTTGGTCTTGTCAAATGTTCCCGAACAGATGATAGACCTCCATCGAGGTAACAGGTGAACAACACTGGTGACAAACCAAATTTTGCCGAAAGCGAACGGTTAATTTTGTGCTTGCCAGCCAGAGCTTCACCAGACGTAGTTCATCATCACATTTCATTGAAACACCATAAATAATTCCCAAGTCGCATATTGGGCATGTTCAATGGAGGAATCCAGTTTTAGCTACGCCTCGCCTATCTCTAGCTAAGCTCCACCCATGCTTAGCCTGTGATGGGATCGACTGATCCCCGCACTGCCTGAATCTCAATTTCGAGAAAACTATGGTCAGCTGTTGAATATGTTGAAACTAATTTGACTGGGTGCTGTTGCTTAGGCTCCCTTTCCACCTCCCAAGGTCAAGAATTATTTTCGCGATGCTTAGAAGTTTAGCATGACCCGTCCCAAGAATCAACAGTATGGAATCAGCAGCACGTCTCCTATCAACTCAGCTGGATCCACAGAAACCATTGTGAATCCATATCAGGAGCCTGACAAAATGGAACCAACTGCTTTCCACAAGGATCGTGAAGAATTCTGGATCCATCAACCACGCTGCATGTATCCTATAGGGATCAATCATGCTGATTGATAATCTCATTCTACCTCTGGTAGCAAAACAACTAATATTTCAAAACCTACCGGTACATTTTAATTACTCTTAATTTTAATGCGATCAGTCACGAAAAGTGACATTTTGGTCAGTGAACATTAACTGTCCATTTACAGGCCAAGAGATGATTATTTTTTTTAATGCATCACTGGAATGACTGGCTCGACCATCGAGCCAGGCATTCCAGTGATATATTTTCAAAAATAGGTTTCTCTTGGCGTGCAGATGGACATTTCTAAACACCATTAGAGCTTTCGTTATTGATATACCATTATTGCTACATGTATGTCTGGGTAATTTGCACCCATGCTGATTAATCGAGTAATCGCGATTATTCTTAAGTAATAGATCGTGATCACTCAAAGCAATAATCGCACAAGCCTAGATTGACAGTAGTACATTATATATACTTACCACACTTACTGGTCAGATTGTATCCTAAATAGAGTAGACTATGAAGCCTCAGTTTGCTGCAGGAGTTTAGGTCAATAATCATGTACAGGGTAATACACTAGGTTTACTTAGTATATATATAGACCATGTCTGCCTGAGACTGCATAATCCAATCGTCTTTTTTTTTCAAATTTAGTGAGAATCCGGTCATCAACCCACACTTACGTAACACATTTAATAGTCAAGCAGACCAGGAGTTTTTTTTAAAACTTACCACTGAAATGGCTGGTTCGATATCCGAGTCAGTCATTTTAATGGTAAATTTTCAAATTTGTGTTCTCTTGATATGGAAATGGACATTTTACGAAGTGGAAATTTGGATTAGCTTGACCAATCCTCATCATTAACTGTCTGGGTACTGCAAGCCACTCGACAATAATTTCAATGGGCAATAACTCTGGATATGCTAAATATTTTGAAAACAATTTGACTGAAAGTTGTTGGTGACTAAGTAACCAATAACTTTCAGTCAAATTGCTTTCAGAATATTCAGCATACCAAGAGTTAAACACCATGGAAAATGTGGTCTGCAGTACTTTAGCATTCAGACAATTAAAGTGCTAAAAGGCACTGCCTACTTGAGAGTGCATTGAGTGCAATGACAAGACTGTCTCATCATTATTGGGATGACAAGGCTATGTGTCTCTCAAGCTCTTACCTGAAAAACAACTAGGTCAAGACAGTTGTCATACCTGCTGTGTAGATTGAAAACAAGTTCATGCAATAAAGAACTTGGTCTGCCCAGTGAGTGACCTAGTTATAAATACTATCATTGCTGACCATACTCTGGTCGAGCACAGTAAGAGAGATAATTCTTAAAAGCAGGGGACTTAACTCTTGGTCACAAAAAATAGCCACCTACATGGATTCATGGGAAGTTTTTTAAAACTTTCTATTGATGGATGACTAGCTCTTTGAAATTTGTAACCCCTTTAAAATGCAGTGCTTAATTTCAAGACAAATATACAAGGAAGTAATTTGACTGAAACCTGTTTATGGTACAGTAGCTTTAAAGCAAAACACTCTAAATCTTTATATAACGCATTGAGCATACGAAAGCATATAAGAGTAATTGTCTCTAAATCACACACCAAATTTTCTAGATGGAAAACCTTCTTCTTAGATTGGAGTTCCCTCCCACCATTGGTGATCAAGGCTGGTTAATTCTTGGTGTGTATGCGTGCGTGCATGCGTGCGTGCGTGCGTGCGTGCGTGCGTGCATGTATGTTGTAGTTGAGGATTTGTAATTTCAAACAATGGCCATTTTTTCTGTCATCATTTCCAGTTTTCCACTGCAGTAATCCATCAGCTATCCCACCACCAGCAGACTAATAGAGGGAACCATTTCTAGCTATGCCCCACACATTTCTATATAAGCTCCATTCACTTTATACTAGGGGTGTGCATTTGGAGCAATAACAGTACACATGTATACGTTAGTTTTAACGAATGTGTACATGTATTTGACATTCTGCTGCAAAAATGTAGTATTAATATGATATCTATTTAGCCTATTATTAAGTGTAGAGGGGTGTAATATGGCGGTGTTGGAAAATAAAATGATTTATTAACTCCCCCTCCCCACCCACACCTGCCTAGTGTCAACAGCGCCTCTAAGCGCTCAAAGTGCTACTCATTTTGATTAACCGAATACTACATATTAAACATTTGTATTCGTTAAAGTCTACAATTTGCACATCAAGAGAAGACTATTTATAAAATTATCATTGGAATTTACAAAGAGCATTTCGATGTCATTCAAATGGATGTTGCTCAAGACTACTAGATGATGTTTATGCCGGCTTTAACATTAAAACGAAAATGAAAATCCTAACCTTTGCTTGGTCAGGGTCAATTTGCATGCCAAGAGAAAACCATTTTTAAACATTACCACTGAAATGACTGGCTCGGTTACTGAGCCACTCATTGTAGTGGTAAATTTACAAAACTAATCTTCCCTTTGCCTGCAAGTCTAAAATCAGAGACCATTGCAGAGGCCACTTTGGCCGGCCTGATCATTAGAGGGTTAAGTTGACACAAGATAGCTACAGCTTGTTTACCGACGTTTGACAAAAATTTGTATTTGGCCCCTGTCCGGGACAGATCAACATCAAGCAACAGTGATTCACCCTTTGATGGTCAAGATTGACTAAGAAAAATCAAAATCGGACATTACTGCATGTCAATTTGTGGGCAACGGTAAGACCACTTTTTGAAAATTTACCACTGGAAAACTTTCAGAAAATCAGAGATTACTGCCAGAACACTGACCTATCGAAATTCTGAATAGATTTCTAGAGACTATGACAATAGGATTCTTCCAGCCAAAACTGGTTGAAATGCCCAAGCTATTAATGAGGAGCAGCATTTTATATGAATTTCCATTTATCGTAAAACCCAAGATGGCCACCATCAAAATCAAGCCGCCAAAATTCTGTATACAAGTTCTGAAACATACAGGCCTAGGGTTCTTCCAACTGAGTTTGGTTGAAATCGGCCAAGCGGTTAATGAGGAGTAGTCTTTCAACTGATTTTTCAAAATATTCAGAAAATCCAAAATTGACGCCTGAAAAATTGACCAATCAAAATTGTATATGCAATTTCGAAAGCCTACTGCCCACTCGTTCCAGCCAGTCTGGTTGAAATCACCCAAGTAGTTAATAAGTAGACGATTTTCAGCCATTTTCCGGAAAATTCAAGATGGCCACCGAATAAATTGACAAATCAAAATTCTATATACATATGCTCCGAATCATAGCCCTTTAGAGTACTACCAGCCATGTTTGCTTGTACTCGCTCAAGCGGTTAATGAGGAGTAGCCTTTTAACTGATTTCACAAAATTTTCAGAATATCCAAGATAGCCACCGGAACAATGGACCAATCAACCTACCAGCCCAGTATACTTCCAGCCAAGTTTGGTTGAAATTGCTCAAGCAATTAATGAGACGTAGCATTTTAACTCTTAGCACTCTGATGTCAAAATTTTTCAAATTAAATTAAAAGATGAAATGGTGTTCATTTTTAAACAAATTTGGTGGAAGATGGTGCTGTCATAGACAGCAACATCATCCACCAAAATTGTTAAAAAATGTACACCAGTTTCTTTTGAGATAGAATGTTGACGTCAGAAAATGTCAGAGTGGTAAGGGTTAAACAATTTCCTGCCATTTTTTTTGGAAAATTTAGGATGGCCACCGGAAAAATGGACTAATCAAAATTGTGTATACATGTTCTGAAGGATAACAAGCTAGGGTTCTTTCATCCAAATTTGATTGAAATCGGCCCAGCGGTTATCGAGAAGTAGGCTTTTAAGTGATTTCCAGAAATTTTCAGAAAATCCAAGATGGCCACCAGAAAAATGGACCAATCAAAATTCTGTATTACAAGTTCTGAAACATACCAGCATACTATCCTCCCAGCTAAGCCTGGTTGAAATTGTCCAAGCAGTTAATGAGGAGTAGCGTTTTAAACGATTTCCCGCAATTTTTTTATAATTCAAGATGGCTGCCGAAAAAATCGACCCATCAAAATTCTGTATATAAGTTCTGAAGCGTACCCTAATAGGGTCCTTCTGACCAAATTAGGTTGAAATCTGCCAAGCGGTTAATGAGGAGTAGCGTTTTAAGCAAAAGTTGACGGCTGGATGGACGGTCGTCATGCCATAAGCTCACTTAGCCATTCAAGCCAGGCGAGCTAAAAACCAAGTTTTACCAAAGACATAGTGTTCTTAATCTTGTAACCCCTTGTGTCACCCCCAATGTGTCATGCCCTCTCATTATAAAGAAGCATGTGTCCAAATTTTTGTAATAATTTTTTTTACCAAGATCACATTGACTGTCACCTTTGACATTTTAACCAAGAGAAAAATTGTATCATGCTCGCTCATTATACAGAAGCATGTGGTCAAGCTTAGTTCCATTTTGATTAATCAAACATGAGATATAAATGGCGAAGTTGAGGTTAAAAAAACCAAAGCTTTTACTAGGATAATAATAACCTTGACCTTTTGATCCCAATGACACTGTGCTGATGACTAACCAAAGATAAAATATCAATTGCTATGTTAAACTAGATGCAAAATGAAACAGTTTTACCAAGGTCACAATGACCTTGACCTTTGGATGCCACAGCCATTTTGTCATCCTCGCTCAAAATAAGAAAGCCTGTGTATAAGCTTGGGTCTACTATAATTAACCAAACATGAGATATGAAATGATAAGTTGATCTAAACGCAAATTGGATGACAACACAGCCGGCATCACCACCCAGTGTATCACAAGTAAAGTTAAAAATCACTAAACAAAGTGTAGCATGAGCAACGCATACATCATGAATAGCCACACACTAGATAAGACATTATCAAACACATATCTGTACATACGTACTTGTGTGCGTGTTGTGCGTACGTGCGCCTATGAGGAAATCGATTGTCATGTAACTCCTCGGAAAATGTTGCATGGAATTCAGCCAGATTTGCTATGTGAGTTACCAATATGATTATATTTACCTCAGTCTACAAGGGGAGATGGTGGGGAGGGGAGGGGGGGATGGGCTAAAGGGTCAAATAGATTGCAACACAGCTCCTCTGAAACAATTGGATGGAATTCAACAAAATTTGGTATGTGAGCTACCAATTTATGATCGTCGTGACTGTGGAGTACAAGAAGACAATTATATTTGCCCAATGGCGAGGGGGGGGGGGGGAGGAGGGGAAAGAGTCATACGGTGAAATTCATTGCAGCACAATCACTCTGAAACCACTAGACTGAATTCAATAAAATTTGGTATTCAAGTTACCAATATCATTGCGGGGTGTAAGAGGAAACACACCAACCTGGCATACTTGATTAGTATGGTACTGAAACTGTCACATAGCTGCTACCTATCCTGTATTTGTACGCTCGTATTTATCAGGTATAAATTGCTGCTTACCATGTATCCAGCCTACACTGATCTTATCGATATTTTGTGTACTGTACTGTATTCACTCAAAATGTATTGTGCTAGCAATGAAATAATTAAATGTAATGTAAGTGTTGATGCTGTATCAATTGGATTGGGTGTGCAATCACGTCAGTTCACATTGTGATAGCATAATTGTAAGGACTGAAACAAAAAGATTAAGTGTAATGTAAATGTTGATGCTGGATCAATTGGATATTAAATCACATTGTGATAGCAAAATTGATAAGACTGCAATACAATAATTATATGTAATACAAATATGGGGAGAAAGATGACGCCTTCACGCTGGTCTCCTCCGTAAGTACCAACTTTGTTGGGAAACTAAGTCATCAAGGATTGCGGGCTGACATCCGCATACAGAGGTAGCTCTGATTATGTCTACCCTTCTTCAAACAAGAAACTGCGCTTGACATTCTTGGACGACGCAATCTTCCCATGAGCTTACCATAGCTACTTGGAATGTACATGGTCTGAGCGCAATATCAGAGAGGCAAACCTTAGGTGCGGACTGTGAACACTAGAACATCGATATTGCATGCATTCAAAAGACTAAAGTAGCTAAACACTTAGAGCAGCAACTACAGACAGGCCATAAGCTAGTGCTCATGGAGCAAAAACACGCCACATACCGGGGCTTAGGCTTCATAATCGGACCAAGGGTCTTGGATTATGCCGTTAGTTTTGGATACGTCAGTGATCGCGTTGCATTCATCGATCTGGCTATACCTATGTGAAAACACACCACCACTAAGTGTCGAATTGTCAACGCATACGCCCAACCACTGAAAAAGCCAGAGAACCCAGCAATATTAGATTCCTTCTATGCAGAACTGAGTTCCACCATTACAATCCCAGCTAGATGGCAACTGTTCGTGTGTGGAGATTTCAACTCCAAGCTGGGTAAACTCGGAATTGCGGACAAAAGTTCAGGACTTGGCTTATGCATGGGATCATATGGAGAGGGCACACGCAACAGCAATGGAGATGCACTGGTGGCATTCCTTAGTTCCAACGGCCTATTTGTCACAAATATGACTTTCAAACACCCATGCCATCACTGAACAACATGGACTGAACACATTACTGATCGCAAAGCCCCAAAAGGTTCTAAGGCTAAAACAGCTGTCTTCAACCAAACAGACTGAATGATTCCATATGAAACCCTAACCAAAATACTGAAATCTATGGAATCATCTGCTACTAGCACCATAGGTGTTCTTAAAAACAACCAAACTAGGTATACTGATGACCCTCTAGTAGTAAAACACTCAGCAGAGCGGAAAGCATTACGTCTATGCATCTATCAAAGTGGCCAGAGTGAAGACCGCACCAAACTACGCCGGGAGCGCAATATTATTCTGCACCACATTAGCGAATGCTTAAAAGTTCTTGCTATTCAACAGGCAGACTCCCTAGCAGATGAAATCACTGCCATGGATGACTGTCACAAAACGTTTCAGGCATCCCAAGCCCTGAGAGTTACTGATTACACACCACCACTCACTGTACACAACTCTGAAGGACACTTTATCGGGACTGACCAGGGAAAGGCCAACGCAATCTGAGAATGGTTCAAGGAACAGTTCACTGACAATGATGATGAGCCCTTGCACCAGTTCTCAGAAGACCCCAGGCAGAAGTTGAGAAGGCACTTAAAGCCCTGAAAAATGGACGTGCATCTGGACCTGATGGCATGAGCAATGAACTATTCAAATATGCAAGTGACATTATCTCAAAACTGATCACGCACCTAATCAATTCAGCTTTTATGCACCACCTTCCCATCGATGCTGTAGGCCAAGGCACCCGTATCACACTACCATAGCCCAAGAAGCCACCTGGGCCCCCAGCCAATCTGCAGCCCATTGTTCTCTTCAACAGCATACAGAAAATCCTATCCAATGTTACTCTATGCCGCATCCGAGACAAGATCGATTACTTCACCGGATCATGTCAAAGTGGCTTCAAATGTAGACGCAGCTGCGCAGACATTGTATGGGCTCAACACATGCTTGTGTCGGTAGTCATGTCCAAACACTGGGACTTCCACAAAATGGACATTGACATGTCACGAGCTTTTGACACAATTAAACACTCAAAGATCCTAGATGTACAACGCCAGGCCAGTTGCAATGAAGATGAGCTACGACTAGTGAGACTGATGCTTGCAGACACCAAGCTGAGAATACGAATCAAGTCAGTGAAGTCTATAGAGTTTGAGACATCAATCGGCTCCCCACAGGGAGATGGTCTATTGCCTACGAATACGAATCAAGTCAGTGAAGTCGGTAGCATTTGAGACATCAATCGGCTCCCCACAGGGAGATGGTCTATCGCCGGTGCTTTTCACCTGCTACTTTGCTGCCGCATTGAAATCTGTGTGGGAAAGTTCCACAAGACCAAACACCCTTGTGTCAATATTGCTCATGCCGCCAGAGATGGAATATGCCGACGATGTGGACTTCATAGTCGAGGAAAAGAAACCCCTTGATGAACTTCTCCCAATAGCTGCAAGCAAATGAAAAATTGAGAATCTCTTTATGAATGAATCCAAAAAAGAGTTGACCCACATATATCTATCGACAAAGCATGAAACTATAGAAAATGACGACCCACTTCCTGGCGGCGAACAACGGAGGAAAAGTACAATCCTGGGCTCACTGCTTTGCAGTACTGCTGACATTTCTGCATGCTGCATCATGGGGAACATAGCTTTCCAGGCCTTCTGGAAGCTATGGATTCGTAGATCAAAGATGCCAATGATAAAGAGGCTACGTTTATACAATGCAACCTGCATATCCTTGATGCTGTATAACTGTAACAGCTGGGCAGCTCCAAAGGCAGCTCTAGACAAAGTCGATGCCTGCCACCGCAAACTCCTACGCACCATCATGGGACACCGATGGCCAGACAGCATAATTTCCAATGATGCACTATACAAGATGTGTACTATGTCGCCACTGTCTGTAAAAGTCGCCCAGCAAAGATGGTCCATGTGCTAAGGATACCAGAAGGGACACCAGCACAGAGAGCCTTGGAATTCGCCCTACTCGGAGCCAGCAAATACAAATCCAGGAGAAGACGTCATCGCATAAATCTGCTAAGCGTGCTACGAGGTGACCTCAAGAAAGCAGAACTCGGTACAAGAATGGACCTGAGGAAGCTAAGGACTTCGGCTGAGGACAAAACACAGTAGGCAAAAGCGAAGAGGGACTGATTGCAGCTGTAGGATATTTCTACTACTACAGCCGCAGAATACACTAATTATACATACATAACCGGGATGGGGTAAATTCCATTTTATCAATTCCAATTCCACCTCAATTCATTTGATCAATTCCAATTCCACCCAAAAAAGTTTAATTCCAATTCCATTTGATCAATTCCAAGTCCAATTCCAAACCAATATTTACTTGAGATCAACATTGTTAAACTTTAACCATTTAATGCCCAAGATTGGCCAAGAAAAACTAGACTTATTATTAGCAAATGCCCATTTGCAGGATAAGAAAATAATTTTTTTAAATTTAACAATGCAATGACTGGCTCAGTTATTCCACTGGTAAATTTTGAAAAATAGTCTTCGCATACATATGATCCTTTCTCAAGACCAGTGCAGAAACCATTTTTGGCTGGCTTCTCCGTTAATATTTAAAACAATTAGAATAAAGATTTTTGTTGCCAATAGGTAGTCAAATTATTGTCCAAAGGGTCAACATTCAGCACATCTTATTTTTAGTTTATTTGACTTAATTATAGCTTAATGCTGAGTTTGTTCATAAATATGACTAACGGTTAATGCCATGTCTTATTATTGGAGATACATGTAAACCGTGCTATATAAATGTTTGCATTAAAAAGCTTTAGATTACAATGTATATAGTACAGTACTGAGTGAGAGTAGTGCATGTATGTAGAGTTTAAATAACACCTCTAGTCCAGGTGTGTGTTTTAAAAGATGAGACATTTCACAGAGGGGGTTGTTCAATGATTCCTTTATTATGTAGGAGGGTATAATTACAAGCCAATTATCTTGTAACTTACTGCTTTATTCACCCATTTCATTAGTTATTACTTTACTGAACACTATTGCTAACATCTTGATGAATAATTTTGACACAATTTGGTTATCTTGGTTCTAGAATATATATTTGAAATTTGTATGATTTTAAAGATGGTATGATTTCATAGATATGAAAATCTGTTTCCAGGGAATTCAGAATGAAATAGTTCAAGATCAGCAGCTTTGATTGAATAAAGGAGGTACAAAGCTCACATAGGATAAAAGGCTTAATTGGTCACTGGTCAGGGAGAATTGAGTTGATTCAATAATACATTAAAATTCATAGCATTTATCAGATCTGTATTTTGTGAACTCAGAGAGCGAGAGATTATTTTTGAAAATTTACCACTGGAATTACTGGCTCAGTTATCCAGCTAGCCACTCCAGTGGTAAATTTTCAAAAAATAGTCTTCCATTGGCCTGTAAATGCACATTTCTGAAACTCATTGCAGAAGGTGTTTTGGCCGGCTTAGGTGTTAAAGGTTTACAGGCTAACTTGCTCATCACCGAATTATCAGTATCTCAAATTCTAGTCTTCAAACCAAACATACATGTATAACTAAGTTGCTAAAATCAATTTTAATAGACACTGTTGCAGCCTTAGGAGACAAAAGTATTTAGTCAAATTAATTTTAAAATATTCAATAAAGCATCTAATAACAGCTGGCATAATAAATATCATCAACCTGCATATAGAATGAAATGTGGTAAATGGTATCATATAGATCATTTAGGATGAAATGCATTAAGGGCATATAAAGAGCAGTGTATAATTTACAGATATTACATGTACATTTTATAGCCAACAATGTTCAGTAAATCTATCACATTATGACCAGAATTGATTGGAATTGAATTGGAATTTATCAATTCCGGTCAATTCAAATTATCAATTCCAAATCCAATTCCAATTCCTGTGTCTTAAAATTTATCAATTCCAATTCCGGAGTCCTCAGAGTTATCAATTCCAATTCCGGAATTGAATTGGAATTGACCGATCAATTCCAATTCCAATCGGAATTGACCCCAACCCTGATACATAATACAAATATTGATGATGGATCAATTGGATTGGGTGTGGAATCACCTCCGTTCACATCATGATGGCAAAATTGTAAGGACTGCAATGAAAATGTAAATGTTAATGTTAGAGCAATTGGATAGGGTGTGGAATCAAGTCAGTCCACATTGTGATGGCAAAATTGTAAGGACTGGGCTTGGCAACTGCGTCAGTCTTCATCTGTATGTAAGATTGCAGAACCACATTAACCACGATTTCATTGTATATAAACTGGTATTATGCTAGCTAGTGTTCCCTGACAGTGCATGTTTCTGGACGATGCTGGACCACAACCGGCCCAATACATCCAGGTCCTGGCCACAGTAGCCTGTGTTGCCAGGGTTGATTGTATAGGCATGTAATGTAGATAGAGAGCATGAATTCAAAATAAGTAATGTTGCGACAGATTGATCCAGATATATTTTAGCATTGTTAGATAACATAAGTACTATATTCTTCTTCTTACACTTCACGAAAGTAGTAACTCAAGTTTATTTCTGTTATTTGGCTTTGCAGCTTTTTTCATATGGTGAAAAAAAGTATCATACAGGGTTCATACACCTTTTTGTGATTGAAATTCCATGAATTTTCCAGGACTTTTCAGGACCAAAATTAACAAATTCCATGAACTCTTAGAATTAATGAATATGTACACATAAGTAACTAAAATCACCCATCCATCCTGATAAATTCCTTATCCCCAGATGAAAAGGGAGACAAATTAAAGCCCAGAGAAATGAACAACATGTCTCTTGTAACATTGTACAGATGTTGGAAACAAAACACACCAGTTGCTTCAACGTACACAGAACAACTGGCGCAATCATTCTTCAGAAGATCTGCTATAGAATGGAACCAACTCAGTGAACACCAAGTATCGGTCGCAGCAATAAAGGCCTTTTGTTCCACCCTAACAGAAAAACTGCTGCACACTCTAACCCCATTGCAAAAATGGCATTTTGGGTCTCTGCAATGTATTGGAATATGCAAGTACAATTTGGGACCCTCATCCAATAACTATTCAGGACAAACTAGAAAATGTGCAAAAACGTGCAGCTAGATTTATTACCTCAAACTATTGCTACGAACCAGGCAGTATGCCAAATATAATGGAAACCCTAAAACTCCCACCATTGTCAGACAGAAGGAAACAAAACCGTCTTATTTTGTTCTAAAAAGGTTTACAGTAACAAGCAAAGATATCAGTAGACAGTCTACAGACTCCAATTCGAAAAACTCACATTAATCCTCTTCTGACAGCAAGCATCAACTCGCATCTGACATCAGTTCTGGTCTGCATATACTGGTGGGCTTAACCAGTTGCTGGTTATCTTCACATTCGTTGTTTATTAGTGAATCTTTAATGCACGTAGTGGTATGAAAGATTGGTTCAGATTCAAAATTGAATAGCAGTGGATGCTTACTCTATAGTTTGTCTAGTCTAGATTTAAAACAGGTAGATAGATGGTGCATTGATAATGTATTCTGGTAGTTTGTTCCATTGGTCTGTTCATTGTGAAGGGAATGAGAACTTTCTGATATTTAGCCTAGATCTAGTTTTCCTAATTTTTAGACTATGACCTCTTGTAATACTGTTATAGTCACAAAGCTTTATACAGTTTGATGATGGTTTATCGTATTTGTTATGAAAGATTTTGTATATTTTGACCATATCCCCACGCAGTGTCTTCTAAATGAGCGTTGGTAAGGTAAGTTTTTTGAGTCATCCATTATAAGGTAGGTTACACATACATGGAATAAGTTTAGTGGCATGCCTTTGGACATTTTCTATCGCTTTTACATGTTTTTTAGGAAGGGGGCCAAACTACATTGGCATAGTCGATGTGAGGGTTGACAAGAGATTTAAATAGGTGTTTGAAAACCAAAAACATGCACAACAGCCACTTCAACCAAAAAATAATGTCCTTTGGATGTTTCGCCATAACTAATCAAGATCAAAATGGATAAATACTTACTTGTTACTTGTCCTGTAGATACCACCTCTTCATTTCTAGGCGAACTATCAGCCGGGACTGGACTGACGTAAACTGTATGTTGGTCATGTCATTGTTACTTCAATCTCATGATGCCTTAATTTTCAGTCGTAAACGGGTATATTGCGATATTCCGCTGAGTTTTGATGCTTGAGCATGGTGTAGCTTGAAGCAGAAATCCTGTGATACTTCCTCAAGAAGGATTCTGAGTGGATTGTTTATGTCAACGAAGTGAGTTGTATCCAGGATTAGTTTAATCGCACCTTCCCCTGTCTTAGCCTTGGTGTGCCAGCTGTTTGGAATATATTATCTATTCTACTGAGATAAGCATTGCGAACATCCTCGAGGCTTGGGCAGGACAAGATTAAGGGAGCAACTGTTTTGTACTGCAGGTTTGCACTTTGGGCAGTTGGTACTCAGGGAACGATTACGGGTGGATCCACTGAACAGGTTATACCTCTGTGTAAGTAACTTAGCTTTCACTGTTGCTTTAATGGCTGTTAGTGTATCCAGGGATTGATTTTAACACTAACCCATTAACCCAAGGATATTAGAATTTCTTATGGGTCGGTAAAACTACACCTGCACTAACCCATCTGGATTAGTAATGCTCTCAAAAGAGGAAATAGGAAAAACCCCAACAGACCCCCCTTTAGTGGGTTGGTCTGTAGTTTTATTAACCACTATAAAAACATACTTACCGTTCAATCACTACTTGCTAAATCAAATATCTGCATTTAGCTATCAGAATAAAATTTTTATGCTTGCTTATACTCCCTAATGCCTATACCATCACCATGTAGACCCTCCACCAGGCTTCTGGTAGAGGGACCCCCTACATTAGCCTTACAATAGACTGGCACCGGTCTGTACTCACTCCTTGGTGACGCCTGTCACTAAGCACGCTCGCGCATGCGCAGTAGGCCCCAATTGTGAAACCTGAATCACTTTTCTAAATATAAGTGCCATACATCCAGCCTAGATTCTCAAATCAATCCCCAGCGGGGTGGCTGAGACCGGGTCGTAGTGATTGAACGGTAAGTATGTTTTTATAGTGGTTAATAAAACTACAGACCAACCCACTAAAGGGGGGTCTGTTGGGGGTTGTTATTACACCACAAAAACATCCATTACCGTTCAATCACTACTTGCTAAACCCGTAGATTTGGTCAGTTCCCCACTACGAAACTATGGTGGGAGGTGATTTGAGAATCCATAAGCATGGATAAAAATCAAACAAACATAACCAAATGTTAACAACATAACATAATGGTGCCTCCTAATCAATCACACAGTGATTAACAATCAAATAAAACTTTAAACATAAAGAATTAAAATAATAATAATAATAATAATAATAACCAAGGAACAACTCTCACCATTACCCCAGATGTACTGGCCTAACGAAAATGGTGGGATGTGCTTGGTAAATGGCCTTCCGCCTTTTTGGTTAAAATAGTAATGTTTCTAAAGAAGGAAGCCGCTGCGCTCCGGTCTTTCAAATAAAAAGATGTAAAGGTAGACTCGGATTTCCATCCTGCCACTTGCAAAACTTCGTCTACAGAAGAGCCAGCAAATAGAGTGAAAGAGGCAGCCATCCCTCTAACATCATGAGCTTTAATGTGAGAGAGATTGATTTGATTAGGAGAAGCAATCTCGTAGCAAAGTTGAATGGTGTCACAAATCCATCTAGCAATGGATGCTTTAGAGACCGGTCTGGCTACCCCTTCCGCGTAAGAAACCCATAAATGAGACGGATCGGATCTTTTAAAATCTGTACGACGCTTATAAGCTTTAAGCGCTCTGACCGGACACCAAAATCTGTCTGACGGAGAAAACGAAGATAGAGATTTCAAAATAATCGGCTTAGCTGGATAACGGTTCGATTGCGTTTTAGATAAGAAATCCCTTCTAGGATATAAAACCAAACCGTCTCCAGCTTCAATAAATCTATCCTTTTCAGCGGAAAAAGCATGTATCTCAGATCGTCTTCTAGCCGAGGCAGCCGCTACTAGAAACACTGTCTTAAACGTTAAAAGCTTTAAGCTAATCGACGCAATGGGTTCAAAATGATGACCTGCCAAAACTTGAAGAATCAAAGCCAAGTTCCAGGAAGGTAAAGGTTTTGCAATAGGAGGACGAATATTACCTAAACCTCTGATGAAACCATTCAGCACCTTAGTATCCTTAACATCCGCATTTAACAAACAAGGAATTGAAGATGCTAAGGAAAATCTATATCCTCTAACCGTGTTAGCAGTCAGATGAAGAGAATCAAACAGATAGGATAAGAAATCTAACACTTGGGATATAGAAACAGAATCGGGCACGAAATCATTATTTGAACACCATTCTCCGAAAATCTTAAGTCGACCCTTGTAAACTCTTCGGGTCGACTCCCTCCTGGCCGAATAAAGGATTTCCTGAGATCTCGCAGAAAATTGATTCTCAGTGACCGCGCCCTCGATATCCTCCAAACACACAGACTGAAAATTCCTGGGTTTGGATGAAGGCACGTTCCCCTTACTTGGGATAACAGATCTGGTGACACTGGCAGCAGACGTGGGAAGTCTACTAGAAGATCGAGCAGGTCTACGAACCAGATCCTTTTTGGCCAAAAGGGAGCTATCAACAACATCTCGCATAATTGATCCTTGACTTTCTTCAGGACCAAAGGAAGCAGGATAGTCGGAGGGAACACATATGCGAAGATTCCTGTCCAGGACTGAGACAGGGCGTCCACCGCCAACGCCTGATTGTCCGGAAAAGGAGACATGAAAGAGGAGATCTGGGCATTCAGAGAGGTCGCGAACAGGTCTACATGGGGACGATCCAGGAGGTTGAAGATCGATTTGACAACCGACCTCTTTAACTGCCACTCTGTGTGGGCGAACTTGGAAGGCCGAGATAACTGATCCGCCAGAAAATTCAGACATCCTGGGACATGGGAGGACACCAGGAAAATCTGCTTCATCCGACACCACGTGAGGAGATTCCACACCTCCAAACAAAGGCGCGACGACTTTGTGCCTCCCTGCTTGTTGATATACGAGACTACTGTCGAATTGTCCGATCGAATCGAGATCTTGAGGCCCTGCACCTGATCCGACCAAGCAAGGAGAGTCTTCGTGACAGCCCACAATTCCAGAATGTTGATGTGGGCTGGTGACTCCTCTAGAGACCACAGGCCTGAAACCGAAAGGGAACCCCAGACCGCTCCCCATCCCTCCTGGGAAGCGTCTGTAAAGATGATCGCTTGAGGAGAAGACTTGACTAGAGGAACCCCCATCAGAAGCAGAGAGCGATCCTTCCAGAACTGTAGGTGGGGAATTAAATGCTCTCTGACCGGGATCTGATGGTAGACCGAATGGGTCGACTGTTTCCACAGGGACATAAGATACATTTGGAAAGGTCTCCTCATCAGCGCCGCCCACGGGATGATGTTCTCGACGCTGACCATCAAACCTATCACTCGGAGAAAGAAAATTGCTCTGACCATGGTAGAGGATGCCAGAATCTCCATGGCTACTAGGATGGCTTCTACTCTCACATCTGACGGGAAGACTAAGCCTTGTTCTAGGTCGAACGTCACTCCTAGGTGGGTGAAAATCTGAGATGGAACCAAAGATGATTTTTCTAGATTTATAAGCCATCCTAGACTGGAAGCCAGACTGCAGACCTCTGGAATGATGCCTGCCAGAATTGAGGCAGATTCTGCTTTTAGCAACCAATCGTCTATGTAAACATGAAGGGGAATAGAATGACTGTGCAGAAAACCTGCCACAGCTGACACTAGGCGTGTGAAGAAGAAAGGAGCCGTGGTCAGCCCGAACGGCATGACTCTGAATTGCCATACGCGGCCCTTGAACGCAAATCTCATGAATTTTCTGAATGAAGGATGGATGAGAATGTGAAAGTATGCGTCCTTGAGATCTATGGACGCTGTCCACATGCCTGGACTCAAACTGGCGATAATCTGAGATACCGTCTCCATCTTGAATTTTGGGGTGGATATCTGCAGATTTAACCTCTTCAGATTGATGATTGGACGCCATCCCCCTGATTTCTTGGGGACTAGAAATAGAGTTGAGTAGAATCCCGGGTCTACTCTCCAACACGGAACCTCTTCTATAGCCCCCTTCAACCTCATCGCCTCCAATTCGTCTTCCAGTGCTCCCAATTTCTCCATATTGGATGGAACTGGAGTCCACTTGGGCTGGAAAGACAGAGGAGGCGGCAGATCTATCCAATACGGTGCATACCCCCAGCGGATTTGATCTACCAGCCAGGAGTCCTGCGCGAGGGTTTGCCAAGTCTCCCAAAACAGAGACAATCGTCCTCCTACTGGCACGCTGGGAAAAAGGGATTGCGCCGAAAGATTCAAAGGTAGTAGAAGAGGAGGAACAATTGGACAAGGAGAACGGGAAAGGCCTGCCCGGGCTGAGGCCACCCCTTCAAACCCGCCTTGGTTGAAAACCTCTAGAGGCGCGTCCTCTAGACCTGGACCTATAACCACGAGAGAAAAACTGACCCCTGCTCGCCTGAGGGGCTTGGCGAACCTGGGCTCTAGGTCTATGCGATGAAATGGATTTAAAACGATCCTCCTCCGCGGATCTGGAATGGCCAGGAGAGGAACGACTAGAGTTCGTAAAAACCCTTGACGGATAAGCCCCATACTCATCCGGCCTAAGACTCTTCCTTCTAGGAGAAGAGGAGGGACTGTTTGCCGCGGCCGAGTTTCTTTTTGCCGAAGGCCTTAAAATAGAAATCTGCTCTCGCAGATCCTTAGCCGATCTAAGCCGATCAGACTCCTCCCTAAGAATTGATGTAGCATCCTGACCGAAAATATCTGATCCGAAAGGCGGAGCAGATATCAGGTTACTCCTGAGGGAATCCGATATCTTCACCTCAGCAAGCTTTCTTGACCTTCTCTTAGAGGTGATGAAACCTAACGAACGGCAAACTGAATTCAACGAACTTCTTGAAAGGTCAACTAATGTACGAAATATTTCTGGAGGAATCTGACCTCCTTTCTCCTGATTTTTGAGGATAGCTTCCGAAAGAAGGGCCAAAAAATTTGCTGACTTCAACTGAGCCCGACATACTGACTCCCATCTAACAAGGTCTGATGACGATTCTACCTTAGCCGATTCCCTCAGATGTGATGAAAGAACCTCCCATGTCGGACCACTAAGAGACTGCGTAGAAGCCAACCTAACGTAATCTTCTTTAGGGACCTGAACTGGAGCATCTACCTTTGGATTAAGAGAAAATTCTTTCATTTGGACATCGTTAATATAAAAATCTAACATATCAACGACCAAGTTATCCACTGGAAGCACAGAAGGAACATTAGCCGAAGAGTCTGAAGATGAAAGAGCAGAACCAAAAGACGGAGGTTCAACCGAAAATTCATCCTGAAGAGGAAGAGATAGAGACGAAGCTATCCATTGATGGGCCTTAGACCAGTCATCTGGAGAGGCCCTCTCATTATAGAACCTCCTCAGATCTCTGGCCCTGACCGACCTCTGAGTAGCCCTGACCGAAAAGTGAGATGGAGCCGACGCAGAAGCAGAAGAAGGACAGATATCTGAATCTAGCGACACCGAAGAATCGACTATCCTCAGAGAGGAAGGAGAAACTAACGTTCTAGAAGGAGCGTCAGAGAGAGAATCTAAACCCAATGGAGCCTGATAAGGAGGACTCACAGCCCTATCCTCTGGCTGACTAGCACTGAAAAAATTTGGATCCACCTCACTAGCCGAAAATCTAGACAAAATTGAAAATCTAGCCGAAATAATAGATCGATGAAGAGAGGGATCGCGGCTTACTGAAAACAATGAAAAATCTAATCCTGAATCAACTATCTGGAATTCTAATTCTGGGGACAGCACGACTGAAACAATAGGATCCAAATGATCAAACGCCGGAGAGGATGAAGAATAAGAAGGCAACAGAGGGGCAGATGGAGCAGAAGCCGAAGGTATGTTCGAAGCTGCCAAACAATTTTGCTGAAGGGAAGCCGGCATATGCAAAAAACCCGGAGGCGGAGATATCGATGATGGATGAAAAAGAGAAGAAGAATTAGAAACATGAGACGACGAAAAATCCCTAGCGGATAAGCCGGATGCAGAAGAAGAGGACGGCTGACTACTACTCTTCTGAGACCCTACTTGAGAGAACCGGGAAGGAGATGACGAACGAGAGAGAGATACTACATCCCGAAAGGAAGGATGAACAAAATCTGACCCAGGAACAAATTGAGAACTAGAAAAACGATCCGGATACTGTCTATCCAAGCCGGAAGGAGCGGCGCAAAAATAACTAGAGTCGGAATTAACAGACCTATTACTTAACTGTGAATCTGCGTTAATCGGAAGTTCGTATCTTATTCCGGAAGTAGAACTACTGTCACCTGATGCGGAAACTGAAACCCCCCCCCCGGAAGACGCTTGCAAGGACGGGTCAACATGACCCGGACCTGCGTAACTCAAACCAGAAATGTCTAAACTACCCCCGGAACCGGAAGTAAACAAAGCTGAACCGGAACAAGAGGACGAACTCAATGACGGATCCAACTGACTCGGATAAGCCTCCTTCCTACCGGAAGTAGTCACACTACTACCGATATAAGATCCTGACAATCCGGAAGCGGAATGATGCATATATGGGTCCAACAGACCCGGATGCACATTTTCCCTACCGGAAGTAGTACCACTACTACCGGAAACGGAAGTCGGAAAACCGGAAACGGAAGACGCCATCCTATGCACTGCCGGGTCCAGCAGACCCGGAACTACATTCTTCCTCCCGGAACCGGAAGCTCTATCGCCGGAAAATGTTGATTCGGAACCGGATGTTGGTGCATATTTCCTATTCTCCTGAGTCACCGGATGTTCGGACACGCCAGAAACAATCTCAGTGCTCCTTTCCGGATGCCTGGTAAAACCAGACTCCATTCCGGACAGCAAACCCACTTGTCTGGCAACGCCAGGAGCAGAGGTGGGTGCTTCTTTAGATGCGATCGGCGATCTTACCATATTCCTAGCAATCGGAATTACTGTGAAACGGACCTTGGTTGCAGGCGACAAATCAGATTCTTCTAGTCCTGATGCCATCGGCTTGACCTGGCTCCTACCAACGGACGTCTTACCCGTTTTCCTTTTTGATTCGCCGGACTTCGTCCTGGGGGACTTAATTTGTTGCCTTGTTGTTAACGAAACCGGCTTGCCCCACTTCCGTGATCGAGATTGGGGGCTAAATTCATAGTCTGATGACTCCTCCTTAGCGGCCTTAATAGCTGAAGAGATACGTTCGTCTAAAGACTTGGTTAACACATTAGCGAAGGATTCAAACCTGGCAAATAATGCCATGACCGGATCTGATATAGAGGAGCTGCCCCCCTCCGATGTTGAGACCGCCGTGTTAACAGATATGGAAGCAGGCACTAATTTAGGGCCTTCAACAACGGAGGGAGGGCGACCTGAGGGCAACGCTGGCTTAACTACAGGGTCCTTAAAAAACGCTTTTGAAATGACCAATGGCCAACCCTTGCACACACCACACATTTTTAGAGAGGTGCAGGTGGTACACTTCAGGCAAACATGACCCGCATACTCCTTCGCGTGAACACGATCACACTTGTTAGACGCACACTTTATTTTCTCCGAGGCTATTGACGCCTCCTACAAGAATAAGAAATGATACGACATAAAGCACTAGTTTTGAGAAACCCCTGAGACCTCACAAAGGCGACTCCTAGGGCGATCTTAATAAAGGCTTTGAAGAAAGATCAGTATTATATTTTGAGAGCCCTAAGATTACGTTATTAGGAGTGGTACTGGCTACTATTCCTTCTAACATGGTATTTTGATGGTATATATTAGGCATGGTTACTCTAACCTCTAAATCGGGAGTGTTGACACGAAAACTGGTAACTCCAAACGCTAGAGTTACAAACGCCTCTAAAACACCATGATATAAAAGTTAACATAACTTAGGAAGAATTGACTTCATGGTAGGCATCCTTGTTCTATTAGTTGTAGTAGATGTCTATAAAAGCAAGCTAATTAACTTTTATATCTAATTTTGATAGCTGACAGAACTGTTGGCTAGCAGAATATTTGAAAAGTGAATCAGGTTTCACAATTGGGGCCTACTGCGCATGCGCGAGCGTGCTTAGTGACAGGCGTCACCAAGGAGTGAGTACAGACCGGTGCCAGTCTATTGTAAGGCTAATGTAGGGGGTCCCTCTACCAGAAGCCTGGTGGAGGGTCTACATGGTGATGGTATAGGCATTAGGGAGTATAAGCAAGCATAAAAATTTTATTCTGATAGCTAAATGCAGATATTTGATTTAGCAAGTAGTGATTGAACGGTAATGGATGTTTTTGTGGTGTAATAACAACCACTGTTACAATGTCATTGTGTCCAGTATGCACAAACAATTTACAAAAGAACAGATTTTCTGCTACCTTCAATGCGTTATAGAATATTATGAAATTAATTTGTCCGGAAAACCGTTGCTGCTTTGGCGTTGCTGCCTTAGGCAGTAATGGCTTTCTGAACAAATTAATTTCAAAATATTCAACAGCTTCTCTGGGCTATATCTTAGGTTTACTATGGGCTTTCGGGTTGCCACAAAATTTGATCAAAACACTGTAAATAAAATTATCTATAAGGTTTTCAATGTCTACAACATTTTACTAAGTAAGGTAATACTTCTAGGATGCAAATCAAATAACAGAAATAAATGCAAATTATCACTTTTCGTGAGGGGTAAGACCATAGAGTTATCTATACTAGCTAAAGACATAGGTGGCGCTGCAATTTTGTCTACCAGGCAGCTGTCTTAATGGCGGCTTTAAGATGGCAAAAGGAAAGATGCTCGCTATTATCTTAAATGCAAAAATAACATGCATGTTTCATACACTGCGTAGAATTTTTTCGAACAAGTGTGAGAAGGGCTCTTTTATAATAGGAATCAATTGTAGCTAAGTAAACATACACATACCAGTTTTTGTATGACCGATATTGCATGTTTTCCACTTGTAGTCTATCGTTATTCAGGCCTTGCAATTATGATGAGCAATTGGCCAACAGCGGTAGTGATCAATAGATTCTTCAAACAGTACTTATTATTATGTTATCTATTTTGTTTACTGACAGCAGTGTAATTAAAGCCTTTGTTTGACAGATTTGATTAGGAAAAATTTAATTTTCTCAGATAATGGCCATTTGCAGACCAAGAGAAGACAGTTTTTGACAAATTTTGTATTAATATCTTAGGAGAATTCACTATCACTACACACACTCATTCACTGTCTGGTTCTCTCTCGCTATCTATTCTCACATGTCTTGTGGCGCATACATTACATCTACAAGGCGCTTGATAGTCGCAGCTCGTCCCTCCCAAGGGGCATTAGCTGTAGTGGTTCAACCCCACTGGGTGCCAGAAAACAATGCATGTTACAGAGGACATTCTCTCTCTCTCTCAGATTTCTCTCTCCTCTATAATTGTAACGCCCCATCCCAGCATATTACTATAGTTGTAATGTAAAAATGACAGCCTTGCAACAATGTGATGATGTTGTAGTAGTTTGCAATAACTACTGTTTTCCTGATAAATTGATATTTTTCAATTGATACATTCTAAGTCCTTGAGATACATGTAAAATTCAACATTTTCTGCTAATGGTTTGTAATATACTTTAAAGTATGGACAATTTAAATATTGTAAGGTGTGAAACTCTCTTGCAAATTATTAAATAATGTTCAAAATATAGACAATCTTGGCTGCTAATTCTGTCATATTTCTGCAGAATTTTACCATTTGTTAAATGGACACTGATAAAATCTGTCTGGAAATAGGTAAATTAGGTATGGAGAAAATATGGAGTTTCTGCAGAAGACACATATGAATATCATTCTGGTGAGGAAAGCAGTTTTATATTTATATTTAGTGTTTTTACTGACGTTTCATTATGCTATGACATTATGATGATTAAGTAAGTAGAATTGCTGATATGCACTGTATGAATGTGTTGTGCTATATATATTTCAGGTGTTGCATGCAAGGAAGTTGCTGACGGAGAACTATTTTCTGTTTCCAGTAGGGTATAGCCATCACTGAAGATGAAGCAAGTGGAAAGCTGGGTGTATCTATTGATCTTGACCACCGGGTTCATACATGGATCGTGAAAAACCTGGACAATCAGGGAATATTAAAAGTAAAATTCCAGGCCTGGTAAACCTGTAAAGACTGTACTTTTTCATATAAGTCATGGAAAAGTGATGAAAAATCAGAAAACCACTACTGTGTAGAATTATGCTATAAAAATTGTCATGACAAAAAAGGAAACGTAGGCATTAGACCTACCATCTGAATGCATCTAGCATGTTTATATTTCAAATGTGTATGGCCACTGTGACCATTATTATAACCACAACCAGAGTACAGGCTGTAGTGGTCTAACTCTTGGACAGTTTCCATTTATATGTCAAGAGAGCATATTTGAAAATTTACCACTCGAATTACTGACTCTGTAACAGAACCAGTCATTCCAGTGATCAATTTTCAAAACAATCTGCAGATGGTCTCGGATTCAGCGGAACTCTTGCTTTTCTTGACAACTAAATGGTTGAACATGATAAGTAAGCGTTTAAAGGTAATAAATTGTCAGAAAAACTAAATATTTGTGCTTATCAAGTGTTCCTTTACAGGACAGAAGGCTATTTTTGAAAATTTACCATTGAAATAACTCTTGGTTAGCAAGTTATTGGCTCAAGTGGTAAATTTTCTAAATTATGATCTCTGGGCCTACAAATGAACATTCATCAAGACCTATGTGACTTATAAATATCAGGGGAAAAGTAAGTGCAATGTCAGGGAATTTATGCTTCAAAGCCCCTAAGAATGGTAAACCCTGTATATTGTTATAATGATGTCAATGACATGATGATGTCATGATAATAATCTAAATAATAATATTAAATAACAAGAGGCCTGTATCGCTCACCTGGACAATAGGCATTTCAACTTTATCAACAAGATGGCCAGCAAACCATTTATCCGACAGTTTCGAAAATTGCAAATTTGAGATCAGAATACCCAAAAACACATAAAACCATTTCGGCCTCAAAATCCATCAAATAAAAAAATCCAATATGGCCACCAAACATGCTATATTTTGATTGGCCCACGGCGGCCATGTTTTTTGATGGATCAACTTCTCTTCAACAAACTTTAATGGCCCTTAGGCCCTAATCATATCTGCCAAATTTCGGCCCGATCCCTTCAGGGCCTTTGGAGAATAAGTAATTTTCACTACAACTACGTCAACCAAGATGGCCGCCGAACCATTTGACCAATCAAGTTCCCTTGCCATAAATCATATTTCATGAGCTTTGCATCCATCCGCCAAGCCATTTCGGAGATTTTAAATACGTTTCCTAAAATCAGCCTAAATCCAAAATGGCCACCGGACAAATTGGCTGATCGGGTTCATTTGAACAAACTTAGGTCTCTATGCCCTATGAATGCTTCCTCCCAAATATAATTGAAATCGGACAGCGGTTCTTGAGAAGAAGTTCTTCTTCTTTTCGTTCGCTGATCATACCGCCAGTCCTTTGAGAAGAAGTCATTTAAAGAATTGTCCATTACTTTACTATGGGCCCATTGCTTTACTATGGGAGCCTATGGCGTGAAAACAAACCTAGATGGCAGCCAAAGCGTTTATCCGACAGTCTCGAAAGTGGCATATTTGAACTCGCCACACTGATAAGCATATATAAAGCAATTTTCGCCCCATCAAAATACATCAAATACAAAAAAGCCAATATGACCTAGAAACGCTGAATTTTGATTGGTGGATGGCGGCCATGTTTTTTAATGAACAAACTTCCCTTAATTAAACTTGAAAGGCGCTTGGTCCCTAAGCATATTTACAAAATTTCAGCTCTATCGCTTTGGCAGTTCAGGAGAAGAAGTCGTTTTCGCGAAAACTAGGTCATCCAAGATGGCCACCAAGCAAATTGGCCAATCAGGTTGCCTTGAACAAACTTGGGTCTACCGCTGCCACAGATGATGTGTTATGAGGTTTGAATCAATTCCTCCAGCGGTTTCGGAGAAGAAGATTTTTTAAAGTGTTTCTAAAAACCAGCCATTTTGGCCGACGCCCATCCTGGATTTTGACCGATCCGCTTCGTAAGTTAGATCTCTATGCCCTATGAATGCTTCCTCCAAAATATAATTGAAATTGGCCCAGTGGATCTTGAGAAGAAGTCGTTTAAAGGATTCCCCATTGCTTTACTATGGGCCCATTGCTTTACTATGGGAGCCTATGGCGGGAAAACAAACCAAGATGGCAGCCAAACCGTTTATCCGATAGTCTCGAAATCAAAATACATCAAATACAAACAAGCCAATATGACCAACAAACGCTAAATTTTGATTGGTTTATCACGGCCATGTTTTTTAACGTACAAACTTTACTTGAACAAACTTGAATGGACCTTGGTCCCTAAGCATATTTACCAAATTTCAGACCTATCCCTTCAGCGGTTCGGGAGAAGAAGTAATTTTTGCGAAAACTAGGTCATCCAAGATGGCTGCCAGGCAAATACCCCAATCAGGTTGCCTTGAACAAACTAGGGTCTACCATTGCAATAGATGATGTGTTATGAGTTTTGAATCAATTCTTCCAGCGGTTTTGGAGAAGATTTTTTAAAGTTTTTCTAAAAATCGGCTATTTTGGCCGGCGACCATCTTGGATTTTGGCCGATCAGCTCCATTTGAACATCCTTGAATCTCTATGCCCTAGGGATGCTTCCTACAAAATATAATTGAAATCGGCCCAGTGGTTATTGAGAAGAAGTTGTTTCAAAGGAAAAGTTGCCGGACGGACACACGGCGGGCGGTCGCCACGACATAAGCTCACTGAAAGGCCAAGTGAGCTAATAATGATTGTAACAGGACTAGTGATTGTAATAATAATGATGATGATAATGTTTGTAATGATATGTAAATATTGTTCATTTGAGTATCCCATATGTGACAATGTGACCTGGTTTTGTAAATAAATCAAAATTGTATTGTAATTGTAGTAATGGTTTAATGATGTAACAATATATCACTTGACAATGATGGTAAATATATCATTTAAAAACAATGATAATATACAAAGAAACTGTCTTTGTCCAAAATCACTTCATCACCAGAAATGTTTTAATTTACACATTGCAGGTATGCTTCATAATTCAATTTGAAAGCAAGCACACAGGTAGGCTGATGAACATTTTGAAACCAACATGACTTGTAGCCGCCATAGACAACATCATTTGAACCTTTGATGGCCAAGATTTTTGAAGGGAATTTCGTTGAAATGAGGGATCTACTTGATAAAATTTATTTTTAAGGTGCCTGAAAATCGGGGCTTATTTAAAACATAGAACTATATATGTTCCAAATTTTATTTTAAAATCGCCAGTAGTTTTTACACAACAGCAGTTTTAGACCTGGCATATAGCAACAACAGTAATGAATATTTCTGACTATTTTGAATGGAATTTTGTTGAAATGTATACATCTACTTGACCAATATGGCTGAAAATTGGGGATTATTTAAAACATGCCCCCCCCCCCCCCTCTATATATGTTCCAAATTTAATTTAAAAATCTCAAGTAGTTTTTACGCAACAGGTGTTTGTTCGTATACATAGAGCTGCCAGCCCGTGTTTACGTGTAATAGCGCCGTCGCGCTTTTGCCATTTTAGTAGCCGCACCAGCCTGGCTGAGTGCTAGACATCGAGTGTAATAGTGGAGTATCCTGCACGCTGTCTTTGTCAATATAACTACCTCTATGGGTAAGACTGCTTCTCTGTATGGGTGTCTTGGAAATGAGTTTTATAGGGATCCATCGGTGAATGGATTGAAGAATTAGTGATCAGCTTTGAGCTTACAAACATTGGGTTAGTGAAATTTGCTGCGGAAAAGTAAAATCAATTATGCACTACCCCGTCTGGGTTAGTAGAAAATATCCTTAAAATCTACCACTGTGTATTGATCTGTTCAAAGTTCAAAGTTGTTTATTTCAAACCATATTTTACATATATATAAATCGAAAATGGGCAGTCCATCAAAGGCACAGCCTATGAGTCGATGGACCCCCTGACATTCAATACGAGACAGTGTACATGCCATAGGGGATGAGAGCTGCTATGATGCTGATGCTATGACATGTAGTACATAGCATATAGCATGTAGCTTATACTTATGCATGTACACACACACACACACACACACACATACACACACACACATATATATATATATATATATATATATATATATATATATATATATATATATATATATATATATATATATACATATATATATATATATATATGTATGTATATATATATATATATATATATATATATATATATATATATATATATATATATATATATATATATATATATATATATATATATATATGTATATATATACACATACATACATATACACATACATATATAGCACAGTCGATAATTGACACATATACATTTTGTACCATAAATAATGTCCTTATTTGGATGCTTATACTTAAATATGCACATAGGTACACATGCACACACAGGTACACACACATATACACCTATACCAACATATATTAATGCATACATACAGAACAGTTCATTTTACATGTGTACAAACATGCATACATGTTGATGTATACACACTCACACACGCATGTACATGTGCATATAATAATACATCAGTGTGGTATTCTATGTTGGTTTTGAATGATTTACTATTGGTATGGTACGGAGGGTGGGATGGGGACGAAAGGGGAAAGCTCAGCACTGCAGATAGAGAATTTGAATGGAAAAGTTATCACAGATTATGTCAGATTGTTATATTGGTGTATGCGGGTTCACCCGACATGTCTAAATATAGTAGTAGTAGTAGTAGTAGTAGTAGTAGTAGTAGTAGTAGTAGTAGTAGTAGTAATAGTAGTAGTAGTAGTAGTAGTAGTAGTAGTAGTGGTGGTGGTGGAGGAGGTAGTAGTAGTAGTGGCGGTGTTGGAGGTAGTAGTAGTAGTAGTAGTAGTAGTAGTAGTAGTAGTAGTAGTAGTAACTCTGATAACGCAGCTTACTGGGCCGATGCTTGTCTGATACTGGGCCGATGCTGAAAGTATCGGCACGGTATCGGCCCAGTTTGCTGCGTTATCTGGGAATGGCAGTGATTGCAGTTTGATGTGTCTCATGTTTGTATTAAATATTATAAATTAACAGATAATCTATGTATCAATCAGATGCAAAATTTGTATTGCTTTAATACCTGTCCAATATAGATTCTCTGGCAATTTTTTTAAAGGATTTCTGATTTAGGATTTTTTCGCGTATTTTTGTACTGGTGCTGTTCCATAGTTTTGTGGCTGCTACTGTGATTCGGCGTTTTTTCCGTTTCTGTTCTCATAAATTGGGTGTGTAGATTATGTCTGGCCCTAGTATTGTGTCCATGGATATCAGTGTTGAGTGTAAAGTTGCAGGCAATGGATTGTGGCAATAATCTTTAACAATGGTGTACATCTGTAGTTTGCCTATGTCAGCGAGTTCTAAATTTTTTCCAGATTTGAATATATTCTGGGCCCCTGCTGGTTTTTAAAAAGATTTTACTACCTTTTTTTAAGGCGATTAAGCTTTGCTAGATTGCTCTTGTGCGTATTGGTCCAGATATCAAGATTATCCAGTATTCTTCAGATAGTAGAATAGTCTGTAAGTCTTATCAAGTAGAGACCTTGATCAAGGAGATCAACACTTTTGTACAATTAACGCTAGACAGCTCCAGTCTTGCCAGATCAATTTGATGCTGCGATGCACTCAACAGGCATTATAGATCACCTAATACAGAAGATAGAGAAGTGCAGTCGTGATTTCCTTCACAAGATCCTCGCCAAGCGATGTCATTTCTTGGATCTGAGACCATAAGACCACCCGATCTATTACTACTCACTTTTCTTGCGGTTGTAGCTCAATATCTGCAAATCAGAACCAGCTAATTGTCGCTGTGCTGTATACCTGGTTACCACTAATCATCTTGTTGTGGCCAAGGAACTTTATAACTTGTTTAATTATAAATTAATGATTATATGATATCCATGGAACTGTTTATTCTAACATTTGTGTGACTGTAGCTGCTATAATGGATTGTCCAGCTGCGCTAAAAATATGTAGTTGCTGTAATCGTGATATTCTCACACACCAAGTATATAGTCACTATGGAACCTGAGAGGATAATAATGCATAATGTGTCAACAAATTTTTCTACGTACATCATTACCAGGGGAAACCTGGGTGCGCCTAATGAAAAGGCGGGATCGCCTGAACAGAACAGAACAGATAGCGTTGCAGTAAGTGAGATATGGGAGAACAATGGGTACAGTAGTGTTTTAATAGTATTTGGTGTCATATATGGGTTTAGTCTTTCTATGACACCTATGCCCCTTGCTACTTTTGCTGTTACTATCTCAATTTGTTTAGCCCAGGTCAGATGTTTGTCTAAGTAGACTCCCTAAAGTTTTGCAAATGTGTTAAATAATAAATACAGATAGAAATACAGAAAACGGGTAATCATGCCGCTATAGCAAGTATATCTCTTGCGTTTTGAGTATACATATTGTTTTACTTTATTTTATGGATCATTAGCATTACTTACCAGTATATTTTACTTGCAGTTAATGGCTATATAATCTGTTAATTATATTCACTTTTGGAACTGAAATGGGTTTAATTGCCAGATAGTTGTGCACTGCAAGTTTTCGGCATATATAGTTCATACCGGTCAATCCGTAACAGTTTCCCTTGTTATTCGTACCACAAAATTGGTTGATCCGTACCCGTTAAAACAAGGCGAGGACGTAAATTTCTCCACTTGCCGCCTCGCCCGTGCACTTTTGGCTGACTGAAAATACTGTGCAAAAGGCCTCTAAATGGACTAAGAACTCGATTCACTCACGTCTCTCTCACCTCTCTCTCTCTCTCTCTCTCTCTCTCTCTCTCTCACGCCTTTCTCTCTCTCTCTCTCACGCCTTTCTCTCTCTCTCTCTCTCTCTCTCTCTCTCTCTCTCTCTCTCACACACACACACACACACACACACACGTCTGTCTCGCTCTCTCTCTCACTCTCTCTCACGTCTCTCTCACGTCTCTCTCATGTCTCTCTCTCTCTCTCTCTCTCACGTCTCTCTCTCTCTCTCTCTCTCTCGCTCTCTCTCTCTCTATCTATCTCTCACACGTCTCTCTCTCTCTCTCTCTCACTTCTCTCTCTCTCACACGTCTCTCTCACGTCTCTCTCACGTCTCTCTCTCTCTCTCTCTCTCTCTCTCTCTCTCTCTCTCTCTCACACACACATCTCTCTCATGTCTCTCTCTCTCTCTCACACGTCTCTCTCACGTCTCTCTCTCTCTCTCTCACGTCTCTCTCTCACGTCTCTCTCTCTCTCTCTCTCACGTCTCTCTCTCTCTCATGTCGCTCTCTCTCTCTCACGTCTCTCGCTCTCTCTCTCTCTCTCTCTCTCACGTCTCTCTCTCTCACGTCTCTCTCTCTCACGTCTCTCCCACGTCTCTCTCACGTCTCTCTCACGTCTCTCTCTCACGTCTCTCTCTCTCATGTCTCTCACGTCTCTCTCATGTCTCTCACGTCTCTCTCTCTCACGTCTCTCTCTCTCTCCCTCTCTCTCTCTATCTCTCTCTCTCTCTCTCTCTCTCTCTCTCTCTCTCTCTCTCTCTCTCTCTCTCTCTATCTCTCACATGTCTCTCTCACGTCTCTCTCTCTCTCTCTCTCTCTCTCTCTCTCTCTCTCTCTCTCTCACTTCTCTCTCTCACACGTCTCTCTCACGTCTCGCTCTCTCTCTCTCACACATCTCTCTCATGTCTCACACGTCTCTCTCACACGTCTCTCTCTCTCTCTCCCTCCCTCCCTCCCTCCCTCCCTCCCTCCCTCTCTCTCTCTCTCTCTCTCTCTCTCTCTCTCTCACACACATCTCTCTCTCTCTCACACGTCTCTCTCACGTCTCTCTCTCTCTCTCTCTCTCACGTCTCTCTCTCTCTCTCACGTCTCTCTCTCTCATGTCGCTCTCTCTCTCTCTCACGTCTCTCGCTCTCTCTCTCTCTCTCTCTCTCTCTCTCTCTGGACGGTTATTACCATTAACTAAAAAAGTGAGAGAACACTGTGGGGACGGGACTGGATTAGTGCATAGACCTAAGGTTTTAATCATGCACAGTTCAATTCCCAAGCGCTGTGGAAACAGTTACAGTCGAGGTAGAATCCAGTCCCGCAGATGTGGGGTCTAGGTTTTGCTATTGCGGGCGCTGTTGGCTTTTAACCAGCCTTAGTAGGTATATTCCCAAGGCACATCATGTGGTGGTTTAATCTTCGATGGCCAACGATCACAATAAGTTGGGGCAGATGGAACTTGCTAGAAAGGATGAAAGTTCAATGGTTTCCACATGTGATAAGCGGCAGCGAAGAAACTGCGCGGGAAGATTGAGTTCGTCCCGTGGTGTGGAAGAATCTAGCGATGGCACAGCTAGAATCGAATATGCCGCGGCGGTTGTTCTAAGAGGCGGCAGAAAGTCTCTCTACTCTTCTAGAGCGGAAAACAATAGCGACAGAATATTCTATAAAACGAAGATTGTAGACTGTGGAAGTCTAACTTACTCGGGAGTTGAAGTCGAGCGGTGTCAGCTGAGGTCCTGTTCATGGCAGGCGAAGTGAGGCCAAGCTGTTTCAGGTGGGGTCTCTGCGAGGAGTCAGAAGTGCAGCTGGTATGTATGCAAGCCTACTTTCTTCCGAATCAGACGACAGAACAGAGGACTCAGATCAGTGAGGTATTCAGAACAATGCGGAGGCTGTGGGTTGCTGGAGGTGGAGAAATTTAAGTTGTTATTTGGGCCGCTCAGCTGTCCATGTTGATGATGGCCCATAGCAAGCGGTTGAATCCCGGCCGTCCCTTAGTACAATTTTCCCGTCATTACTGGACTGGAAAGCGGGACGTATACCCCCGAGGGGGTGGGGGAGGGGTGTCATTGGCGAGGCAGCAACTGAGCAACCTTTCAACTGCAGGTTAACTGTCTACAGTTACATTTTGGTTTGTTTTTCTCCAAGGCATTTTACTATTTAAGTTTTTTATAAGCGGCTTCTTCTTTGTCTTGACTTGTTATCATCTTAATGAGGAAGATGCAGCTTCAGGCATTCCAAAGGTACCAAAGATTCCTGGAAAACTTTGTGATCATGGCTGTTATGAGGAAGCATGCCCCAAGTGGTGGGTTACCAGTTCCAGGTTGGTTACTCCCTCACGTCACCCGACCATAATATTGAAGGCTTGGTTATACATCTTAATTTTTCCTCCTTTGTCCAAGACCTGAGTCCACTCATCCATAACTTTTGGCAAACAGAGGGTAGTCGACATGGTGGATAAAATCCACTGTTATTTATTAAAATGCTCATTCCTATTTGACATATGAGTTACAATTTTGGTTCTGACCAACTTCAAGACAAGAACGCCTGTCAAACTCACCGATCTATAGTTGAATGATTCTGACTTGTTTCCTTTTTTGAAAATTGCTGTCATATTTGCGGTTTTCCAGGTTTTTTAGTACTTGTCCATCTAACATAAATTTGTTAAATATCATTTGCTGGAACATCTGGAGCACATCTTGCAGTAGTTTTAGAACATTAGGATGGATTCCATCTGGGACGGTGATGTACTTTTCTGAATTCGGCTCAGTAAATTAAATACTTCTTCTTCTGTAGTTAGTGTGTCCTGGAATTCGTCCTTTAATTTCTTTGCGTGCATTTCTGGTATATTCCCCAATGGTTCATTCGTGGACACACTACTGAAGACGTTCTCCAACACATCGGCTGTGCCTTTGTTGCTACTAGCCATTTTTCAATCCCCATTCCTGATTTCACTATCCAGAGTTTAGATACTTCCAAAATTTCTTTGGGTTCCTCTTTGCGTACCTGGCTATTTCCTTTTAATTTTCTCATTTGGCATTCCTCACTAAGCGCTTTACCTGATTTCCTACTTTAGTGTACTCTTCATGGTTTTCATAAACCTCTCCGAGCACCTATGTGTTTTACATATTTCTTTTGTACCTCATCATCCAGGTGGTTGGTGTTTTGTTCCGTTATCCTCCTGACTCTCCTTGTTTTTGGAATATGCTTTTCCTGGGTGCTGTTGTATGTTGCAATAAATGTATCTAGTGTATCTGTAGCGTGTATGTAGTTTAGCTTCGCTTTCCAATCTAAATCCAGTTCTTTCCTCATTGAGATACAGTCTCCCTAGGAATTCGTCCACCTTCTTTATTTGTTGAGGTCTCCAGCTATATACTGGTGGTATATGTAAACTAGTACAGAGAGGCCAATCGGGATCAGATATTCTAGATCTGAAATTAGTTGTTCATCATCATCACATCATCCTCATCATCATCTGTTGCGATGTTAGAGGCACATACAGGGCCTATTGTCGATTTAAATTTTGGCGAATAATTGTTGTAGTAGGTTTCTTTGGTTTTCTTTTTCTTTTTTCCCCATTTTTTTCTTTTTTCTTTTTTGTGCAGTAGGGTGTATAATTTTGTGATATTGACATGTGTACAATTTACAAATGTACATATATATATATATATATAAATATTTACATCATATGACCGGTAGGCATAAGTTGGGCAGCTATAGATGCACCAGATTTCAGTTGTAAGAATAAGGTCTAGTTTATTGGGTTTGTTACTTGGCATTATGCGTGTGTTGGTTTTGTTGGCGCTTGACATAAAGATCCCTCTCTTATGCATTTAATGAATGTATTCCATTCTGCATCGCCATAAGACATCCACATTTTCTAGTCTATTCACGTGAAATTGAAGTCTGACATAATCAGCAAATGTCTGAATTTATTGTTTAACCAGCAAGCCTCTGTCGCGACTCACCACTGATATCCAATATCTGTTGAGGTCCGCACCATCGGGAAAAGCCACAACCAAATCAGAATGCTAAGTTCCAGACACGGAATGTCTAGTTCTGGATTTTATTTGGATGGATTAGATGTTAACGAACAAAAAGAAAGGAAACAAAATGAGATGAAAAAACCCTGGGCACCAAATGTCACAGCCAATCCACCAAACACCAGCGGAGAAACCACAAAATGGCGGCCGACATCAAGCAGGCACAGCCTCTACCAATGCGTCAACACCTATGCTGCACATCCACAGGCTAATGCCAACACAAAGCCAGGCCGAACAAACAGCACATCTGCCAATCAATTCCCGATAGCAACGCACTAAATCCACAGCCTGAACACCATCAGCCACAGAAACTTGCCCGATATGAAATACGAGGATGAATTCAATAACAATGATTATTTTCAGGCCATAATCTCTTGCAAGGATTCAGTGACAATGGTCCACGCGAGGATAATACTCCTCACCCAAACTAGCACTAGGCGTAGTGCCCGCGTGAGGCACATGATTTTCCGACACTACAAAGATAATTTTCTTTCCTTTCAGCTTAGAGGTATAGTAGCTTATATTAGGATAATTAGCTAAGTCTCGTGTACGGAAGCCTCCCTTGCGGGGATACCTCTGCGTACCTACGAGTCTGTGTGGTACCTCCGGAAGCCCCATGTTTAAAAGTTCATCAGGCTGTCTCTATGTCTTGTATTTTCGTATGCTTATTATTTTTATCTAGCATACTTGACGGTTTGCTTAGGTAAAACTGTTGTAGACTTATTTTAATTAGGTCACCAAATCAAATCTTGTAAGTCCATAGATCACGAAATTGCTATAGACAGGCATACTGGTGACACAAACTCTTGGGATGAGACCGTTGTGTGTAATGTTCGCGATGATGGTCGCACGGCCCCACCGGAACGATTGAGTTCCATTGGTCTTAGGAGCTGGTCTTTCTTACCCATAGGGCAGTATCATACAGGATCCGTCACCCCGAGACCAGAAGCTACCCAGCGTCATCATTCGTCGTGCACTTGTGGCGCGGCGAGTCGACATCAGACACCGGAACGGCCCAACACTACCCCGCGAGCTACAATACATTCGGCCCTGTGGCTCCATCTTTGATTAGTTTCTGATCTACCTTCACTATCTTGCCTATATACAACTGTAGCTTCTGGCTAGTCATGCTAGTATTCTCTGCTACCCTGTCAATAGTTCTGCCTTATTAAAGAGGTGTCATGGACGAGAATCATATACGATTCATGTGTAATGGGAGGTAATTCTTCATTCCTTATTGGCTTGTCTTGACGATGTATATCCCTCACACTTGGTGAGAACGGAGTATTGGCTAGTTTTATCTTCATTGACTCTCTGTTCTCGCATAGTCCCATTTTCTTGTTTGCAGGTAATCATGTCAGTGTCTTTTCACGAAACTACTAAAGTGCATAGCAAAGTCTCCGAGTGTGGAATTCAATTTGATTGGTAGTTTCAGTCGGCAATCCTGCTTGACTTGCATCCAGAAGAAAGCTGCACAGTGTGCTATCATCTTGGTGAAGGGTTAACTGTAGTTCTGAATTATTGGTGGCGGCTCTTGTGGGAGGAGTGATGTTCCTTTGATTGTATTTGTAACATTGATCTATATCTCTATGATTTGTAACTTGTCAACAATAAATAGTTCGTCTGATTCATTTCGCGCAGGAAAGTTCATGTGGTCTTTTACTCTGTATTATTGCGTGGTGGGTGTTGATGTGTTTTTTATATTACTTTCACAGCTGTCCTATTTTGTGTGATTTATGGGTCATTTGTTTGTTTTATTCTATGTTGTTTTTATCGTGTATCATGTTATTTAGCTTTGTTACGGTTTGCGCAAAGCTGGTACTGTTTCTTATTGCGCCAGGATACAGTTCGCATGGAGTATGTGAAGCAGGCAAACTGTCAAAACTCGCGTGGGCCTCCGTCATGGGAAAATGTTGCCACTGCTTAAAGCAGGAGAAGAGTAGTGGTCGAAAGGGACCCACTCTAATATTTAACCAGAAATGCTGTAAAGAAAAGACCATACCTGGTGAGATTATGACTATAAGGTTGCGTGCTGTTTTACATGAAGACATGACGAACGATTCCTGAAGGATTCCCACGTCACCGTCTTATGTAATTTTCAGTATGCTGAATTAGTGGTTGCCGCTTTTATTTATGCGAGCCTTCTTCTATGCTTAACCTAATATTTAGTTTTTAGACAAGAATTATTTTAGGCCGCAAATGGCTGGCGTCTACCTAGCTTTTAGATATGGCTGTCATTGAGAACAGATGCCCTAAGACATCAATACTGAAGACAGCGTGCATACATGTTACTAAGTAAGATCTCCGAACTGGATAAGAATCAGGACATCTTGCTCCATAACCACATAAAACGTCACAGGACATTGGTTACCTTCCATGAAATCATTTTTAGGCAACTGATCTATCGTTATGGTGGGGATAAGAGAGACGAATACCCACCGAAATGTCCTTCCCGTGAGGGCGTGGCAGATTTGAATATCATTGCCCAGACATTCTTATGGAATTCGGTGGGGATGCGCATCTCGCCCGTCACCAGGTCCTATGGAACTAACTTTTTAACCTGTCATTAGGTTTAAACACAAGTTGCCCAGCTATGCACTGCGGTGCAGGAGGATTGTTCAGCAGATTAAAGAAAATAATAATTAAGACATGTTTTCGCAGTGCGTTCCTACATTGGCAAAGGTGCTAACTACTGAGTATCCGAAGATACATGGGGAATGTGTATGACACCACACCTTGGCCATCACTGCTCGGAAACCCCAATAGTTTCCCAGGATCGGATCAGTCCATGATGCGGATAGGGACATCCAAACAATTAAGAAGCCATAAGGCTTAGCGGAACATGAAGAGAGACAATAACTTAGAAATACGAGGCCAATTAGGTATTTTGGCCAATTTTACACAACCTTGTCGGAGTGCGCGGCTAAATTATCGCAACTACTGGAAAAGAGGCGTACACTACGTATTTCCTAACGAAGAAATCGTCTCTAATCTTCTTCTTCTTTTCGTTCGCTGATCATACCGCCAGTCCTGTAAGTGACTATCGACATGATCATAAGCGTTAAGTGCATGGATCCATGGTTTATTAGAGTGCGCCGTGCGGCCTGGAACCTCCATCTTCAGCACTCAAGGTTTCTGTCAGAGTTACCTCACCCTTACCTCCTTTAGTCGCCTCTGACGACACGCAGAGGATATGGAAGGTGTATTCTAAGCCCCACCTACAGTTCTCTAATCATTTGAACCTATCCTATCGAGCTGAATAGAAAAGGTTTTTAGTCGGTAGCATGCCGGGCTAAACAGAGTTATAGCACGGACAGAGACCTCAGTGAAAAATTGTTGGTGGCGGGAGGAAGTGCTGCATATATAAATGTTGCTGTATAGTGTTTCCTACGTGCACTGCAGTCCTATATTTTCTACAAATAAACAAAACATATGAACTGATGGCCACTGGCCATATATAAACTAACCAGAACAATCAATAGTGTGAAATGATCAGAATAATATATCTATAGTACAGGTTCAGGAACTTACTATGGTGCGGTTAGCAAAAACACCTTACAGAAAATAAGAATAACTATAAAAAGATACAGCAATTATAACTAGCGGTCTCGTGGAAGGAATTCTAGTTTATAATTTGAAAATCTTAGGGCTAAAAGCTGAGATCAACACCAATAGAAAAAATGGGGCAGACAGCAGGTATCCCCCCCCCCACCCACCCCCACCCCACTTAGCAAAGGAAGGGAATGCAAAGCACTGATCCAAGCTGCAAAGTTCAAATCGTTGAGCAACCACCCGATGAAGATCAGGCAAGCACAGCTGTCATCAGGAAGACTTAAAAGATCAAGTTTTGTGAAAGAGACAAAAGCACTTCAAAAGAAAGACCAAGAAATGTTGCCAGCACAAATAGAAGACCCAAACCACACCCTTGATCCTCCACCCTGGGAAAACAAACTGGAGAGCATAGCTATTCGCACCACAGTACCTCATCTCACAACCAAAGATGAACACAGTGATGTGAGCAAGAAGGCCCTGCCCCTAGCCATGCTGGAAGAAATGTACCCTCAGGAGACATGGATAAGGATCTACACAGATGGATCAGCCAAAGATGCAATTAGGAGCCGAGGTGCCGGACTGCACATACAGTATCCAAATGGACAACATGAGTCAGCTGCAATACCGACGGGCAAATACTGCACAAACTACAGAGCTGAAGTCGAAGCACTGGTTCATGCAGCTAATCCCATCAGCAGAACAGCAAACCCTATTGCACAGATTGTCTTTTTATCTGATGCCCGCTCCGTCCTTGAGGCTATCACCAAAGGTAAGCTGCCACAACTTGAAGAAGCACTACAAACCATCAAATGCTTTCGGATAGCATTGCAGTGGATCCCCTCACACTGTGGAGTCCAAGGAAATGAGGAAGCAGACAAGATGGCAAAGGTGGGTGCAGAAGAGAATCAGACAAAAAACATGGTTACCCATACAGAGATGAAGACTATCATCAAGTCACTCTATAGAACACCTCAATCAGAAGATGCCTACCATCATCTCTCGAGGCCAGAGCAAGTGACCATTTTTCGTCTCAGAACTGGACACAACAGACTAAACCAACACATGTACAGGCGGTTCCACCTTACGACATTGCCCGCTTGTCCTTGTGGAGAAGCAGAACAGACCACAGAGCACATACTTCAATGTTGCAGTATGTATCAGCTACTGAGAGAAGAGATCTGGCCTTTGTCAACCTCTTTTCTTGAAAAGCTGTATGGGCCTGTGGAACTGCAGAAAACCACAGATTTGATCTTGAGAACGGCTCTCCAAGTCTGATACCAGCGATCGAAAAGAAGAAGAAAAGCTGTTGCTGGCATAGGCAGCAGCATAGAGTAGCATCGTTCTTAAAATAAATAGCAGTTAAGGTGTGAAATAGATCTGCATAATGTGTCACGCATCTGCCATTTAACAGTACCATTTAGCGATGCATGTAGGTGTGGGGGTTGGGTTGATAGCTGTGAAACTCTATGCTAGTCATAAATTACATTTAATGAAAAGTTACCTGTCACTGTTTATTTTAGATATCTGATAGTACTTGATATTAGATAACACACATGTAATACTGCATGCAGATTAAAAAAAGGAAAAATTCAAAAAGGTATATCTCAGCCGTTTTTTAACCTATCCGGTCCATCCCTACAGCGATTGTCAGCAGTTAGTTACTGATCAAGTTCACACATCTGAATGGGGTAAATATAAGATTTTTGTAGAATGGCCGCCGAACTGTGAGCTGGCAACATTTGCTGCTCAAATCTTAATCAGAGTTCTGGATCATTTATATTTATAAAGTTTCGCTCTGATACAGCCAATGGTTTTATAGAAGAAGCTTGTTAAAAATGTCAAATTTTTTGCATAAAATCCAAGATGGCTGCCAAACCAGGTTAGCTAGAAACTTTCTGCTTTCAAACGTTAAGGAGGCTAGGGCATAGTTACATCCTACAGTTTCAGTCCAGTCCACTTAGCGATATGGGAGAAGACATTTAAGTTTTTGCCGATGTAATAAGAATAATAATAATAATCGGAACAATTACAAGAGGTTTCCAGCAGAGCTTTGCTCTCAGCTTGGAAGCCTAAAAATAAACAGAACGAAAACAATAGGGTGCCAAGCACCAGCTTGCCCCCCCCCCCCCCCCTAATAATGAACTATGCAGACTCATAAAGCAGGTGACAGAGGAAGAGTTTCTTCCATATTTTTCTAGCAGCTGGTACACGTCATCTAAATGCATTTTATTCACACTGGACATTGGCTACAGTCTATTTTTATCGAGGGAGTATGTCCCGAGAGTACCAGTGGAGATATCCCTAAAAGAAATACTTATTATCATGAAAGGTATTATGATCATGGATTTGCGGAACCAAGAATTGGATTCATATGTAATCCTATCTACCACACTTAACGAAGTGTAGCCAATTGACCTTTCCTGTTCTAGCTATGCCCCGCCCATCTCTAGCTAAGCCCCACCCACACCTCACTCATGTTGGGATCAATAGCTCTCTGAACTACCCGACTATCAATTTCCAAAAAACTACACAGGTAAGCTGTTCAATATTTTGAAACTAATTTGACTAGGTGCTGTTGCTGCCTAAGACAGCAACAGTGCCCAGTCAAATTAGTTTCAAAATATTCAACCGCATGTGTATTAAATAGCAAAGAATTACAAAGACATACAATTTCTACAACGTCTGAGATTTGATGATGGTCTATAGGGAACCCTTTGTGACGTAATGATTGTGGCGTCATCATACAGCTCTGAGCTGATTATGACATCATACAAGATCAGATGATGATGGATACTCTGGAAAGGTGAATTATGAGTCACTCTGCATATCCTCCATGTTTAGATCTCGATCTAGCCAGATGGGAGCTTTATGTGAGCACTGGTGATATCAGGTGTTTGGAGTTAGAAACTGCCTCGGAATCAAATCATCAAATCAGCGTAACATTTTTGTAATATGATTTATTACAGATTCCTGGTTTAGGATCGTTTAAGTGAAGTGGGTGAATTCACTTCCCATAACTGTGTGTGTGCGTGTGAGCGTGCGTGCGTGCGTGCATGCGTGTGCATGCATAAGTATGAGATTATCTCCTTTGTTCTTGTTATTTTGTTCCTGATGGTTGCACATCCTGCTCTATGTAGGAGATCGACATACCGTGTAGGCACTAGCGTCTGATATCCAGCAACCCGTGGTACAGTTTATCAACCGTGTTTATTGCTCTTTTCAGATCCCCAGAGAGTGAAACTATCAAATCTCTGTAATGTAGTTGTTCTTATATAGCTAAACTGATCTTAGACATTGGAGAGCGCAATTAGAGAATGGTGAAACGAAGCCAAATGATACTTGTGTATAATTTAATCAAAAATAAAATATATTAAATTCAAATTCTGCCATGGAAAGTTGCTTTCTTAAAATTTCATGATAATCATAGAGTTATGTCATCAAGTAATTTATTGATGTTGTATGACCGTATGACGTGATATTTTGTTGTTAATGATTGATAGCTCACAAGAGCTAATTCAGACACTGCCTTATTAATGGCATGCAAGATAACCACTAGCATTTGCTAAGCTAAAACTTTAATCAGAGCTGATGTCCCGCTTGCATTTCCTTCTACTCGGAAACCGGTGTAATCTGAAACAAATTGGCTGTATTTATGGAGTATCAAACTCAACGATTTTAACAGAAGTTTTAATATTGATAAAGGGTGTAACTTATCAATTGTTTTTACTTTATAAAATATTATAAAAACTTTCATCCAATTCTCAGTTGTGATAACTTTTTACAGGTGCCTGCTGTATATTGTAGAATAAGTTGTTGTGAATTAATGAAAATAAGGAAACACGCTAGGCCCTAACAATCAATAGCGTTTTTGTCTTCTTGGTAAATGTTTACATGCCACGGCTAATACCAAGATAAAAAAACGCGTGTTCTACCTTCGATTGTAAAAATGTTGAGTAATGGAGGGACCTATTTCTAGCTAAGCTCCTCCCACATTTAGCTCATGCCATATCTAAGCGCCACCCACATTTAGTTCATGACATAGCTAAGCTCCTCCCACTTTAGATAATAACCTAGCTAAGCGCCTCCCACCTTTAGCTCATAATCTAGCTACGCTCTTTCCACCTTTAGCTCATAACCTAGCTAAGCTCTTCACACCTTTAGGTCATAACCTAGCTAAGCTCTTCACACCTTTAGGTCATAACCTAGCTAAGCTCCTCTCACCTTAGGTCATAACCTAGCTAAGCTCCTCCCACATTTAGCTCATAATCTAGCTAAGCTCCTCCCACGCTTAGCTCATAACCTAGCTAGGAGCCTCCTACCTTTAGCTCATAAACTAGCTATGCTCCTCCCACCTTCTATGCGGGTTGGAATCGATTTGTAATTTTGAAATACAGGTAAGCTATTGCATATTTTGCAACTAATTTAACTGTGTGATGCTGCTGCCTATGAAACAGCTCCCAGTCAAATTAATCTCAAAATATTCAATGGAATGTTTATTAAATTGTTAATTCGTCTACGACATACAATTGGTAGACATTAGCGACGGACTTTTCGAGACATGTGATGGCGCTATGTTATTATAATTGTAACATCAGCTAACAAGTGACGTAATGGACCTTTCCAGTTTTAGCTATGCCCCTCCCATCACTAATTTAAGCTCCACCCACGCTTCACCCATGTTGGGATCGATACATCCCAGAACTCCTTTACTATCGATTTCCAGCAAACTATACAGGTAAGCTGTTGAATATTTTAAAACTAATTTGACTGGGTGCTGTTGCTGCCTAATATTCAACAAGATGTTTATTAAATAGTCTTCTTCTTTTCGTTCACTGATCATACCGCCAGTCCTGTAAGTGACTATCGACATGATCATAAGCGTTAAGTGCGTGGATCCATGATTTATTAGAGTGCGCCGTGCGGCCTGGAACCTCCGTCTTCAGCACTCGAGGTTTATGTCAGGGGTACCTCACCCTTACCTCCTTTAGTCGCCTCCTACGACACGCAGAGGATACGGAAGGTATATTCTAAGCCCCACCTACAGGGCAAATTAAATAGTTAAGACATACAATTCGTACAACACCACTTAGTCCATCTTCAATTATACGTTCATGATGCACTTATTTATGCCATTCACAGCGCCATTGATTATGACATCATCATACACGTCACGTAGTTGATTATGACGTAATATGATGATGGATAAACTGGAAAGGGCATTGATTACGACGTCAGATATTTGGGTGACAGATCGGATCTCTCCATTGTATTACATCTGCAAAGCTATATTGCAGTAACTTAGATCACATGAATGCAAATATCTTCCTCTACTGGTGAGTAGACGTCTGTATATACCATTGAAGATAAATGTTTTTGTAAATCAGCTGGAGTGTTTCATTCTCACTGACTAACGTCAGCTCCTCCCACAGACATGATTAGTTCTAAAATACTTTAAAAATATACGAATTCGTCTTATAACGTGCATGCAAATGAACAGATCCGATCTGCCACTTGACATCATAATCAAATACGTCACATGCTAGCTTCAAACAAACTGAAGCACAGCTCCGTCAACAAAATCGAAAAGTCTGTTAAGTGTACTGGTTTTATATCTTTAATGAATTTACAACTGAATAAACATTGTGTTAAATAGTGTGCAACTAATTTGAATGGGAGCTGTTGCTACCATAGCGCCAAGTTAAATTATTCTCAACATATCTAACAACTTACTTGTACACTTACCTTGAAATTTAGACTCTGGGAAATCAGTTTCTAATGTTCGGGGAATAGCTAGCAATGACTCTGTCCATTATTGTAGCGCCATTATATCTGTCTATCCCATGATGCAACATAAGTTGTGGTAATGGGGTAGATGGTCATATGAGTGAGAAATGGTGGAAAGAATATAAATAATAAAACACAGCAAATGGGAATTCTGTTTTTTTTAAATACTCTTCATATGTTGTACCCGTTCATGGTGACCTCTGAATGAGCGAAACAGACTTGAATTCAGAATTTCCTTTTTTCAAGGTCATTAGAAGTGTTTGTTTTCAGCAAATCGACATGGACATGACTAGCATAAATATATGGAAAGTATATATGATAGATTGCCTTTGCAGTCTTCTTGAGAAATGTCCTCGTGCGTGTATATATATATATATATATATACACGCACGAGGACATTTCTCAAGAAGACTGCAAAAGCCCGTTTGAGCAATATTGATCCTTAACCCATTCACCGACAAATTCATGAATAATTAAATTCTTTATGATATGAAACTTATTCTGCTGAATATTTTGAAAATAAATTTGACGGGAAGATGTTGCTGCCTGAGGCACCAACATCCTCCAGCCAAATTTATTTCAAAATATTCAAGTTATCCTGTCTGGGTGCTTTGAAAATTAGATATAGGGAATTCATCGGTGAAAGGGTTAAAAGTCTGTGAAAATGGTAGGAGGACAGCAAAGATAACAATTGTTGAATATGTATGGATTTGCACCTTTCCTGAGATCATGAACCACGATCCCATATTTCTCTTTCGATAAAACATGTACAAAATACTGAGAACTGAATAATTTCAAATCATTCCAGATTCCTAAATTCCATTCATTTTTATATGATAACTGGTGTTCATTGTGGAAACAACGTTGTTGTTTAAATGACAACAACACGATTCTGGAGCACACATGCACCCGCACACTACATGCATGCACACATGCCTGCACGCACATGGGCACCCATTTAATCTAATAACTCTGTAACAATTAGCCTTTTAACATCAGAGTCACAATGATTAAACATTACCGGCAAGATCATGCAGATTATTTTAAAGAAAAACTGTACTGAAAGCTGTATAAATATTATTTATACAAGACATCTCATATTTAATCTCCTTTAAATAATATTCCGTGTCATAAGGAATTAATCTGATTAATGAGAAATGCTTTCTTAGAGGCGAGCTTTGTGTGACATAGCATAGTCTTTGACTAGCTTAGCCGCATACACAGATGTACCCCAGCTAAGAGCGATACCATTGCCACCATGGCCATAGTTATGCACTACCTGGAAATAGAAAATAGTGTAGACAATTATGATAAGTATAGAGACATTCACGTATTTAAATCTACCTGGACATAATGCATCTCACCTAAAACACACGAGGCCGGTTTCACAATGGGTAGGCTACCGGTACTTTAACTACACCAGGGCCCATGTTCCTGAACCTATCATTAGGATAGCGATATCGTTGCTCCAATAGCATAACATGAGTGTAATGTAACCCTAATAATGACTTCGTGAATATGGGCCCCTAGCCTAGTGCACCGATATGGCGCTAAATAGTCGTAAAGCAATGTCCGTCATTAGCCTATATCTAAGACATGGGCTAACGACGAACGTTGCTTTACGCCGATTAAACGCCATAACGGTATACTAGGCCCCCAGGGTACCTAGAGGCTATCACTGATAGATCTAGAAATTTAATATAAGGAACGATGTCCATAAAATGCTTCTTGTGGGTCAATACTATCGTGTTAACATAAATTCGTATATATCTATAGCTACTCAATATCCACCATCACTGGACACCGATGGTCAGACAGCATAATTTCCAACGATGCACTCACTATACAAGATGTGTAATACGTCACCGCTGTCTGTAAAAGTCTCCCAGCAAAGATGGTTCATGTTTGAACATGTGCTAAGGATGCCAGAAGAGACACCAGCATGGAGAGCCTTGGAATTCTCCCTACTCAGAGCCAGCAAATACAGAGCCAGGAGAGGACGTCATTGCATACATTTGCTAAGCGTGCTACGAGGTGACCTCAAGAACGCAGGACTCGGTACACTCAAGTCAAGAATGGACCTGAGGAAGCTAAGGATTTCGGCTGAGGACAAGACACAGTGGGCAAAAGCGAAGGACTGATTGCAGCTGTCGGATGTTTCTACTACTATAGCCGCAGAATACAGTAATCACACATACTCAATATCCAAGAAGATGCTAATTATAAATTCAACAAATATACAGAATGCAGGCACAAATCTGAGGGTCGAATTTATCTCCGTTTTGCAGCTAAACTACAGTATTTGCTACTTACTGGTTGGTTGCCATTCATCACTAGCATTGTATAAACAAAACCTATTATGCAACGTATGTATTTGACGCCCTGATATAATTTTGGGCAGTTTCTGTCCACCCAGCATGTGGCTCTTGATGTTTTCAAGCGCCGATCATCTTAGCACTAGTATTGTGTATGTGGCCGGCGAACTGTGCGGTGTCTCGACATATTTAAGATTTTCTTTCCAATTAGACGGTTTCGTAAATATAATGCTTCCCTCAATAGAGAAATTCTTCCGCTCATGCCAGAATTTGTGCATAAAAATTAGTATGGAGTAATAATCCATCAGGACCGTTATATGACAACAAAAACATTAATTTATATCTCGGAGGGAATGCCTCATTAAGTACGGCATACATGTCAAATGCAGCATACTGATTGGTCAGTTTGCTACTTTACAACAAGAGGCATAACTTACACACTTTTGGTCAATGGAGGAATCCAGTTTTAGCTCTGCACAGTCCATCTCTAGCTAAGCTCCACCCACGCTCTGCCCGTGTTGGGATCAATCGATCCATGCACTCCCGGAATGTAAATTTCCAGAAAACTATAGGTAAGTTGTTGAATATTTTGAAACTAATTTGACTGGGCGCGGTTGCTGCGTATTCAACATACTGTTTATTACATACCATTTGTAGAACTTGACTGACTAGTAAGCGTTTATGACAGACTAAATCGTATCATTCATAACATAATTGATTATGACATTATCCAACATGTGACGTTATTGATTATGACGCCATCTGATTGACTGATGCCATCTCGACGAATCATGCAAGTACTAAACACATGATTTAGATTTAAGCCATCACATATTACTTACTTTGAGAGGACCTTTGCTGAAATTCATGAGCTCCTGTTCAACCCTTATTGGTACTCTCTGAGGTCTTAGTCCAACCCATTCTTTCTCTATTTTAGCACCCTGAAAAACATAACATATGTATACATAAAATATGAATGTTAATCGTAAAATTACTATGGTACTATTATCATTACATTCAGTTATGGCAAGAGGTCTAAATTAATTTAAGCATGCATAAACGAGGTGACCCTTCTTTGCTGAAAAATTAAATCACTTTAACATGCCCATCAAAATCATATTCTGGATTAAAATTTGTTGAGGGAGTAACTAACCAACACATGTTATCCCTATCTTGATAGCCCATTTCTAGCTAATATCATGTTTGAGTGTAGTGCACAGAATCTTGTAAGATGATTAGCATTTTGTCCTGTATTGCATCAGAAACAGTTTGAACATACGATAGTGTGAATTTTATCATGTTCCTCATGTGGCGGTATCCAGACACTTTCTTTGTATGCTACATTGAGTCATCGCTATATTCATATCATCATACCTATTTGTAGTTAAATAATCATCAAATTTTGATTTTATTTACATAAATTGTCAAAATGTGATATTACATGTAGGCTAAAGACGAACAAGGGCACAAGGGCCACTAGCTTTAACACTGCTTTGGTGTTGATAACTAAATAAACATTAACCACATTAATGGTAGTTGAACGAGTTAGTGAATATCCATTCGCAGGATAAATGAAAATGTTTTGAGAAGTCGTTACTGCCTAAGTCTATGTATTGTACAAGTGTACCAACACGTCATAGCAACAGCTTGCTGCAACACAAGCCACACATTAAATTGCATCAAATGCGGTACCCCCAGGAACAGGCATTGGAATAGCAAAGTTATAACCAAGTTATAATGGTTGGAGATTTGATCATCGTTTAGATAGAATTTTGAGACCACTTATTCATTCAACAGTTCTCAAACACCTCTTGAGCAAGTCCTAATCATCACTCTGATGAAAGAAATACAGACCACTTTGCTTCAGAGTTGGTAGAAATAAATTATGATGATATTAACATTGATTTTGTTATTGTATATATTATATAAATTATTATTCTGTGAGCAATTGCCTTTCAGTTTTGGTAAATTAATAAAACAGGTTTCTTATGTCTAGTAAGTTAGACATCATGTCTGAAAGGCAACCGTACATAAATCTGAAAGTGTATTAAGCAGGTAACGTTATCACGTCCCACGATCAGAAAAATATCTTCTACATCGTATGCGAACCGTGAGACCATGCAACACTCAGACAAAAATGCCTGGTGACTGTTTATAAATCTGCATGAATTATCTTAACGAGTAGTATAGCCGGTAATAGAAAAATACCACCACCCTCCACAGGCAACCTTTCCGCTATCCGCGCTCTCAATTCCTGAGGCATAGGAATTTGAGACATGGGCTACACAAATACATAAAAGATACCCAGGCCCAAGGTTTAAGATCCTTGATATAGGCTTTATCAAACATACATTATAATCCTGGAAATGGCAAAATGCGAGGTAAGCCTGTTCGATGCTTAAGGAACTGTGTTGGAGAATATTGTGAAACACACAATGCACAGTTTCGGAAGGCTGCTGTTGAGCCGAAGCCGCGCAGAGGATGCAGGGCAGGTATTTATACAGACTGTGGACTATGTAAAGCATGCGGGGGTCATAAACATTCCAATAGAATGAACTACAAGAAGGCCCGTGCCAGGAAAAAGTTGAGTTTAGTTATGGACGAACTTAAACGCGTCATGCCACACATTTGAGACAACAACTCTTATATAGGCACCTCATCAGAAGATGGGCAGAAATCAAGCATTTAGAGACAGCCCGTTTAAGATCTAATATATAGACCTCGCATTATGCTTACTATAACACAGCTTCGAGTGATGGCAAAACAATTCGGTCTTAAAGGCTATTCTAAGGCCTGCAAAGCTGATCTGCTCCAGATGATTGCATGCGCCGATACCGAGGAGTGGCGAAAGTGACTCCCCACCATTGCCGATGAGTGGCTAAAGTGACTCTCTCGAGCACAACACACAGGGAAGTTTCCGGCGCTCACCTCTGGGGATCCATGGAACCCTCACAACAAAGCACAGCTGCTCCGTGAGCTTCGTCAGTTGTATGAGGAGACTACTGTCAGCTTACGGGCCAAAGCTGTATCAACTCGGATGCAAGCCATCCACAAGAACGCATACCTCTTCTACAGAGAATCAGAAGATGATTGCCGAGATCTGAACCCTTTGCCTGGAGTATGAGGCGAGAAGGTCAGCAGATTCTCAATGAGCATCTCGGTGAGAGGGAGACAGAGGAGAAAGGATGGCGAACAGTATGCTGGACATTCTTCAGAGGCCTTCTACCTTCGGTATACCCACACCTATCGAATCCGCCACATCGAGGATGGTAGGGTGATGCTCCTCCACAAGAATGCTCCAGGAAGTCCCTAGATGAATACACTAGTAGCGGCCTAGACTTAGGTGGAGGGCAGAGAGCAAGCCTGCCTCGGTCCAGACAATATCGATCAACCTAACACCGCGTGGGCCTTTGTCAGATCAACCACGTTGAGATAAAGGTTGTCATCGACCACCAGCTTCTGCTAGGGACAGGTCCCCCCCCGGCTCCGATGGAAGAAGGGAATGACAGCACTCGATACCTACAAGAACAACATGTGTCTCTGGAGATGTCTAGCAGTCCAGCAGGGTGCGATAGCTTGTTAAACAGTTCTACGGCCTGAACAGGCCTGTGGCTGACGTACCAAAGACATCTCTAGACCAGCTGGACAAGGTAGAGTTATTTGCGAAGACAGGGATTCGTGTTTATGAGCCCACTGAAGAGGGCATCGGGCATCTGACCAAGAAATCTGCTCACTATCCGAGCGTCATGACTATTGGAGTATACGACCACCACACCTTCTTCATTAAGGACATCTCCAAGGTGGCCCAGACTTTCAACTGTGGGCACTGTCAACAGCAGTTCACCAAGCATGTAGTCTCCATCGCCATGCTGACCGCTGTACAGGTGGAAAAACGACCAGCGATTGCCCCGGGGAGAAGGTAGTGGTAAAGCAGTCAGCATACGAGAAGGCTTTCTATCCTCCCAACCAGCCAGATCAGTGTCTATTCGTTGGATTGAATATGAGTCGAGAAACCGAGGAATTCACATACACCTCGCAAAGTGTGGTCATGGTGGCGAGCGTTGGATTGAGGGGGCTCCCGTAGATGGTTATGATCTGACAACCGACACAGTATACCAGTTCCATGGCTGTCACTAGCATGGATGTTCACAACACCAGCGAGGTGAGGATGCTGAACAAAGATACCGCAAGATGGTTGCGAGAGATGAGAAACTGAGAGCATCTGGACGCACGCTTGTGGTACAGTGGGAGTGCTGTATAAAATGCTGTCCAAGTGTCCACGCACCGGTGCGGACGGTACTATACCCTCACTTTATCGTCTATGACTTTGAAGCCCTTCTAGATGGGATCAAGACCCACTCTACAGACTCTCACGATCAGGAGTGCCCACATACCAATCTCGGTGTCAGTCGGCTGCTCCTTAGACGGTAGCGCGAGCTCACCAACTCACCTCTGCAATGCTAACTCCAAAGTGTTAATCTCAGAGTTCATGCATGAGATCCAACTACGAGCCTCCACGATCCGTGCAGGGTTCAGTCACAGTATCTACCCACAGACTTGGACAAGTACCAAAAACAACAGCAGCGACTTATCAATGAGTGGTGTGACCAGGTGCCTGTGCTCGGGTTCAACTCTGGCCATTACGACCTGAACCTCATCAAGAAGTACTTCGTGGACGAGCTCACAAGCTCTGTTCTAGCACATGGAACAGCAGGCATGGAGAAAGTCGCCAAAAAGTCAAGTCAGACAATGTTTCTCATTACACCTGAACTAAGGTTTCTAGATGCGCTGAATTACCTCGGTCCCAGGGTCTCCTATGAGGCGTGGATCAAAGCTTAGGGGTGCACACAGCAGAAGAGCTGGTTGCCTTATGAATGGTTCGACATGCCCGAGAAGCTCGACTATCCTAGACTACCTGATTACCCGGTGTGGTGGTCTAAGCTCAAAGGTGGTTACCGTCTTGAGTTGTCAGAGTGGAAGCAATGTAAGCAGACCTTCAGCGATCAAGGGGTGAAGACATTTGCTGACTGGCTGCGATACTACAATAACCTGGATGTCAGTCCATTCATCGAAGTTCTTGAGCAGATGTGACAATTCTACACAGAACAAGGTATTGGCATTCTGAAAGATGCAGTCTCTCTTCCGGGAGTGTCACTACAGTATCTACTTCGTGGAACCGCTCAACATATGCCAGATGTTAGCCTTTACGCCCCAGGCAAGGAAGCCTACGAGATGCTGAAGGGTGCCATTGTCGGTGGACCCAGCATCATGTTCACAAGATACAATGAGTCGGGTGTTACTCGAATTCGCCAAGCTAAGCGAGTATGTCAACATCTCCTTGGTTATGATGCAAATGCTCTGTATTTGTCAACCATGGCCCAAGCAATGCCTTGAGGTAAAGAAACTGTACGACGGTGGGGTGGTCGTGTAAGCAGTGATATTGAACGCTTTAAGGATGATCTGCTAGCAGATCGTTGGTTCGGGTTTGCTGAGGTCGACATTGAGGTACCTAAAGCGTTATGGCCAAAGTTCGAGATGTCTCCCATCTTCTGTAATCGAGAGATCCCAGAAGAGGCTATACCTTCGGAGATGCTTGCATACCTTGATAAAACAGGTCGACAAAAGTCTGCACCCTCTGGTAAGAAGAGGGTATTGTATGCACCAACTCTCAAGTGGTACCTTGCCCATGGGTTAGAGATTACTGCTATCTATCGCACTGTAGACTACACCTCGCAGAAACCTTTTGAATGGTTTGTAGACTCTGTTACTGAGGCACGTTGTACCGGGGATGTTGACAAAAGTAAAGCCTTGTTGGCTGATCTCTTCAAACTCCTTGGCAACAGTGCATATGGGAAGCTGATCGAGGCATTAGAACGTCATACCAACACGAGCTTCACTAATGATGAACGAGCGGTAGACAGAGCCTTGTGTAGCATATGGTTCGAAGATCTAGAGGAGATCGGTCATACCTACGAGTTGCAGAGCCATAAGGCTAAAATCACCATTCGTCGCCCCTTCCAGGTGGATATAGCAGTATACGAGCTTGCGAAGCTGCGAATGCTGGAGTTCTACTACGATTTCCTCGACCACTACGTAGCTCATGACAGCTTCGAGTACCTGCAGATGGACACTGATTCTGCCTATATCGCCATAGCATGCTCCAACCTCGATGAGGTGATATGCCCAGAGATGCGAATGGAGTATGACACCTGCAAACAGGACTGGTTGACATGGGACAAATGGTCTGGCCACACTCCGGGATTGTTCAAGCTCGAGTTCGAAGGCACTCGTGGTATTGCTCTCTGCTCCAAGTGCTACTACGTGGAGAATACAGACCGCTGGAACAGCAGGAACTCGCAAACGAAATGCTCGACCAAGGGATGGCCCAAATGGCAGAATGACATCTCCTGGCAGAGGTTCTACAGCGCCCTCCATGGTGTAGTGGACAGAGCCACCAATCGAGGCCTCCGTCTGCGCAACCAGGATATGGTGACGTATGAACAGGAAAAACTTGGTCTCTCCACCTACTATGATAAGAGATATGTGCTACTAGATGGTGTCCACACCGAGCCCATTGAGTATCACAGCCCAAACGCAGCACTGCCTACCATGGTTCAACCAGTGCAAGCGCAAGTCAGCACTTACGATCTGGAGGATGTCTACTTGACGTAAGCACTCCGGGTGGATGTAGCTGTAATGGTTTCTTCTTGGAGGGTTGCACTGGTTTCTGACATCCAAAGACGATCTGCTGGAGAACTTTAACCAAACATCGCCGTTTAAACCTGTAAAATGACGTTAAACATGCAGCAGTATGTGTGGCATCCTGATGGAGTGGTTGAACCCACGACCTTGCACCACACTGACCCTCGAAGGGACTGTCTGACAGTCATTCGACCTAGTATCCATGATGCGAATCCTCTCTCCACTGCAGGGAAGTACATCGACTTCGCGATCTTGGGACAGATCCACGAGATTAGAAGCATGACACTCAAGTTTAAGCTCGAGAGCACTGAGGAGACAGATGTAGAGCTCCCGCAGATTGTGAACAGGTGCGAGATTGTGCAGAATAACACCACCTTAGACACCACCTACATAAACGATGAGTATCGAGTCCTGGCTCCTCTAGCTCATGGACCGGCCTACTATGTGAAAGGGAACGGGTACTATGCCATCGGATGTAATGAAGGTTTCACAGAATTCAACTTACAGCCAGACACAGAAATACGTGTCGCGGTGCCACTCTTCTCCCTACTCGAGAAAACACACGTGAACCCGGCCTTGATGCAGGACAAGCTGTTCCTTCGGGTGTACGCTAAACATCTTGATGGAGTAACGATGACCTCTCCACGACTTCACGTCTGGCATGATGATAATGACTAGGACCTAAAATGGGAGGGTTCTAGACAGTGAATCCTACATGTAGAGCGAGAGAAGCAGCAGGTCCAGGCCACAAATAACCAGCGCCTAGAGTTGATCTTGCAACGATGTGTCTCAGACTGTGTAGCTGTGGCAGTCCTGGTTCATAATGGAGGGGTGGTTCAGCAGGTGGGTGAGCTAAATGACTTTAAACTTATAGTGGCTGGGACCAATGTTCTCAGCGAGCTACGCAATCGGGCTGATTGCTGTCTCTATCAAAAGAAAACGAAGTAATATGCCTTACTGCATCTAATCAGTGGCCCTGAGGATCTGGAGATGGCACTTGGGGGTCAGTACCACCTCGGAGGTAAGAACATCTCACCTAATAATGGCAACCGGCTCAGCTTTTATGTTGGAAACCTGCTCGGAGAGCGAGTGGGCACTCGCACAGTAGGCGTGATGGTACTGTACTTCGGCTATGCCAAGGTTTGTGTATCGCACACCACTTGTATTCAGCTTGTAGCTCCGTGAGCCGTGTAGAGCATGATTCCATCTCTAAAGATAGGTGATCACTAAAGACAGGTCAGCACCTACCATCATTATGTCTATCATCATCATCATCATTATGTCTATCATCATCATCTATCATTACCATCATCATCATCATCAAGTTGTCCAGCGTGGCCTACTATCTGGCAATACTGTTTAACATTTTACTAATAATACATAGCGACATTTGAACCGGCGGTTTTAAGTGTATCTCGGCTATGCATGCATTAATAAAAAAATTGACCTAGATTTAGCTGATAACCTGCTATAGCTATTTTGAGCGCTTAGGCGCATCGCATATTTTCTTGGGACACAATCCCGAGTTGGAATGTGTGGAATGTATGTACATAATTACTGTACAGTGTGGTTGGTATATCGCTATGGATACTTATCTCGAAATGAGTGTTCGGATCATGTAACGTGTATGTTCAGAGGTTGGTACATCCCTGTGGATGCATGTCTCTAAATAGGTGTTCAGACTTTCCCATTTAGAGACATGAGGTATGGTATGTATTTGTGTGGCCCCATGTCTCAAATTCCTATGCCTCAGGAATTGAGAGGGCGGTGGGATCCGCGGATCGCAAAACGGTTGCCTGTGGAGGGTGGTGGTATTTTTCTACTACCGGTGTACTATACTACTTAGTCTTATCTCAAGACAACATTTATATTGACGAGTCCACCAGGATCTACCAAATAAGCAAGGATCTACCAAATAAAGGGGAATGACATCCAGACTCAAATCAAAATCGCATTTTATTAAGAACAGCCTATAAAAAGCGTGTACTGTAACTATACACCTGTGCAAAAGTTAAGCACCAGCAAAAACAATAGAACGTAGAAACATGATGGTACAACTAGGCTGCCATACTTTTTGTCCCCGCGTTAGCTGACATAATTCCAAGTACGAAATGCACATGCATGCATGACTTCACGCCGCTTGATGTCCGTGCGTGGCAGGAAACAGCACACGTGTTCAGTTATGTAAAAGTCCAGTTTGAGGTGTAGAACATTACATACAGATTTAGGCGACAAGATTAGGAATTTTGTGTTCATGACCGTGGTTTATTTGTACAGAGAGAATTAGCTCTTGATTGTGAACCGCTATGGCAAGACGAAGGTTAAGTGATCGTGTGAAATGGCAAATCATAGGCATGCATACCACTGGTATGTCATGCAGAGAGATTGGCAGACAGCTGAACATTAACCATACTCTAATCAGTCGTTTGATTGCAAAACATGGGCAAACTAACGAGGTGAAGGACAGGCCTAGATCTGGAAGACCGAAGAAGACTACTGCCCGTGATGATCGAGCCCTAGTACGCCTTGTTAGGAGATCTCCATTCACCAACAGCAGAGTGCTCAGCCAGCAATGGGAAACGCGCAATAGAGTGTCAATGTCTACCATCAAAAGGAGACTGTATGCTGCTGGCATGAAAGCTAGGAGACCTGTCAGACGTCCTCTCCTCACTGCACACCACGAAGAGGAGCGTCTGAGGTGGTGCAACGAAAGAAGACACTGGAACATGAGATCCTGGAGACGGGTACACTGGTCCGATGAAAGTCGGTTCCTGCTTCATGCCACAGATGGTCGAACTCGTGTATGGAGGTCCAGACGCACGGCGTACGACCAACGTACCATCATGGAAGAAGTTCCATTTGGTGGAGGTTCCGTTATGATATGGGGGTGCATCTCATTTGATTGTAAGCTGGATCTGTTGACTGTACCTGGAACACTAAATGGACAAAGATATCAAGATTCCATACTGGATAGAGTTGTGGTCCCTCATTTTGTAAATCATGCACCTGGAACCCACCCTATATTCATGGATGACAACGCCCGACCACATCGTGCTAGAGCTGTGCATGAATACCTCCGCCAGAATGCCATCGAAACCCTACCATGGCCAGCAAGGAGCCCTGACATGAACCCTATTGAGCATATCTGGGACATTCTGGGAAACATGGTGAAAGGAGGGATCCTCCTGTGCAGAACCTACAGGAATTAACAGACGCACTCCATCTTGAATGGCAACGAATACCACAATGGCGTATCAGTCGGTTGATGACCAGCATGAGACGTCATGTCCAGGCCGTCATCCAGGCACAAGGTGGATATACCCGGTATTAATAATGACAGTCTCAAACTCATGCACAGATGTTAAACTTCGTTTTCAGACACCATTAATGACAATCTAGCCACGTGTGTCAACTGTAGGGCAATAGTTGTCAGTTGTGTCAATGTAACCATATTCAGGTCTCGTTTTCAAGTTCAAACAACAGTGTTTCCCCACCATCATAATCAGCATTCCTCTAGTTGCATTATTACCTCTTGCACTAAGATGGATGGGTACATAAATGTTTATGCTATTGCTTTCTTCATAGCACATGAATATACCCTCGCATGTGCGTAAAAATAGGGTGGTGCTTAACTTTTGCACAGGTGTATATAAACTTTATAAGAGCAGATTCATCATTGATGATAATATTACATATTCATCAAGCTTACCCACCCCCACCCCCACCCACAAAATAATACAGAACATATGAACTTTCCAGTGTATCCATCCATCACATGGCATCGTAATCAACTATGTGATGTGTAGGATGACGTTATAATCAATGCCGTCATGAATGACGTAGATAAGTACGTCACGAACGCATAATTGGTGACGGACTAAGCACTGTTGTACGACTTGTATGTCTTTATTATTTAATAAACATTCTGTTGACTATTTTGAAACTAATTTGACTGGGCGGTGTTGGTGTTTCACACCAAAATGCCTAAAAATAAAATTGCTAAAATAGTATACATTTAGAGGCTTAAATTGGGTGTCTATAGATGTAAAGAAATCAAATTCTAAATAATGTGGTAAAAATTTGAATTATTGTGTTATTGATATGGACTGCCAACAATAGTTAACACATAGCTCTTGTATGGGTTATATTGTCTGCTATTGCCTGCACCAGATGATAAAATCGCATCGGTTGTGCAATGAATAACAACATGCAATGGCAATAATGAATGATATATGCGATTATCTAAATTATATATATATATATACTTACCGCAATACTTGGCCACACCTTACAGACTCCGTCCCATATCTTTTTATGGTCAGCTGGATCTGGTACCAAGTTTGTATTATCTTTCTGTCGCACTCCACCCAATGCAACTACTCCACATCTGAAAGTGATTGATTACATTTATTTCTTCAATATCCATTCGCTATGGGCAAGTTACTTTAAGTTTACTCATCCTGTCATCATTTGCAAAAATAATGAGTAGTCATTTGCCAGTTTATCAATTCACACAAGTTCGTTCTTAATTTCTCAAATAGTGTGCGACTACATTTGTCACCAAAATGGACAAGTCTGCATCGATTCGTGTGTGTGTGTGTGTGTGTGTGTGCTAGTGTGCGTGCGTGCATGTGTGCGCGGGTGTGCATGTGTGCATGCATCATGCATGTCTGGGTATGTGTGTGGTGGTCACACACTGTTGTAGTAAGATAGTGGCTATTCAGATCATAGACTTATTCATTAATTGAGATCATATTCTTATTCACATATTGAGATCATAGACTTATTCACATATTCAGATCATAGACTTATTCACATATTCAGACCATAGAATTATTCACATATTGAGATATCATCATAGACTTATTCATATTTCTCAAATGCCAGTATTATTTAGAAAGAAATACTCACATTGGTAAGATGTAATTGTCATGCTCTGTATAGATAAAGTGCTTCATCCATGGTGCCTTAACCTGAGTGAATGAACGAATGAATGAATGAATGAATGAATTGATGGATGGATGGATGGATGAGGGAATGGATGGATGAGGGAATGGATGGATGGACGGATGGACGGGTGGATGAATGAATGGATAGATGGACGGACAGCTAGATGGAGGGATGAATATATTATTATTATTATTATTATTATTATTATTATTAATAATATTAGGTAGTAGTAGTAGTAGTAGTAGTAGTAGTAGTAGTAGTAGTAGTAGTAGTAGCAGCAGCAGCAGCAGCAGTAGTAGTAGTAGTCAGCAGCAGCAGTAGTTGTAGTAGTAGTAGTAGTAGGAGTAGTAGTAGTAGTAGTAGCAGCAGCAGCAGCAGCAGCACAGCAGCATTATTAGTAGTAGTAATCATCAACGTCATCACAGCATTATTATTATTATTATTATTATTATTATTATTATTATTTACAAAGATAAGGTGTCCTCTGAGTGGGTAAATCAATTGATCATTAACGAGCCATTTTGCTGCCATGCCACTGCAGTGAGCCACAACATCATAGATATCAACAAGCTAATAATAATAATAATAATAATAATAATAATAATAATAATAATAATAATAATAATAATTCCTTACATGCGCAGTCATGTGTACTGAACATGTTTTTGGTAGTGCACAATATCATGATGAAGATCTGACCATTGGGGCATAAGCATGCCGTCAGAAATAACATATTGTAAAATCTGAATTATTCAAAGTGCAGATTTTTGGATATAAATGATTACTCTGCATTCTGATTTTGAATTCAGCATGAGAAGGGCCATAGTGTCAAGCCGTGGTCACAGCCATTATGTAGGTTGCCTTTGTTGGCGTACAACAAAGGTCAGTCAACATAATGGCTGGATATTTACTGATGGTAGAGACCATTGATGTTATCGTTGTAACTAACGTTGCACAAATTAGTCATGAATCATTATGGCCGTTAAAGGTCATAACGGCGCTCGAGTGCACGGATCGGTCAACAAGATGACATCAGTGATTTCTAGCACAGATTTAGGAATGGTGGTATGCCGGGCCAGGATTGTATGAGCCGAGGGTTGATGAGTGAGCTATATATTTGCATGTCTGGTGCAAACGAGATCTACTTTTTGAGATCACCCTTGAGATCACTTTTTGGTCCACCTTTTTATAGTCTAAACATGAAGTTAAATATTAGTTAGAAGTTTTAGTCAGATTATGGTTATGATTGTTACAGAGAATAAATTCACAGTATGATACAAGTTTGAAGTTGCTGTTTGTCGATACAAGTATTAATAGCTAGATTGATGCAACAAGACCAGAGAGAAACACTTTGGCACGAATCTAAGAATCTTCGATAAGTCAGATGGCCCGGGGACGGATATAAATATTTGATCACAGAATCAAAAGTGAACCGCATCCCCCACTTGAATTCAGATAAATTTGAAAACCAATGAACTGCTGCTGGTCCAGAATTTATAATATGTATTGATACTTCCTAGAAAGATTATGGAAAATTAAATGTCTTACATGAAACCAATACTGAAATATAAGCCAAGAAAATTGGCTAAATATGATAACTACGGTGGATGATAACCTAATTTCGATAACACCGAAAAGCAATATGTTTGAAAACAGAACAGTCAAAGTAAGCATGTATGACATTCTATTGTTGCAACATCGGTGACTTGTTCAGAAATGTTAATCAAAGTATTGGAAATTTGTGCACTCCTACAAATAATGTTTTGTTTCAATGCTAAGCCATAAAACATTTTTCACAATATATGTCTAAGTCATGTTCAGGATTTAGTTTGACTAGATATCAATCGAGGGATCCATTTCTACCTATGCTATGCCCATTTCTAGCTAAGCCCCGCCCATGTTTTGCACGTGTTGAAATCGATGCACATTATTGCTACCCATGCTCTGCCCATTGCTACTCATGCTCTGCCCATTTCTATCTATGCTCTTCCCATTGCTACCTATGCTCTGCCCATTACTACCTATGCTCTGCCATTGCTACCTATGATCTTCCCATTGCTACCCATTCTCTGCCCATTGCTACCTATGCTCCGCCCATTTCTACCCATGCTCTGCCCATTGCTACCTATGCTCTGCCCATTGCTAACTATGCTCTGCCAATTGCTACCTATGCTCTGCCCATTTCTACCCATGCTCTGCCTATTTCTATCTATGCTCTGCCCATTGCTACCCATGCTCCCATTGCTACCTATGCTCTGCCCATTGCTACCTATGCTCTGCCCATTGCTACCTATGCTCTGCCCATTGCTACCTATGCTCTGCCCATTGCTACCTATGCTCTGCCTATTTCTATCTATGCTCTGCCCATTGCTACCTATGCTCTGCCCATTTCTACCCATGTTCTGCCCATTGCTACCTATGCTCTGCCCATTGCTACCCATGCTCTGCCCATTTCTATCTATGCTCTGCCCATTGCTACCTATGCGCTGCCCATTGCTACCTATGCTCTGCCCATTGCTACCTATGCTCTGCCCATTGCTACCTATGCTCTGCCCATTGCTACCTATGCTCTGCCCTTTTCTACCTATGCTCTGCCCATTGCTAGCTATGCTCTGCCCATTGCTACCTATGCTCTGCCCATGCTCTGCCCATTTCTATCCATGCTCTGCCCATTGCTACCTATGCTCTGCCCATTGCTACCTATGCTATGCCCATTGCTACCTATGCTCTGCCCATTGCTACCTATGCTCTGCCCATTGCACCTATGCTCTGCCCTTTTCTATCTATGCTCTGCCCATTGCTACGTATGATCTTCCCATTGCTACCTATGCTCTGCCCATTGCTACCTATGATATTTCCATTGCTACCTATACTCTGCCCATTGCTACCTATGCTCTGCCCATTGCTACCTATGCTCTGCCCTTTGATACCTATGCTCTGCCCATTTCTATCCATGCTCTGCCCATTTCTATCTATGCTCTGCCCATTGCTATATATGCTCTGCCCATTGCTACCTATGCTCTGCCCATTTCTACGCATGCTCTGCCCATTGTTACCTATGCTCTGCCCATTGCTACCTATGCTCTGCCCATTGCTACCTATGCTCTGCCCATTGCTACCTATGCTCTGGCCATCGCTACCTATGCTCTACCCATTGCTACCTATGCTCTGCCCATTTCTACCCATGCTCTGCCCATTGATACCTATGCTCTGCCCATTTCTATCTATGCTCTGCCCATTGCTACCTATGCTCTGCCCATTGCTACCTATGCTCTGCCCATTGCTACCTATGCTCTGCCCATTGATACCTATGCTCTGCCCATCGCTACCTATGCTCTGCCCATTGCTACCTATGCTCTGCCCATTGATACCTATGCTCTGCCCATCGCTACCTATGCTCTGCCCATTGATACCTATGCTCTGCCCATTGCTACCTATGCTCTGCCCATCGCTACCTATGCTCTGCCCATTGATACCTATGCTCTGCCCATCGCTACCTATGCTCTGCCCATTGATACCTATGCTCTGCCCATCGCTACCTATGCTCTGCCCATTGATACCTATGCTCTGCCCATCGCTACCTATGCTCTGCCCATTGATACCTATGCTCTGCCCATTTCTATCTATGCTCTGCCCATTTCTGATACTGATATGTATGCTGATGACACTACAGTTTATTTTAAATCCAATTGTATTACCACTCTAACAAATCACTTAAATGAGGACATGAATGCAGTCAAGGAATGGTGTAATGAAAATCAAATGATTGTCCATGCAAGTAAAACTAAATTATTATTAATCGGATCACGAGCTAAGCTTAAAGATTTCAAAGATGTGACAATACAGTATGATGGTATTAATCTAACTGGCAGTAGCTCTGAAAAGCTTCTAGGAGTGCATATTGATGATAAGCTAACATTCATAGAGCATGTGAACAATGTTGTAAAAAAGATATCTCGTCTGTTAGGAATACTTAGAAAATATGCGAAGGACCTACCCATCGATTATAGATTAAAATTTTTCAATTCCTATGTATTACCCCATTTTGATTTCTGCCTGGTAGTATGGCGTAATATTTGCAAAGAAACTCAATTAGACAGACTTCTAAAATTGCAAAAACGAGCCGCACGAATCATTCTCAGTGAAAAGTTTAGTACACCTTCAAGAACATTATTTGAAAAACTTAGCTGGATTCCGATACAGGAAAGAATAAATTACAAAACTGGATGCACTGTATATAAAGCTATCAGAGATGAAAATCCTGAATATTTAACAAAACTATTTGTAAAATGTGCTGATTCTCATAAGCGAAATCTGAGATCTTTAAACAATTTTCAAGTCAATATTCCATTGGCGAAAGGTGCCTTGCACTCATCTGGCTTCGCTGTGAAAGGATCAAAATTATGGAATTCATTAAAAGTATCACTACGAACTGCCCCTTCCTTGACTGCTTTCAAATCCCAATATATGGCTGACAAATTAGGTAAATATTCACTACATGTACATTTATATGCTATTAATATGGTGTAGGTACTCATATCAAAATCTTTATATTTTGTCTTGGATGAGTCCTGTCTGCTAGCACTCGGGATTGGATCCGAATTGGTATAGCTTAAAACATTTTGAGAAAATTGGACCATAAAACTTAAAGGTTTTTGCACAGGAGGAAGCTGCTTGCGGAGTTCAGGCATCTTTTCTCTCTCTCTTTTTTCAGGGTGTTTTTGGATTGTACCGGTTTGGATCCGATCTTGAGTGTTGGCAGATGGGGGTTGTCTAAGACATACAATGTAAATATGTACAGTATATTATATGTACATATTGTATATAGAAAACCATGTATTATATGTAAATATGTGAATAATAGTAGAATAGATTGAAGGCCCCTGGGAACACCAGCTTTTTATAACTGATTGGTTTACCTTCATAAAATAAAGCTTATTATTATTATTATTATTATTATTATTATTATTCTACCTATGCTCTGCCCATTGCTACCTATGCTCCGCCCATTGCCACCTATGCTCTGCCCATTTCTATCTATGCTATGCCCATTGCTATCTTTGATCTTCCCATTGCTACCTATGCTCTGCCCATTGCTACCTATGATATTTCCATTGCTACCTATACTCTGCGCATTGCTATCTATGCTCTGCCCATTTCTACCCATGCTCTGCCCATTGCTACCTATGCTCTGCCCATTGCTACCTATGCTCTGCCCATTTCTACCCATGCTCTGCCCATTGCTACCTATGCTCTGCCCATTGCTACCTACGCTCTGCCCATTGCTACCGATGCTCTGCCCATTTCTACCCATGCTCTGCCCATCGCTACCTATGCTCTGCCCATTGATACCTATGCTCTGCCCATTTCTACCCATGCTCTGCCCATTGCTACCTATGCTCTGCCCATTGCTCTCTATGCTCTGCCCATTTCTATCTATGCTCTGCCCATTTCTATCTATGCTCTGCCCATTTCTATCTATGCTCTGCCCATTTCTATCTATGCTCTGCCATTTCTACGCATGCTCTGCCCATTGCTACCTACGCTCTGCCCATTGCTACCTACGCTCTGCCCATTGCTACCTACGCTCTGCCCATTTCTACCCATGCTCTGCCCATCGCTACCTATGCTCTGCCCATCGCTACCTATGCTCTGCCCATTGCTACCCATGCTCTGCCCATTTCTACCCATTGCTATCTATGCTCTGCCCATTTCTATCTATGCTCTGCCCATTTCTATCTATGCTCTGCCCATTTCTATCTATGCTCTGCCCATTTCTATCTATGCTCTGCCATTTCTACGCATGCTGTGCCCATTGCTACCTACGCTCTGCCCATTGCTACCTACGCTCTGCCCATTGCTACCTACGCTCTGCCCATTTCTACCCATGCTCTGCCCATTGCTACCTATGCTCTGCCCATCGCTACCTATGCTCTGCCCATTGCTACCTATGCTCTGCCCATTGCTACCCATGCTCTGCCCATTTCTACCCATGCTCTGCCCATTTCTACCCATGCTCTGCCCATTTCTATCTATGCTCTGACCACGTTTTGCACGTGTTGGAATAGATTTACATACTTTAATTTCAGAATTACCAGAATCCCAATTTTAAGGTAGCTGTAGGGGCCTACAGGTAAACTCTTAAATATCTTGAAACTAATTTGCCTGGGACTGTTGCTGCCTATGGTAACTACTATGGAGAAAATGCATGCAAAGACGAGCATGCTAACTGAGTGGTCATTTGCTATGTTTAGTGTTGGACGAAAAATGGGAGAGCATTGATTAGAGTATTAATGGACTTTTTCATTTTTAGCTATGCCCCGCCCATCTCTAGATAAGCTCTACCCACACTTCGCCGTGTTGGGATTGATCGATCCCCGAATGCCCTAACTATCAATTTCCTGAAAACTATATAGGAAAGCTGTTGAATATTTTGTAACTAATAAAATTAGTGGTGGATACTCTAAAAAGGTGAATTATCATCACTATACATATACTTGCCCACCTCTTCTAAGCTTTTTAGCTTTCTATGCTCCAATCGGCCACCCTTTTCTTTGAACCTGAAATGATTGTAAAGAACTGCAGTAATGTAAAATAGGCCTAGATGAAATTGTAAAATGCTTATCTTTGTGTGTACATGTGCATGTGTGTGCACGCACGGGTCTTGTGTGTTCACGCATGTGCCGGACAGTGCTCACAAAGAACATGTGTGTGTGCGTGCACGCGCGTGAGCGACCGTGCGTGCGTGTGTTTGCGCGTTTATTCACCTACTTCGTGGGGAGTTTTTTTCTTATTGAAAATAAATGCTTTTTGCTCTTAAAACATAAAAAATACCTATATTTGATTAGTGATAATGGCGGATGAGCAGCCATTAAAATAACCTTTAACTGACCGTTGAACACATGACGGTGATATATGCACAGCAATGACACACGCCCATGCACATGTATAATATTGTTTTTTCTCAGGATCTTTATTCTTCTTCTTCTTCTTCTTCTTCTTCTTCTTATTACTATTCTCAAGGATTTTCGCAAACTATCTCCTCCTACAGCTATGATCTGATCAACTTCAAACTTGGTCAACTTGTAGTACCCCATGGGATCTATTTTGCTACTACCTTTCTTCTTGATCGGGTGTATGGTTTCCGAGATATCCGCATTTCCGCGGGCAAAACGTCCCATAGGAAATGTATGGGAGCAATATTCGGACAGCGACTACTACTAGAGTTTTTCCTCAATCATCGTGAAACTTCATAGACTTCTAGCATGTGTTGCTCTGCATCTCCACCTAACATATATCTTGGGTACGTTGACCAGGTTTGGAGAAAATCCGGCATAAGCCAAATTTTTTGAAATCAAGATACTTAATATTTCTAGGGTGGTCAGATGGTTGAAATTTGGCATATGCGTAGATGTATTATACCACTCTTGATTAGTGAAAAAAAATCGTTAGCGAACATGTTAACCATTCAAAACTCTGCATTTCCGTACCCACCATGTCCCCATAGGAAATGCATGAGAGCAATATTCAGATACTGACTGCGCCTAGAGTTTTGCCTCTATCATCTTGAAACTGGAAAACCTCTAGCATGTCTTGATATATATTTTTTGGGTATGGTGACCCGTTTTTTAGACAATCTGGCATAAGCCCAATTTTTTGGATAATTAATATTTCTAGGTTGGTCAGATGCTTGATATTTGGCATATACCTTGATACATTATACTACTATGGATTAATACAATAAAATCATTAGCGAACATGTTAACCTTTCCGGGACGCCGCATTTCCGTTCCCAACATGTCCCATAGGGAATGTATGGGAACAATATTCGGTCAGCGACTGCTCCTAGGATTTTTTCAGGATCATGTTGAAGCCTAAAATTTCTAGGATTTGTTGACCCGCAAGTTGGTCAACATCTTTTCAGTTCAGTGACCAGTTTTTGAGAAAATGCTGAAAAACCCCAATTATTTGACATCATGAAATTGATTTGATGATAAATGACCCAGTTTTGGAAATATCATATCTAAACTTGGTACATTTCTAGTAGGCACCAGACATGTATAGATCATCTACAGAAATTGGATCTGGTGTATGGTTCCCGAGAATTTCACGTTTTCTTGTCCAAAAAGTCCAATTGGAAATGTAAGGGAGTGCTATTCGGACAGCAACTCATCCTAGAGTTTCTTGCAGATCATGGAGAAACTTAACAGACCTCTAGCATCTGTTAACCCGCATCTGACAACCACATATTTTCCTGGTCCATTGAGTACTATTTGTGATTTCTAGCATCCAAACTTGAGACACTTTCAGTACACCTTAGGGCCTGGGATGCTTTTATTTTTCTTTTGGATCCAGTGAATAATTTTTGAGGAATACGCTTATCCGTGGCCAAAATGCTTCAAAGAAAATGTATGCGGGTGATATTCTGATAGCGACTCCCCTTAAGGTTTCTGCTGATCATGTTGAAACTTAACATCCTTCCAGAATTCGTAGTCACACATTCGACCCAAAATCAAGGAAAAGGCCATCAAATGTCAAATAAAGGAGAAATTAATGAATTTTGTTTTGCCCAGGTAGTCAGAAACAATCGAAATTCGCCAGATTTAATTTCCTCAATCAACGCCAACAGGTAAAGGGAGGTAATTCATGCCAATACCTAAAATTGGTCACTTTGACCCCTGGTTGACCTTGACCGGGCCACTTTCAAACCATCATGAGAATCGAAATTCATCATATTGAACTGACACAATCAACTTCACTCGGTAAAGGGAGGTAATTCATGCCAAAAACAAAAATTGGTTAGGTTTTTGCATGAATTGCCTCCCTTTACCTTTAATTAATTAATTTCTCCTTTATTTGACATTTAATGGCATTTTCCTAGATTTTGGTAAAAAATCCACTACAGCAAATCAGGACACATTATTTTATACTTTAGGATCAAGGCTATCGGTTTTCAAGAAATCAGCTTTTCCATACACTGTGTAAAACTATGGTAATTTCAATGATGGATCTTTGAACTGCGACAACACTTAAGACTTTTTATCAGATCAGCATCAGACATGTTCAATGATCATATGAGAAGAGGGCTTATAATACTCCTTAATGCCCAGTCATCGCAGATTTACAGTTACTTCAGTAAATGTGGTCTAGTTACCTTTTTAACTTGAGCTAAAATCAAACAATTTCAATATTTCTTTTAAAAATCTGTATTTGATACGAAATGTGATTCAATTTGAACTGATAATTTTGATTGTCAACATGAATTGTTACAGTAACATACCAATTAGGCAGGTTACATCTCTATTTCTACTTCATTAGGTTAGTTTCAATCATATTGCTACATTTCATTACCAACTTCTAGTTAACCCGTCTTGTTTCAACATAACCCTCTAATCGACAAGCTGTTCAGAAACGGACTCTGTGCCCTGATCATGAGGCCATGGTTGTCCATTTGCATGCCGAGAAAAGAATATTTTTGGAAAATGTACTTCTGGAATGACTGGCTCCGAGCCAGTCTTTCCAGTCATAAATTTTCAAAAATACTCTTCTCTCGGCATGCAAATGGGCACTGGCTAAGAGAAAACTGGAATTTTCTTTATCATTACCGATATGATGGACGGTATCTGCAGTGTTTCAGGCCAACGGAAAACTTTTTTTTTTGGTAAATTTACAAAGAAATATTCTCCTTAGACTGCAAAATTTTCTTATGAAATCTTGAACATTAAAACTGTTAGTTGATTTACGCTTCCATTTGAGCGCTTTGAGGCGCTGTTGGCGATTTGAGGCTGTTGGCGCTTTGAGGTGCTGTTGGCGCTTTGAGCCGCTGTTGGCGCTTTGAGGCATCAACGCTTTGAGGTGCTGCTGGTGCTTTGAGGCATTGTTGGCACTTTGAGGCGTTGTTGGTGCTTTGAGGCGCTGTTGGCACTTTGAGGCGCTGTTGGCGCTTTGAGGCATCAACGCTTTGAGGTGCTGCTGGTGCTTTGAGGCATTGTTGGTGCTTTGAGGCGTTGTTGGTGCTTTGAGGCGCTGGTGGCACTTTGAGGCGCTGTTGGTGCTTTGAGGCGCTGTTGGCACTTTGAGGTGCTGGTGGCACTTTGAGGCACTGTTGGCACTTTGAGGCACTGTTGGCACTTTGAGGCGCTGTTGGCACTTTGAGGTGCTGTTGGTGCTTTGAAGCGCTGTTGGCGCTTTGAGGTGTTGTTGACACTTTGAGGCGCTTTGAGGCGCTGTTGACGCTTTAAGGCGCTGTTGGCACTTTGAGGCGCTGTTGACACTTTGAGGCACTGTTGGTGCTTTGAGGCGCTTTGCGGCGCTGTTGACACTTTGAGGCACTGTTGACACAAGCAGGGTTAATTACTTACGTTCTCATCAACCAGGTCATGTATATCGAAGGTTGTGCAAAGAGAGTGGTGAGATGGTAGCCATATCTGAAAAGAAAAGTCAGTATATCTTATCCGTGATGGAAGGGTCGAATTTATGATAACTTTAGAATGAAATGGTCAAGCTGGACAAAATGGCTTCTACAGTGGTCTTGAGAAATGTTTATTTCTACGAATTTTAACCCTTTAACCATCAAATCTTTCAGGAAATTGTAATTTTCTCATAAAAAATGCCCATTTGCAGATCAAGAGATGATTATTATTTTTAAATGTACCACTGGAATGACTGGTTAGGTTATCGAGCCAATCATTCCAGTGGTAAATTTTCAAAAATAGTCTGCAAATGGAGATTTCTCAAGACCACTGCAGAATCAATGTTTGGTTGATATTAGCGTTAAAGTGTTAATTAGTAGAAAACTAACTCACATAATAAGAGTACTGACATCACATGCTACAATACTATTACATATATGAGATATATTGCACTATGTGTACATGCATTGAGATGCACTTCATATACTATCATTCCAACTTCCAAGTTATCAGTAGACGACAATGTATTAATGTGCAATATTAGAATGATCTCCAATCAGAATAAATCTTAATCAGATTAACGCTTTTAACCTAATATACAAAATATAACATCTGTCTTATTTAAGAAACATTGAACGTTTTAGAACTAATTTGACAAGAAGCAATTGTTGCATTTGGTAGAAGATAATTATCAACATCTGAATATCTCTCACTTACTTGTACTCTGTGCCCAGCTTGTCAAGCTCGGTCTGTGATAAAGGTGTATAATTGTAGATAATATCCCTGTACAAAGGGTCCTATAAAACAGCATTCAATGTATTTTTGCAGTTATAAATGCCTGTCTTATTGTGACATATTAAGCAAGACATTGAAACAAAATCGACTATATTGCTCAGTCGACGACATGTCATTGCAAATCACCACGTTCACCACTTTGATCTTTTGACCCCCACTCCCACAACTGGGGGAAGAGCCATATGTAAATGCCATCTTGCACTCCCCATTGACATGGGTAATTCATACACCAAATTTGGTCGAATTCCGTCCAATGGTTCAGAGGAGTTGCGTTATAATCGATTTCCGACACACAGAAGGACAGACACACAGACACATGGGTGGGACGGCATAATCCCATCTTTCTTCGAAAACCGTGGTAATAATGACTGACTTTGACATGTTAGATGATACTGCATAAGAGTAATGAATTGTAAGCTATATTATGGATCTAGTTTTCATGGGGACCTCTTGGGAATGTAGGCCATACTGAATTTTAGACCAGTGCTATTTCGCTAAGCACCCCGCCGTACAACCTCCCCGCAATGCATATCTGTTATGTCACTGTAATTTGATTATTATTTGCACAGTTATATCTGACTGGCAGAAACTGTGCAAAGACACAAGTGGTAGTACACACTACATGCCACTAGCATTAAGGCAAACCAACTCATTTGAGTAATAGGATTATAGGGCCGAACATACTAGCCTACATGTACTCCTCACACACAGATTCTGATACACACATACACCCGTAGAACTATATTGAAGGCCTAAAAGGAAAACCTGATATATCCATCGTCGTAGTGACAGTGTTTAGCGCTAGGGGACAAAACCAGCCACAATGGACCTTTTGGCGCCACTCCCCATACCCCAACACTACATTGAACTCGGCGTCCGGCAGCAACTGATCCACCCCTGGCCGACACCAACCATTACGTACTGGCTATCATGGCTATCTAGACATGTGCCATAATACGACTGATGACATGTGAATGATGCAAACAGTGACGTAGTCAGACTTTAACGTCAAGGGGAGCAGCACTACTAAAAAGGCGCCATACGGTTATAAAAATGCTTCCACGGGGTTCCTGTGTACTCCCCTGGAAAAGTACAAACTTGGATGCTCTCAGATGCCCTCTCGTGCATTATCAGAGGTAAACATGATGATGATGATGATGATGATAATGATGATGATGCTGGATGATGATGATGATGATATGTGACTGTGTTCTGCAGTTGAAGTGAAAACTTCTTTGAGATGCAATTAGTTTTTCCTCAATCTTCTCCTTTGCGCACGTGCTAAGCTCCTTTATGTTCTTTGACGTCTTTAGTAGTCTTAGACTACGTTAGTATTAGAATAGTAGTGCGTGACACAAAATCTGATTGGTGGAGAGCGTCACGTGACCTGTGACGTCACGCAGGTGTTTCGACCAATGACAATGTAGTATTTAAATTCAAATAATTAGGTTGGTAGGTCGAGTGTAATTAGGTCATGTCGGTTAAGATTTGAATAATTAGGTTAGGTCAAGAGCGAGGTCTAAGGTTATAGGGTGAAGTGTGGTATGATTTAGTATGGACCAATGGATGGGAATGGAAAAGTTACAATATTTGAAATTAGCCAATGGTTGATGTGTGGGGGTGGGGGGGGGGGGGGGTGGGGTGAGGGCGTAGGTGATCCTATTGTAAGAATAGAAGATGAGTCATGGTTTTTTTCTGGATTCTAAAAATAGAAGATGAGTCATTGGGTTTTTCCGGATTCTAAAAATAGAAGAGGAGTCATTGTCCGTATCTAAAAATAGAATGTACGTGTCTAGACACGTTTCCGAGAGAGGGTACAAAAGGGAGAGAGAGTCGAAGAGGGTCATAATACCGAAAAGGCTTGAAAGATGGCTAGTAACTACTTTAGCGGAAGTAATCTCGTCCTTCACATAGGACAAAGAAAATATGTTAGAGTGATGAGAGTTAGAGAAGAGTTGGTAGTGGATCCTAGAGTGTTTACTAGCGAAGGAGAAGATTCGAGGCCTACAGTTTACAGGCTATATTTAAATCCTGTACTCTATCAGAGGGTGATAGATGAGGCTGACTCATTCGAGAGGACTGCCAATAGAGCTCTTTGGGCTAAGCCGGCTGAGAAGATAGACTTCTCATACGATCTGGATCCTCGATGTCGAGTGATGATTCATAATAAGTTTCCGGGAATAAACATTCGTAGATACTTCGTGGACGATCTCGGAGCGAAACCTACCTACTTGGTGTGGGATATACCTAAAGGAGGAAGAGTGGAACATTCTTAGAGAGAACTTCGTCGTATCACACTAGCTCTTCGCACTGAACCGAAGACTGTATTGCCAAACTTGGTACCGGGTTGGAGTATGTGGGGTGGAGGAGTTCGTATGTGGGAAGAAGATAACTAATGGCGCAAGGAACTGTGGATGCCTTCGTGAAACAGGTGTGCATTCGCTCCATAGGCGATCAGATCGGGATCTTTACCAATATGGAAATATCGCCGAAACGTGTATATCTAAAACTGATGCTAAAAGTTGGACAGAGGAGAAAGCTTGTTAAGAATGTGATGAAGGGAATGGTAATGACCGAACGAATAACAGACGATGCGGTATCTCTTTCAAGAGACGATAAACAAATAACTATTACCTATCATTTTGAAAATGGAAAGAGGAGTGTTTATTCGTTTCCGAAGAAGGAGATCGAGGATGTGATAAGACAGTGTAGATGTTGCGCGTGTTATGGAGAGGAGCGAATCGATGGACCCTGTTATAGTGATGAGATGGATGAGATGAGACGAAGCTGGTCGACGGAAATGTTACATTCGTTCTCAATGGAGGACGAGACAGTACCAAAACCCGTGAAATGTGAAATAATACAATGCGAGATGTGTAAGACAATCCTCTATACGTATAACAGGAAGAAAACGTGGCATTACTGTCCCAGTCCACAGATACGTGAAATGACTGTGAAAGTGTTCTCCAAACCTTTGTACGAGGGACGGTTTAAGCAAGTGAAAGCCGACTGTTTCGAATGTATGAACTATTGACCTAGTTAACGAGAACATACCTGCTTAGGTATCACGTATAACTTTCGTCCCATCGATCTGATCGGAGAGTATGCCGATTGCGTGTTTGAAAGTATCTGTGCTGGAGAGGTTAGCGAAGATTTTTATCCTAATAAAGAATTGTTTCAGAGGAGCGATGAACTGTTTCGACGATGTAAAGACTCATGGAAGGAGGACATTATGCAATGACTGTATTGTATTCATAAGGACTAGAGGTGTAACCTATATCCTGTAAAGTTATATACCATGTATTATTGTACTCATTTATATATCATGTATTACCGTATTCGTTCTCAATATTCTGAAAAATAAAGTAATATACAATATCGAATCTCCTGTCTCTCATTGTATTATAATACACAGAACCAGAGGTTACAAGTCACAAGCTCCTACTTCTCATGGTTCGATCAGAGTAGAGATCAGGGAGAATCTGAGTAAAGATGTACTGTATAACCTGTCGAATAGTGACAGGAACAGCAAAGATTCAAAATATCATTACAAGAAATAACAGGTATATGAAAAAGGGAGAATGTGTGCAATGTGGAAGAATAAAAACATGATTTGTAAAAACGTGACCAGTGGTGGTCTCGTAAACTGACTGATCGATAACCTCCCTTCGAGATGCATCTACCACAACATAACTTTACAGGCCCCGGGACAAAGCTAGGTAAACGATTAGATCGTGACCTAACACCAAAGAGCCGCCGGAGTAAACTGATTAATAGGGTAGATAAAGCAGCATATCATCATGATATCTGCTACGAGAGACACAAAGACACTAAGATGAGGAACAGAGTGTGTGATGAGAATATGTTAGCACAACTCGAAGTGATTAGGAATCCAAGCTCGAGGAAGAAGATAGAACGTTCAATCGTTAGAAGGATAATTGCCACTAAAGCAAAGATGAACATTTAACACAATAGGTTATACATTTATTACAAAGTCTTCGTCCTCATCAGTGTTCAGAAAGTAGGACAGAAGATATGAATAAGTTCGTCCATCCTTCCAATATTCTAATCTGTGGTCCGACACAATCAGGGAAAATCAGACATTCCAAAAGGATTTAGAATGCTCTTAATATTAAATGATCTTATGAGTCAATCCAACGAGCAGGTGAGCGATCTGTTCACTAAAAGGTCCCATCATGAAAACTGTAGCGTTATCCACATCGTGCAGAACACTTTTCATAAAGGGAAGGTACAGAGGGATATTAGCATAAACTCGCATTATATTATCTTATTTAAGAATCCATGTGACACCTCAAGCATTAACTATTTAAGTAGACAGATGTTTCCCAACAAGAAACACTTCCTACAAGAGGTGTTCGGCGATGCTACACGACGTCTGTACTCTTATTTATCGATAGACCTGAGACAGAAAACGCCAGACAACTTGAGACTGAGATCAGATATTCTTCCCGGTCAAATCTGTTCGGTATACGAATATAAGAGGAACGTGAAAGGATGACACGAAAGGATATAGCTAAACACGCTCACGCTCTGAGATACTTAGCGAAAGCCGGAGGAAAAAACATGAAAGGCCATTTTGAAGAAGGCGGACAAGTGGTGGGTTAATATACTATGTGCATGCTGCATTAACTTATTATGCGGAAACATTAAAATCTAAAAAAATCATTATAAAAGGTTATTTAAATATAAACGACAGATACGTGATGTGGTAAAGAAAGGTAGTTCACTGAAGCGGAAACGAAAACTATTACCGCTTACATTAGGTACTCTTGCACCGCTATAGGGAAAATCTTTCAAGGTTAGGGAATGGAACACGCACAAAAGTTAGCTACCATTCCTAAAAAATTACCGGCCAATCTCAAAGAGCAAAGTAAACTCGGTTTATATATGAGTAATCAAACGCTTAGAAAATTTTTTGCCCTAGAAGATGAAGTGCGAGAAATCTTAGAATGACAAAATCTTTCTTCTGAGGAAAAGGTGAATCTGTACTCGCAAGCTCTGCAAAGGTTACACCTGTTCTATGAACAATCGGGGTACGCGCCTTCGTCCTTTCCTAGAGCGCTGCTGAGTGAACAAACTACTACTGTTGCCTCTCCTAATGAAAACAGGGTCCGATTCCGAGTAACATAGAGAATCACATCAGATCAATCCTTCCGAAGAATTCGCAATGGAAAGGCTCTGGATTATTGTAAATTCTTAAATCTGCTCAAGGATTTTCCGCTAACGAGAAGGGAGAAATAATGATAAATGATAAGTTCTTTCCAAAGAGTAATCGCATAGATCTTGTGTTATCTACCGTCTCTCCCGAAAGAGGGTTCAGAGTAAAGGAGGATCACGAAGCGCTGGATAACTTTAATAGGTATCTGGATAATATAAATCTACCACGAGAGGTAATCGGGAGTAAGGAGAAATGGAATAGGATTAAGGAGCCTAATGTTAAACGTGACAGAGAAGAAATTAGAATGGATACATCCGATCCACTATTTCCTCCTATACGAAAGAGCAAACGAAAACCGAAGAGCAAAGTGTTAAATTCCCATGAATTGATAAGCTATGGTGATAAAGAGAAGAAGAAGAGGAAGAAGAAGAAATGACTCCCCTTCTCGAAGAATACGAGAAAAGTATACAGATCCTAATAATCCAGCGAGCTTTGGAGGAGTAGAAAGATTAAAGGGACTGTTTCTTGAGAGAAGGTTAAACAATGACTATCTACTCAACCGACGTATACTCTTCATAAACCGTGTTGGGTAAGATTTAAACGTGAACGTATTAAGGTTAACGCTATCGATGAATTATGGCAATTAGATCTTAGCGACGTTAGCGCTATAAGAAGTGAAAATAATAATGTTCGTTATCTTCTATTCGCCATTGACGTGCTATCGAAGTTCTTATGGGTTATCCCTCTTAAATCAAAGACTGCTTTTACCATTAAAAATGGTATCGCTTCTACCTTCTCTTCAATGGAACGACGTCCACTCTCTATTCAAACGGATAAGGGAGGGGAGTTCGCTAATCGAAATGTGAAAGGGTTTCGCAAAGAAGTAGGAGTACACTTTTATACCTCGCAGAACGAAAGCACAAAAGCGAGCATTCTGGAAAGGGTACAGTGCACTATAAAGAGTACAATCTGGAGATATATGTTGTATAAGAGCTCGAACAAACACATCAACGTCTTACCGGAAATCGTGAAAGGATGCAATGACTCTCTTCATCGAAGTATTGGAATGAAACCTAACGAAGTGGATAGAAGTACAGAGATAATAGCATTGAAAAATCTGTACCCCGATAAAAAGGTACAGAAAAGACAGAAATCTACCTTTAAGACTGGTGATAAAGTTAGAATATCTATGTCGAAGACAGCGTTTGAGAAGGGATATTTACCGCTCTGGTCTGAAGAAGTGTTTACTATCGCAGAGTTACCTCCTCATAGAACTGAAATATATAAACTAAAAGACTTTAATAACGAACCGGTAATCGAATCATTCTATGCAAAAGATCTCCAGAAAGTGGGAGATATTACTAAAGAAACATTATATAAAATTGAAAAAATAATTTCTTCATAGAGCAATAGGAAAGGGAAGATAGAGTACTTCGTGAAGTGGCAGTGATATCTGAAAACATTTAACTCCTGGGTAAAGGAAGAGGAAGTAACGAACTTAAATGCCTATTGAAATCATTGAGATTCCAGAATGGAGTATATGTGGAATGTGTACACCTAGGGAAGAGATTGTGTATCTCTTCCAGGTCTGCCGTATTTATGTTATCATAGTGACCTGTATAGTTAATCTCAGTCTTCATAATGGTGATCGGGCTCACTGGATAAGCCTAGCAAGCAGGTGTCCTTGTTATATATTACCATCGCCTGCTCTAAAAACTATAAAAAGCAGAGAGAGAGAGAGTGAGAGAGAGAGAGAGAGAGAGAGAGAGAGAGACCAGTGAAAGTATGGAAACCAATCATTTCTTTTTAACTCTTCCTAGTAATTCCAGTAAGGAATACTTTCCTAACAATACGATCGGAGCATATACTACAAAATTAGCGACACCTTTATCACTTGTGGGAAACTGGGAAGTCAGACTGGCTAGCATTATTTACCCTTATATATGGTTAAGGCTAAAGCCGGACTCCTGGATAAAACTTCATTGATCCACTAACGATATATCAACAAATGTAAAACCAAAAACATACCGAATGGACATATTAGCTGGATTCTACTCGACCAAGGAAATAATCTCGATATGTAGGACAGTAGTTAAGAAAAATTAACTGGTTAAAGATAATATCAAGTTTCATTATAATGATAAGGAGACAGCACAGCAATGAATAGCCATTATCATCGCACCATCATTTAGCGTGGAATTCGGACCGGGGATATGTGAACTCCTGGGATATAAGACTGATATTCTCATGGACGAACAGAGATCACACTACAGATACATTGCCAACTCTGCTAATTAAAACATCTTTCATATATACTCGGACACCGTACAACCTAACCTCATTGGCGACATGATAGCTCCCATCTTAGGATCTATTCCTCTCGAAAGAAAGAGAGGGAAATTAATCGAACAAAGCTTTAACAACTTTCATTATTTACCAATAGTGAAGAACTTCTTCGATACCGTTGAAGTAACATTAGCTGACAACTTTGGAGAAACGATTAACTTTAACAGCGGAGCAGTTGTAATTAAATTACACTTCAGAAAAGTGTAATGACACGATCGCGAGTATATTGGACCTCCCCTTACCTTAGGGGAGGGAGCATTCCAGTGTTTAAGGGATATATATAATATATATATATATATTAACGAGGGAGTGGCGGAATAGGAAATGTTTTGTAATCTCTTTTTCCTTCAGCCATTCCCATCTTAAAGAATGTAGGATAGACAATTGGAAAAGAAGCATTATCGGCTGGAGTCTCGCCAGTGATCTGTTCTCCGGGAAGAACCTAGTCTTCTCTTAAAAAGCGTACGTTGGCTGCTGGGAAGTCATTAGCTCCGAAAGCCTTAGCCACTGTTACATCTAAGATGTGTGCCTCCTCTTCTACCAGAACGAAGAAGAAGTGGAAGGATAAAGGCTCAAGTGCATTACGGTCATCAAACAGAAGCGTGAAGAGCTGAAGGCGTAGTGGACGTGGAACGAGACAAAACGATATATTCTCATAATGTCCTGTCAGTGCTCCAAAGGCGAACTCGAGTTGCTCTCTGAGAAACCTATACTGTCTACTATTGAAGAAGCGAGGTGGATTTCTTATCTACCTATCGCTAGCTTAAATAAGATGCACCGATCAAATTTATGGTATCCGGAACTGGGGAGGAGTATCTAGACATAGCGCAAAGCTATCTCTCCATTAAGGTTAAAGTACTGAAGAAAGATAATCTCGAGCAAGAGAGAAACCTACACGCCGATGATGATGTTGCACCGCTGAACTTATGGCTCCATGCTCTACTTTCTCAAGTTGACGTTTTTCTGAACAATCAACGTATTTCCGGTCCGAATGATACAACCCCTTATCGGTGTTACATCGAAACTTTATTTAATTACTCCAATGAAGCATTACAATCGCAGTTAACGAATGAATTCTGGTATAAACATACCTCCTCACACTTCGAATCAAAATCAGCTGACAACACTGGATATCAGAGCAGAAAGAGCAATGTTTCTCTGAACAAACCAGTAGAGCTAATCGGGCGATTACATAGTGATATATTTCTTCAGGATAAGTTCCTGTTAAACGGAGTCGACTTAAGGGTTAGATTACATCGGAGTAAGCCCTCATTCTCATTAATACAAGGAGACAAGACTCAGTATATTGAAACAAGAATGGATTTGTTATTAGAAATTCTCTAATCTGGTTGACAATTGTGCTATCAATGGTGCTGAAAGTCGTTGATGTTTAGGGCAGCAACAGCTTCCAGTCTTTATGGTTTCAAATATTTTAGCGTAATTTCCACGTGTACAAATTTAAAGAGTGCATTTTGGCTGTTGTGAATGGAATAATTATCGATTAAATTTGCCTAAATTTTACACTGAACTGTAGATCATATTAATAGCACTAATCAGTAATGCAGTGTTCAAAGTTATTCAACTTTATGCCATATTTTGAAGCCACTCTATTTGCGTTAAAGCAGGCCATTTTGCCGTTTCAATGATGATACGATGTTGCTGCCATTATTTCATAAATTATTAGTAATAATTTAGCAACATATGGGCATCATGTAATTGTTGTATGATCATTCAGCAACATGGGGTATTTGGCCGTATTGAGCGTGTGGTTAAAGCTTCTACGCTTGAATAATTCCTCGCGCGATCATGGTGGCAGTATAGGGGCCTAACGCTTTTATGCACAGTGAATTGAAATTTGATCATCAAATCCGTGAAGTAAGCGGTAGTTTTGTAAGAATTTGGTTGTTGAATTACGTTGCTGAAAGTGTATGCGCTTATGACATGTAAAGATCATTTTTCCCGTTTATTGATTTTTGAAATCATCTGGGCTGGTGATCTTGGATTTTGGGCGGCTCTCTCTTTAAAATACGAGCCGGGTCTCGCGGTCTTCTGCTTTACATAAGATGTATGCTAATTCACTATTCCAATCACGACAGCGTTTTTAATTATTCTTCAATATTGCATGTTCCAGTGTTTCTTTTGATAGTCAATGTTTCAGAATATGGTTGCTCTTTCCCATAGCAACATCAAACAGCAACATTGTATGCATGAAATTATGGCCATTTTGTTTGGGCGATGTGACAAATTATGCATTTTGTAAATGTTGCAATGTATTAGAATCTGCATTCCTGTCAATTTAGCGTTGTCAGATTTTCCATGTACAAACCCTATTAGCATATTACAGTCCGGTGCATTTGCACTCCGTACCAATGCCTAATCTATTGTTATGTTAATGTTTAAATGGGTGGGCCATCACAATGGTACTGTTTAAACCAGCAATCTTTTGATATGATAATCTGACAATCTCTTCACATATTGCTATGTTAAAAATGAGCACTTTTCGCCAAGGATTTTCTACATGGGCGTCTGGATTTTTGGTGCATGCAACATTTTTCGGGTATAAATTCCAGGTAAAAATTGGACTCTGGGTCCGACATTGAATTGCCCTAGCTGGTGTAGGGTGCTGAACTCAGCGTAGTCTCTTAGTTGTTGTGCTAGTCCAAATTTCTGTCAGTTTGCTTAATACTTAGGTTTCTAATACGCGAGTACCGTGTTCAGATAAAGTGTACATTGAGATATAATATAGCTGTGATTTGAGTAGTGTACTATTCCGTGTTGAGCTTTGGGATCTTTAATTTTAGCATATAATGATTCTTAATTCGAGTGCTCGCATACTATATCATTTTTGGTTTATGGTTAGAAACTGGCAGCGATGAGGACCGGTATTTCAACCGATTGACAACTTCATAAGCCACCGTGGCTTACTTATAAAGAACAGGAGCTGATGTAAGTGTATAGTGCAGTTTACTTTCACTACTACTACACCTAAATAGCCCGCATACGATCAACGCATCTATAGATTCAACTCCAACTATCTCAACTTTATATTACAGTGATGAGCTCTTCCCTGACCCCACCCCACCCTCAGTAGCATACACAATTCCTATATAATAATAAACCACTCCAAACTAAATTTAAATAAAATGAGATAATGATGTAATTAGGGAGTATATGTATAATATATGTTTATTTAAATCAGTAAATATGTATGTGTGTATGTAAATATTAATGCCATAAATATTTTTTTAAATGTCGTGTTTTATGTTTGTGCACATAGTGGCATATATCTATGTACACATCAAAGAAGGGACAGCCCTACCCACCCACCGCTTAATGGAAGTCATATATATTAAATACATGTATATATGACATATATATCAAAGTTTATGTTTGGACTCCACAAAACATACCAAAATAGTCCTGGACTTCCTATTATTGGCCCTGATATCTCTAAAAACAATGATTTTAACCAAATTATATGTATTTGCACCATTTTAGACCTTCATGTTTCTAGCTTAGACTCCCAATAGCATTACCCAAAAGGTCCCAGACTTCCTGTATTTAGAAGTTTGTTGAAACCCTGGTATGTGTGTATGTATGTGTATGTATGTATGTATTGTACATTATAAGTCTGAGGCGAAACTCATATCCTTTCTAACAGAAAATCTGTATGGCTAATAAAATTCCCAAATAGGTTAATTTACTGGCTAATAATCCCAGAAAGGTAGTCAAGCCTCTGTATAAGTTTTCATATCAAGGTAGCTTTTCAGCATTCTGTCACTGTGTCACTGTCTTGTGTGTCATATATATGTTAATGTATAAATGTTTTCTAATGTGTGTAAGGAGTCCATCACTCAATAGGCCATGCCTTTGATGGACTGCCTGTTTAGATTATATTTACATGCATAGAAAAACCATGAAATAAAGCAACTTTGAACTTGAACTTGAACCCATTTGAGTCTGTAGCCATTTATATACCCGATTCGCCAAATTGTCTGCCCAGGTGGCCATGATATTAAGTAAATCCAGTGCACTCCATGTTTGAGAACTCATAGTGGTAATAGTTGCTATTTTATTAAAATTGCTATCTGCCAATTTCTATTTCATATAAGTCGACATTTGACCAGTTATCATTTAACTGTGGCTTTGTACTCGTAACCTTAATTCAGTATAAATGATCAGTTAACATTCAGTTCCCTTAGCGGTTAATAACTTGGGAACCTATTGACATTACAACTGTTTCACGGCTTATGTCATTTAATTGAATCATTGTAAGTTTAATTAGACACAAATGATTGGATAATTGTCTTAGCAGTTATAATACTTGGGAACTATTCATACAGCATACTGGCATCCATTTAATTTTAAGTTATTAAGTTCTGAAATAGGGCTTTTGTCAAACGCATTTCTTCCGTAGCAACTGAGCATACATTATAGCAGTTATTGAATTTCATTCACACTTACATTAGGAGTTAATCTTATGACCTGTCCTTAAGCCGTATGTGTTAAACACTGAGCTATGCTAGGGTCAGGTCTTTATTAATTGCATTAGTACCTTGTCAGTGAATAATCCAAACTTGTATTTAATTATTCTATGTGAAAGGAAATTATTAAGCCCCCACTACCGTGAATTGCCACTTCACTTTGGCTTTAATTTCCTGAAGCAATTCATGGCCTGTTCTTAATATTACAGTGATACTATCACTGATCGTACCTTAGTTCAGATCATTAACGAGTTAGCAACTGTTTGGATTCCTAGGATCCATAATACAACTGTGGTAATCCACGGTAAAATCACTTAATGATTAATTATCTGGCTTTAAGATAGAATCTTGTATTCCATACAGTCTAGAATTGGCATTTGTTAACAGGCAGGATCCTGTCTTAGGCCACATAAGTTATCACACCTAGGCGTTCTAAAATAGACATTGTAGAGTGGATCCAAAATGGCAGAATATTCGCTAACAAACACTGTCCCCTGTGCATTAGAGCACCTTAGTGATGGTGCATTTGCGCATCCTAGTACACACACCCCATTATGAATTGAGATGCGACCTCAACACAGCATCTCAGAATCACATGTGACCTTTCAAGATGGAGTCACTATATACGCTAAGGATCACTTTGAAGATGGGTATGACACTGATTACAGCAATGACGGCTGGAGTACTAATGAGGAAGATGCAAATTCAAATATTAGTTCTTTGGAAGGTTTCCACGATAGTCACACTAGTGGAGCTATTTTTCCTTCCAGTGATTTTTCTGTGCCTGCAAGTGATTTTTCTGTTCCTCGTGGAAATATGTCTACCCCCTCTTTCTCAGGTTGCTTCAGGACAGCAGCCGGCCCTCTCTTTTATGGACACTGCGGTGCCGAACCACTGTGAGTCTTCTGGTTATCCAGAGTCTCCCGGTGGTTCCTCTCCCCAGTCTCCTGTAGTGAGCGTGAGTGAGTTATACAAGATGAGAGACCGTGTGGATGAGTTAATTAACCAACTGTGTGATAGTCACGCGAAAAATACGGTCCCGAAGCCAAATCCGGGCTTGAATATGAATTTTCGTTTTCATTTACAGGATCACCCTGTACCGTGCCTTCAAACGGCTTTTACACGAGAGAAGCAGTCTTTGAATCTGCATTCAGAGAATGTAGAACCAAAGAATGCTTCTCATATAACGGCTATACGACCACCACCTGGTTTTTCCCAATTAAATCAAACTCAGATTCCAACTCTGAACCACCACCAAAACTCGCTACAATATTATTAACATCGAAGCCGCATCCTTAAATATTAGAAAGATTAAGCTGGCTTCTGACATTATAACAAGTCACGGAAGGACCTTGTTAAAGACATTGGCTAAATATCAAAGTGTCATCGTAAAGCCTATTACTATTTCAGCTGGGACTGCGAGTATATCCATAGATAATATATTCTTAGGAGTGTAACCGAACAGAGTTATCTTCGCCTTGGTGACCAACAGCACTTACAACTGAGAGAAGGGGAAGAACCCCTTTAACTTTCAGCACTTTAAGACGAATCTAGTGGCATGTTTCTTGAATGGAGAACAGACCAGTGAGGAGTTAACACCAGACTTCGTTAGCGATGGTATAAACTATTCATCTGCCTACACTACTCTCTTCACCGGAACAGGACACGGATTCTCGAATAAGGGGCTACATTTTGACGTGATCGAGTACTCGCAGGGAAATACATTCTTCGCAATGGATTTTATGCCAGACTTAACTGATGGGGATCATTCGTACATGAAGAGAAGAGGAAACTTAAGGGCTAGCTTCAGTTACAATTTAAGGACCCGCTCGAAAGCACAATAAATCTTATCTGTTATGCTGAATTTGAGAATACTATTGAAATTAATTCAGACAGGTCAATCAATACCGACGTTTAGATTTATAATACAGTATGAAGACGAGAGTACTTACTAAAATTCATAATGATATAATGAATCTTATAAAACATGATAAATTGCTATCCTCTCGTGACATTACACGTGCGCTCAACAAAGATAAACGTGCTAAGGAGCTGTTCCTGGGTGTGTTCGCTAGGGACAGAGTACCGGAATTCATTAAGAGACCTTCTTGTTTGGTAGTTAATACAGATGCTTATGGGAAAAATGGCTCCCATTGGATAGCGATGTATCTTCCGAAATATCCAAGATTAGCGGAATATTTTGATAGCTTTGGTAGGTCACCGTGGAAAGATCTAATCCAGAACCAATTAGGTAGTAAGTTCCTATATAATTCCAAAACTGTACAAAATCTATTCTCAAACTCGTGTGGGAAATTCTTTATTTATTTTATATACAGAAAGAGTCGGGGATGGACAATGAGTAGGATTCTAAAAGATTTAGATAATGTTTTTCTAAACGAAGAAACAGTTCATAGGAATTACAGGAGACTCCTGAATAAATAATTTCCTTATATAGATATTCTCCTGTGCTGCCCTTACTATCTCTCCATCGCTCTCGGCGTTGTGCACGTGTATGCATACTATATCATCTCGTACTTCTTCATATGGATACAGAGACCACACGCATGCTTTCATATGAGAACATGAGACACACATACGTACAGACGCACGCACTTATACATACACATGCTCAGATGATGATGATGATCAGTCTGTTCATATGACGAGAGAGAGAGGGAGAGGGGGAGGGGGGGGGGAAGAGGGGGAGAGAGGGAGTTCATCATTCTTCTCGGATAGAATCTTAATTTTCAGACCAAGAGCGAAGTATTTCTGAAAATGTATCACTGGAATTACTAACTCTATCATCGAGCTAGTCATTCCAGTGATAAATGTCCAGAAAATACTCTTCTCTTCGTCTGCAAATGAACATTTATCAAGCCCACAGCAGAGGTCGGACTCTGTCAATGCAGACCTTAAAGAGTTAAAGTAGTTCTGTCACTTTTGGCATTCTTTCTCGGACAGAATGTCCATTTACAGACCAAGAGCGAAGTATTTCTGCCATAGGTGAATGCTCTCCTGAATGTATATAGAAATAACGTTGAAATCCGAGCCTATACTAGAGTTCATTAATCAGAGGACTTGCCTCCTTTGCCTGTCTCTGTTGCTCACGCGATAGACATACATGCACACTTGCAGACACGTATGTACGCACACTCGCAGGCACACACGCAAACTTGCAGGCACACACGCAAACTTGCAGGCACACTCGCAGACGCGCGCACGCACGCTCAAATGAGAAACAAATATGTCTGTGTGTGTGAATGTAGCAATGAATCAATAATAATAATAAAGCAAAACTCATGATGTTAAACGAAGACCGATTAATATATTCTGATATGATATCTCTTTACTGACAACAAAGTGAAAAGTGAAAAGTGAAAGTTATGTATATATATATGTTCTGACGAGTTGTTATTTTACAGACTATAACCGTGTTTACTATATAGTATCATACAAACAAGCATTACATATTTTGAGACAGGTTTGACACCTTAGATACATCTGAAACCAATCTGACAGCTGTATGGGTTGTGAAGCCATTGCATAGTGAAAGGAAGTGTTAGTTAAACTAAGTACTGAGGAAGGGATACTACAAACGTGTGTGTGTTTTGGATTACTCCAGTGTTCGCATATGAAAGGTAGTTAAGCGATTATTTTGAAAACTAAGGCATAGCACTCATGGAAGAAAAATAGACAATAAGACTTATTAAGAACGATTCCATCTAGGGTTTATAAGGAGGTTGAGAATTAAGGAGACAGTTGCATTCCATAGCATGGAGATATAACATGACATGATGAATGCTAGGACTGTTTTCGAAAATTTGTTACTGGAATGACTGGTTAAGAAGTTACCAGTCAAAGATTTTCAGAAAATAGTCCTCTACGAAATCTCCAAGTGTCCGAATGGCAGTGTTGAGAAGTCTGACAATATTACTCTCATTGAGTATGTTCGCTTAAATTAATTAAATCCTTTGAAACTAAATCATGTCGTCGCGTTCTAGTTATGCTCTTACGATAGTGGGCCGAGTATATCTTATCCGGACTAAGCACTACGTCGCGCAGTTTCATAATTAATATGTTCATTTCGGGGATCTAAACATAGACCCTTAATCTTTACTTCCTCTTTAACCTTGGATCCATTAGTTAATCTATAAGAATAGCTTTTCGGACCAGTACTCGCAAAGTTTGTCATATCGTATCCAGAGGGTAGTTCATCTGTGAAATATCCTAGGTGGTCGTGTTCGACAGGGACTAAATTTGGTTCGGATTTCGGTTGAGAGTATATAACTGAATCGGTGTCGAAGTAAATTACCGCCGTACCTAATTCTGGGAGCGTCTCGTAAAGATGGAGACGCCCGTAAGAGGTCACATACGCCGCTTTCACTACATTAGTGTTCTGCGGAGTCCTATCGAATTCATTCTTCAGCGCGACATTTATTAACAATAGCTGATCATTACAGAGAATCATATCTTTTACCCGCTTAGTTCGATCGGTAAGGACATTCATTCATTTTGTGGTCTTAACGTACTCGGTAGATGGGAATGAATTCTTAGCAAGGTACCTGTATAGGCTATTATGGCATAGCTTGGATAACGTTCTAAGTCCTGGATTCTTTCGAATATTGTTAGTCTCTAACGAGATACCATCTGTCCTGAGATATTGCCTAACATACTCAGTTTATCAGAATTGTTCTGACAGTTTTCGGGATAGCCTGATGCCTCATGCTTTATCTTTAGAAGTTTATCTACGTATCCTGAGAACAGTTGATCGGACTGTTCATGATAATTCCATACTTCAATGATCTCGAGAATGATATATCCTAACTCTACGGCCTTCTGAAGTGCCATTGTGGTCCATACTCCGTCTAAACTTTGCTCGGCATCAGAATGATTACATCGAGTCTGGGAGTTGTCTTTAGGGCACGTTTTACATAGGGTAAAGAATAGTTTGCATTCAAGTTTCAGCGGAAGACACGGTGATAGAGATCTCTAGGGGGTAGTACAATCGCCTTCACTAGTCCGAAGTACTTCGAGATAGGTTTGAAATTTTCGTTTATAACCCCGGGTTCACCTATTGGAAACGTTCTGTATTTGAGAACATAAGGGTAGAGCGAACAGATGTCTACATATTTCAGGACCTCTGTCTCATTCATTTTCGCATAACGCATAATGGCGTTCGTTCTTCCCCCGGTTAATGCCTCACGTGGTTAAATCAGATCACGATACTGCTTTTCAGAGGAAGACATGTTCTCGTATCCATACATTTCTTTAGGAAAGATGGGCCCTATATAGTTTCGATTTTTTTTAGTATTCGCGAAATGAGGGAACCACCCTTTTACTGCTTGGATTTGAAACATGCTAGGGAGCTCTCTCAGAGCAGAAAGCATGAAACTCAACGAATCCTTAAAGTGGACCTGACCAATCTCGAAATAAATAATTTTTTGGCCATTTTGAATTATCGTATTAGGCATAAATGACATATTCTTATAAAGTTCCTTCAGTACTAGATGAAGCTCATACGATCTAGCGTTATGGGCGAGCACGATCACGTCTCTCTGCATGTAGTGAGTTGTTGGTTGCCTAGTCTTTATTTTCACAGATTTAGTCGCCAGCAGCCATTTTAGAAAGTTCTCCATTATCTTCTCACCATAGAACACGTGTTCTTTGTCTCGAAAATTAGATACAGAACAGGAGAATGGTATGTCTTCGGAAATGCAGGATGAACATACTTTATGTGCAACCACGAGATTGGGGGAATGTACCTCTCCGGATATGTCACATTCGATATCGTAGAAGATATAAGTCTGCGGCGACTCGTCTTCGATTCCAAGTTTAGCTAGTCACTTCTCTCTCATAGAGCATATGATTTTGCTTGATTGCGGAATGAGACAGGAATGATTTCTAATATCTAGTTTCCCTACAGTATGGACATTTAGCCTCACCGCAAACGTGAGGAGATGATGATTCCTGATAAATAGTGCAATGCCACTCGGAACATGTGGAGATCTCTCCACATATCTCATTAGTAACGTGCTTATCAAAGCATTGCACGCTTACAAACCATGGTCCGCATAGCGAACAGAATTTGTATTCGCTAAACTTACAGGGTGGGACAGACTTACAGCTGCAACATTTTGCCTTACATGAATGCTTCTTGCGATTATCATAAGCTTTATCACATTTCATGCAATAGTATCATCTTTCCATTAAGGCCGGCATACTTCCTATGTATGCGAAATGATCGCTGTACTTATATATACAAAGATATTTCCCCCCTAATGGATTTCCCTCAAATATACAGGCTTTCATCTCTAGCTCGTCGTAAATCTAAAGATTTATATTTCTGCCTAGTATACATTTGAATGCAATTGCCTCCTTAATTCCACATGGCCCTTCAGCAACACCGGCTAAACGGTGCAGCTCCTTTGCCTTCGTCTCCTGATAGAGGTTATGGTATCCTTGACTGTGATGACATCTTATTTTCCGCTTTTCTTGGGGAGTGGAATTACCATCTATCATGACTCGTCCGATAACTATGGAACGTGCCATGCACAGGTTATCCAATTCATCCACCGGATTGAGATCTCTTTTGACCGTGACCTTTAGTTCTAGATTTTGGAGAAATTTTCTCTTGAGATCCCCGTAACCTGATCCGACCGACATGGGGACATGGCATACCTCCATAGAGAAATCTCTATCCATCGTAATGTCCCTATTCGATTGGGTAACATCCGATATGGCCTTAACTAATACATCAGAGTTTAACTCTCTCATCTCGAGGAACTCGTGATAAATGGGGTGGGTCATACCTGGATGATGGAATGCAATTCGAATCTGATTGTTAGGGGCGGAATTAACATGATTTTGAAGGCTTTGTAGAGCCGAGTCAAAGATAGAGTGAACACGTTCGTTTACACTAACTAGATCGGCATCTCCTATCACCCTCAGAAGTCTCATCTCATAGCAATACGCCATAAATTTAAACTTTCTAGAGGGAAAGGTTCTGTTTAGGTTAAATGTGAATAGCTGATCATCTTCATTCATATCATTATTGTTGGTGTTGCCACTGCTGCTGCCGCTGCTAGTGTTATTACTAATGTTAGTGTTGCTGGTGCTAGCGCCATTGTTAATGATGCTAGCGTTGTTGTTAACGTTGCTAGCGTTGTTGTTAATGTTGCTGCTGTCGCTGCTCGTGTTATTACAATTGTTAGCATTGCTGGTGCTAGCGCCATTGTTAATGATGCTAGCATTGTTGTTAATGCTGCTAGCGATGTTGTTACTAATGTTAGGGTTGCTGCTGTTGCTGGTGCTAGCGCCATTGTTAATGATGCTAGCGTTATTGTTAATGTTGCCGCTGTCGCTAGCGCCATTGTTATTCCTATCGCTGCTACTGTCACTACTGTTACTGTTGTTATTTCTGTTGCTGTTGCTGCTACTGTTGCTAGTCCTTTCCCTCATTGATTTATCTCTCACTACTCCTCCACCGAGTTGAGTATAGCCAGATCTCGGATTCATATTAACTGTATTTCCACATGCACGGGTGATAACAGAATATCTATCGAGATTATCTCCATTCTGGTGGTGGGGTCAGGAAGGTGATGGGTCTCATTTGGTCGTGAGGGTGGTGACCTCTCTTCTCTCCGGTACCCCTTAGAGATCACTCTCTCCATACGCTGAAACAGTACAAGATAAGACATATTAAGTGATTGGGTTAAGTGCACTTAATAACTAACATGGATTCGAAGGGTTATCTCTAAAAGAGTGGTCACATCTCGTGAGGCATATATTAACTGCTATTCGTTTCCAACTGTGAGATATTGAGATTGATTATGTCTGCACCACATTCACTACCCCCTGACATTATTAATCATCTATGTGATAGGCTGTTACGTAATTTAGTACGCTAGTTTAATGGCTACATTTCCGACATCTGTGTGCTGTTTAACTTTTACAACTCGTATACATGACGCCTTCTATATATGGATACTGTGAATGTAAGTCTTAACAGTGATAGTAGCTGGAGACGATGTTTGAGTAGGAATAAAACTGTACTTTTGAATACATTTTCAGTGAAGGTTATTGGTGGCTTAACCTTCATCAACTTTCGGTCAAATTGTTTTCATAGTAGTTAACAAAGTTTTATCACGTGCTAGCGATGTGTGAGTGGCCTCATGTGCAGTGTTTTAGTGATATGCAAGCTTCATTAACTTCGTCTACAGGACGTCTCAGTAGCCTCACGTGCAGTGTTTTAGTGCTATGTTGTCAGTCATTGCCTTCGTATACAGAACTATATCTTTTAACTCTCAGCACGTCGGTGTCAAACTTGAAGATTTTCATGTGTATATTTCTGAAATAATTTCGGTGGAAGAGGGTAGCATCATCTTCTACCTGAATTGTTTCAGATATGTTCACCAGTCTGATTGCAACTAGCTCAGGAACAGTTAAGAATGTTGACAGAGAATAATGACACCGGAGTGCTAAGGGTTAATCTACATTAATAGTTAGTTTCTTAATTAGAGATACTCACTTATTAGTATGTCATTATGAACAGCATCGTCGAAAAACCACCACTCCCACTCACTATCGAATGGGTCATCTTCGCTCGAGGAGGTCCATAAAGTACTCTCCTCCTCCTCATGTGGAGCTGAGTCGATCAGATTAAGTGGAGACAAGTTATTAAAGTCCTCCTCAGTCAAATTGATCTGAGTAGGAAGAGTAGGAGACACAGGTCCGGGAGAGATTGGTTCTGTCAGGGGGCAGTATGTCGCCCGACTCATTGAGGCTGCCCACCGTCTGGCATGCCACATCTACCTTCTTAATCTTTTTCTAGGGAGACACGTCTCTCATTTTCTGGGAATAGCTCTCTCCTCACATTCCTCACCTCGGGCTCTAGGAAAACGAGACTGTCTCTTGCTCTTCGCTTCCTACTTTCACTAGCTGTTGGTGACATTGAGATCACTATAGTTTTATCTGCACTCATTCCTGCTACATTATTGTCGGCCATCGTGAACGGATACTTCTTCCTGATTCTATACTGCTCGCTAGATGGAAATAGCGCTTCTACGAGGTACGGCCTCCTTCTATACTATAAGCCACCTATTTTCCAGTCTCTACCGCCAGATTTAGATTTATCCACTCAGTTAGCATCTCTTAAATCTCCCGGCCGCAATAATTTAAATCATCCAATCGGAGAGAGGTATGAGTCACCATGCTTATTATTCAAGTAACATCTGTTACGTAATGCGACAATGTCATATAGGTATCTGATTTAACCCTCTCGTTGCTGAGAGTACAGTAATTTCAGGAGGAGGGGTGATAGGTATAAAACTGTACTCTTGAGAACATTTTGACTGAATGATATTGCTGCCCTCCGAAGGGTGTCTGTCACCTTACCACTGGAATGAAAGGCTAGACACGTTACAGATAGTACCAGCGATTCAAAATGTTAAAGATGTAGGACGTTAATACACGACAAGCCGTGTTCGTCTTTCCTCTCACTAATAAGTGCTTATACACGCTGAATGTAAATATCAGTAACATCAATATACGTCCTTTTGACGCCTTCTTCGATCTTCTTCTTCTTGTTGTGTAGATACCGCCTCTCGAATATGATCCAGGGAATCGGAATCCTTTAGGTGAACCTCCGTGACAGAGTAGTTCCTATTATATTAAAACTTTAACTGTACATATCAGACTAACTGTACACATCGCCCTAGGCATATAGATCTATACACAAGGAATTGACTATTGAATTTTCGTCGAACGTCAATGTCAAATTCTTCCAGAACATAATTTATTAATTTGGTCATACTGATGAGATCGTCATGGCGTGAATATTTCTTTAGCAACGCTGACAATACCGCCTCGGTGTTAGGCATAATAGAATTAAATATACCCGATGATATTAGCTCACTATCTCGAGGTAACCCATCATGCTCCGGATCTATGCTATTAGTTTCGTATTCCGAAAACGAGTAAACTTAATGCCGCCATCTTACATTTAAGCGAGTTCCCATCCGATTCATTTCAGATTTTCACTGGACAAAGATAATTACCTCTATATCCGATCACCCAGGTGCCAGAGCCCTCCGCTTCGGCATAAAATATTCTCAGGCGATCGTTTTTTACTTCAGTATTTGTAGTATATTTACGGACCTGCTTAGGCGTATGAGGGAACAGGAAAATAATTGTCTCGTTTAACTCAATCAGTAATCGTTCATATATGCTCAAATTCGTGAATGAAGGGAGGAGGGTCGGCCTTACGTTAACCGTCTGGTTGAAGAGTTTTCGACCTAGGGTTATAATGTCAGATCTGATGATTACTTTAAGATAATTTAACTGAAGGCCGATGGTACCAACAATCTTTTGTCAAATAGTTTTCAATATATAGCCAGCTCTAACGCTCACCTACATATAAAGGAGACCTTCCCTGGAAACATGAGACCATTGTATTTGACCCTCTATATATAATGATACCCCTGGAAGCAGGATACCGATGTATTTGACCCTCTATTTATAACGAACACCTGCTCCGGACATCTGCTCATAAACAGATTCATAAAGGACACTTTTTTCACCCTCATAATCTCCCTTATAGAGACATGTTTCACTGTAATGATACATTCTATAGTTATTACCACTCGAAGTTACTCGATATTTTAACCCTTTCACCTCTCTCTCTCGGAAACGTGTCTAGACACGTACGTTCTATTTTTAGATACGGACACTGACTCATCTTCTATTTTTAGAATCCGGAAAAACCCAATGACTCATCTTCTATTTTTAGAATCCAGAAAACCCCATGACTCATCTTCTATTCTTACAATAGGACCACCTACGGGCCCGCTCCCCCCCCCCCCCACATCAACCATTGGCTAATTTCAAATATTGTAACTTTTCTCATCCATTGGTCCATACTAAAGCATACCACACTCCACCCTATAACCGTAGACCTCGACTTTGACACACTAACAGAATTATTCAAATCTTAACTGACATGACCTAATTACACTCGACCTACTGACCTAATTATTTGAATTTAAATACTACATTCTCATTGCCCAAAACACCTGCGTGACGTCTTAGACCTCGACTGTGACTTACTAACCTAATTATTCAAATCTTAACTGACATGACCTAATTACACTCGACTACTGACCTAATAATTTGAATTTAAATACTACATTCTCATTGGTCGAAACACCTGCATGACGTCACAGGTCACGTGACGCTCTCCACAATCAGATTTCGTGTCGCGCGCTACCGTTCTACTACTTACGTTCTTTGAGGTCTGATCACAAAATAGGCCTATTTAGCAGGTTGCTGTTGTAATGAAATTTTAGTGCCATCTGAGCAAGCGTATTTTATGCCATTCGAAGAACATATCCGAACATACAGTTATTGATAATATGTACCAACATTTGAATCACATCATTGTCGATCTTAGGAGTGATAGGAACACGTTCTGATTGGTCGAGAGGTGTCATGTACTCCTTGACCTCACAGATGTTGGTGGGTATAGTTTATATGGTGTTCAAATATTAGCATTGGGTGGAAACTAATATTGTGATAGCTTTTTACTATGACTGAACCAGCATATGGATGTACTGGAACTTGTAGTTAACTGGCATAGCATGATATCATATAATGTAGCCTTCTGACAGCTTATACTGTTACCTTGCAGTCCGATTGGTTTCACAGCAATACGTCATAGTTACTTACATCCTGTGGTGTATTAGCAAGAAAATATCCCGAGATGGGAAAACATCCACACGAGCTGCCACCTTCTGGACTGTGTACAAGCTTGTTATAATGGCTGAATGAATCCCGAGCCCATTGTCTAGAAGAAAATGACAATAGTTAGTGAAAAAGTACAGTAAGGGTTTCTACAGGTGTTTGAAAATTGAATTCAAGTCCTTTTCAACGATTTTACGGTCAACAAAAAGAATTTTCATGGACTTTTTTTAAGGTATGGCCGGCTTTACCTGCCCTTCTAGCCATCCGTTCCTCCCACATAATTCGTTAATGTCACATTTTAATTACATCATTTTAGAAACAGGAGATTGCACCAAATCCTGAATTATAAATCCTGTGATCAAAATACAATATAAATTTATGTATTTCCGTTTGGTCTGCCATAGCCTGGGAATTTGGACAATAGACAAATTCAAGAATTTCTCAAGGAAATTGTCAAATCTGGCTAAATTCAGGGACTTTTAAGGCTTGAAAATGCAATGTATCTTTTCGAGGATTCTCAAGCAATTTCAAGGTTGTGGGGGACAATAGTGTACTTGTGTCATAGACAGTTGGTTGTTGCACATAAACAATCCATGGATCACAATTGTCTATCTATGGTCAGTCCACGTGAACACACTCCCTATGGGTTTGAATTGACTGTAAACAATGTTTGTTGACCTTTAACAGTGCATAGTGCCTTACACCCTCCGCTAACAATAAAACAATAATAGAAAACACGAATTCATTAAATTAGTCTTCATACTAAAATTATATGGTCGAAGCCATATCTGGGACATCCTCAGGAGATTAGTCAGGTGATCTCACATCTGAACTATATGTCTATTAAGATTTTATAATTTAATAAACATTCCGCTCATTATTTTGAAATTTTCTCGAATTTGAATGGTGTTGCTGCCATAGGTAGTAACAGCTCCCAGTCCAATTAGTTTCAAAATATTCAACAGCTTGCTTACATGGTTAACTTGAAATTGAGATTCTGGGACTTCAGGATTCAAAGTCTTAAAGGGGAACACAAACAGAAAATGTTCAAAGGATTCTGTATAAATTAGATAAAATAAAATATAATTGCACATTTTCGAATTCCTAATTTATAATAACTTTAGCCACAGAATGCCATTTCTTCCATTTCCCATGAGAATGAAAGTGCCGCTTCATCGCGTGAATGATAGCGGTGTTATGATGCCATCACATGAATAGTATTTTGCTGTTGATCATTGATAGATCAAACCAGATTACTCATACCCCACCGTGTTAATGAGATGCAGGAGAAATACTAGCGTCTGATAAACTAGAACTTAAAGCTGAGCTGATATCCAGATTCGTAACTTATTAGATGCCAATTCCGTCTCTTCTGTAAACATAATCTGATTCCACGTGGGTGACGATTAAGTGATGGCATCATATTGCAAGTTTTATGGAGTATCCAAATTAATAACTTTAGCAAAAATCTTAACAGTGATAGTTTGTGAGTATTTGCCATAGTTTTTAATTCATGAAATATGATAAAAACTTTTTATTGTAGACATTTTTATTGAAACCTAATTCTAGTTTCTGAACTCCTTTAAATTTAGGCATTGCTTTCGGCAGACAATTTGGTTTGAATGTTGAAAACTTGTACATCCTTTACCATAGTGCATAAATAATCTTGAAGCTTGATACTCGATCCAAATGTGCATACGAAGTGAACAGAGCTTACACAGAAATGGATGGGTCCCAGTTAGAAATGGATCCCTGTATTGAGTGGGGGTATTGTGCCATGTCGACTGTCAAATGCGAAAGCTGAACAATCTATACTTCAATACTCTTAGCATTATTATATTATTGAAAGCAACTATTTCTATTTCTCGCTCATTAATTTCTCCCAACAGAATGCACAAAAATGACATAATTTTCTCCAACAAGACACCATCAAATGGCATTATTTCATTGGCAGATTGGATCCAGGAATTCCATTGTTTATATGTGAGGTTTTCTAGCATTATGTGCAAGCAACCCTTGATCCTTTAAACACACGATTCACAAAATCTCATGAGGACAATGATATCAACTATGTCACATGTAGGCTGGTGTCATAATCAATTACATCATGAATGGCGCAATTTACTAGTGAAAAACTTTTAATAGTTCACCAGGTTGTGTAAATTGTATGTCTTTACTATTTAATAAACATTCTATTGGAAATTCTGAAACTAATTTGACTGGGCGCTGTTGCTGCCTATAGCATCCAGTAAAGTTAGTTTCAAAATATTCAACAGCTTACACGTATAGGTTTCTGGAAATTAAGATTCAGAGAGTGCATGGATAGATTGATCTCAACACGGGCAAAGCGTTGGTGGAACTTAGCTAGAGATGGGTGGGCATGGCTAAAATGCATTCTTCTATTTCCAGAAAACATCACAGTTTGCCATAAATAGTGTGGTCACGATCGTTTGATCTCAAATCAATTAGATTATTTTTTGACATATAGAAAACTAATTAAGTGAATCAGTTAAGGATATCTCTTGGACATATTTGCCATATGTGACTTATTGTTCAGAACACATCAAAGAGGTTTACAAAAGCTTTATAGCACTATGTCATACCCTCTCAGATAACGAGTCCCAATTAAAGAAAATCCCATTTTGAAAGTCATCTGGCGGCTCTCGGTTATTCAGATGCTTTGCTCACATGAGGCTACTTTGGGTATTGTGGGAATGATTGATTACTTAAATATACAAAGATCAGCACATATATATGCTTGTAATGTGGGTATTGTAATGGAATATGCCATGCCATGGTGACGGTAATAGTCGTATTAATTTATGTACGACTAAGCCACTATCTACTTAAACAATCCATCCGACACTATCCAAATTGTCTCCGTGTGGGCAGACAAGCTATCAAGCTGATTCTCAGAAGCACTGCATGACTTTAAAATGGGATGTGCTACATTCTGTTTGGTCAAGAGCTTGGACCAACACGTCGACACCAGTGATATATGGCCTAGTTCCATTTGAAATTTAAAAAACTTGAATCTAAAATGGAGCATTCCGACTGTTTGAAAAAATAATAGTTGGTAATGGGTCAATTCTTTTTACCAATCAGCATGCTTCGTTTTAAATTCAAATTTTGAATTTGAAAATTGAGTATTCTGATTGGTTAAGAGAATTAGCAGTAAAATGCTGCCATCGCTAAGCCACATGCCAATGATCATATATGCTTGCACCCCATCAGAATGCTCTATATCAAATTTTGGAAAATTAACGAGGAGGCGGTAGCTCAGCCGGTAATGAACAGAGCTGGGAAACCGGCGACCCCCAGAATTGCATCTCCATTCGGCCAACTGACGATCGCTGGAAACATAGGCAATCTCCTTCACTCCTCGTCGCCTCTCTCCACCCAGGAGTATAAATGGGTACCAGAGTAAAAACTGGGGAAGTTACCAATAATAGACCAATAATAAAACCAGCATAGAATGGCGTGAATGGGACCTGGAATCAGGGATGCGATAGATGCCAACCAAACCAATAACTTCATAAAAATCAGTCTAGATAGAGTGGTCACTCAAAACGGATATACATTTGAAGCTCCAAGCTCTGCGCCAAGTAGCTTACACGCAACTACACCAACACAATTTCCGAAAACTCCTAGTGCTGATTTGAAGATGCTTAAAAAACCCACCAAGTACCGAAATCTAATTTTTACGGGCTAAAAAACAAACTAAGTAATAATCGGCCTGAGCCAATACCTACGGCCCACCGCAAAGTGCACCAGTTATCTGGATGGTGCGTGTCACAAAAAAAACCTATCTTAGGTCAAACTCGTACTCGCAAACTCTTCACATACTGACTCGTGAGCCACGAACAGCTACGATTTCTCGCCATTAACTGCAGCTTTTTAAGTAGCGCCGAGAAAACTGTTCTACCTAACTTCCGGCATTCCAATAAGCCAGAATACTGTGTCAGCTCATTTCTGGAAAAGCCGCAAATAACTGTATCACTTGAACAAAGTGCATTATCGAGCCGATTCTTCCCGGGCTTTAAGCGTTAATACGTTGAAACCTCTATCACTGTTCAGAACATTGCCTACTGTGCAGCACCGGAGCTTGCCACATCGTTCATCTAGTGCTGAACTCCTGTATTCGTCGCCAAAGTTTCAGACCTCTTCGCCAAACTCACACTATGTCCAACATCATCTGACTGCTTCGTCTCTGCGAACTCTCATAGTGAGTAGACTTCTTAAACTATTTTTGTGATCACTGTTCTTCAACTCTTCTGCCATCCTCTTAGATGTTAAATGGTATACACCTTTTTGTGTCATTTGTAACTCAGCACAACTTTTTCCTTTCAAGCGCTGATGACTAATAGACCAACTTGAAAGCCATTTTACATTCCTCAGTGTAACATCTTTTTCTGGCAGATGACTATTAGGCTTGATTATGATTCGTTTACACTTCTGCACCTACAGCAAATTGGTGCCTTTGGTTTGTTAATCTTAAGCCGATGGACATTAGGCGTGTTTTTACGGCCAGATTCAGCCTACTGCAAGATTTTATTCATTAGCTTTTTCACGTCTTGTGCCATTCTTTATAGAACTTGTATAACTGTATTTTTTGTGTCAGATTACTAATTATATATATATATATATATATATATATATATATATATATATATATATATATATATATATATTGTACCTCACACTCACCCTTTTAACATAACACAACAACAACAGTACATTAACATTAGAATCTTTATATCAACACTAGGAAGCGCTTCTTGTGCCTAGCAAAAACACAAGTTCGGCCCAATCTAGCATAGATAGTAGCTCAGCTATTTGCATTCGAACTCCGTTAACAAGCCGATGCTGTTGGTGTATTCTTAAAAAGCCGGCGTTTATTGTAAGGCTCACTTCAGGTTCCACAAAAGTCTGGTCGTTTACCTGCAAAAGAGTCCAAACAAAAGGGCCACAAAAGAGCCAAAAGTGCCAGCAGCTACGATCTCAATTTGTGACTGACTCCAGCCTATCTTCGGCCAATACTTATATATATTTACTCCTCCGGTATGGTTGCACCATCATGGACATTGCTTAAGTTTCTCAGCGGACTCCATCTTAATGGGGACGCATCACACTTCCCTCAGCATCTTCAGTGATACAATAATAGGATAAAACTTTATGTCAAAGAAGGAATTCACTGCAAAATAAATAATATAATATCAGCCTAGCAGTGAAACTAGGTCATTTTCAATATGAACCTAATGCAGAGTAATAGTTAAATCCCAGGAATTATGTCTATACACCTTGATTTTTACACTCCGGCTCGCGGCAAAAGATGTGCTCGGCAGACTAACTCTTAAGGTTCGAGTGGGCCTTCCACGCTTTATAAAGCTAAGTCATCTTTGGTCTGTCCACTGTTTCTTTGGCCAAGCCATAACTAGTTTACGGTGCTTCTAAACGCTTGTGTATTGTGTTGTCCTTGTCTTGTCTTGTTGTGGTTGCTTTAGTGGACATAGTCTGGGAGTCGCTCCTTGGCTCGGTCCCATGTCGCTAAAGTAGCATCTGTAACGCACAGTCTTTGTTGGGGCTGCTCAATGGTAGAATCATACGGGAGGCTACAGTTCACCTTGAGCAAGCAGAAGAAACCTGTTATAAATGCTAGACTAGGGTGTTAGGCCTCTGTGGCATTAAACCAGTGTTCAAAACATTAGGTTACGGTCTTCTTTAAGGACCACCAACTACAGCGGCATCCACCTAGCTTAATTAACTAGAGTTTCGGCTTGTTTAGTATCTGCGGAGACTGACCAGCTGTTTCTTATAAAACAGTGTGCATACACATATAAATTCACACAATCATTTCCCAACACATGCGTTAGGCCCCATTCCTGTTGGATGAACTTATATTAATGGAGGTCCACACGAGGCTTTCCTCTCACTTTGGTGAAAGCTTCCCTAAGTAGAAAGTTGTTTTTATATATATATATATATATATATATATATATATATATATATACCTCAAAAGAAGTAAGTCCCCCCCCCCCTAAATATGATCTAATTGTAATGAAATTTCGCACAGATCATTAGTTCGACTATGGCAACAATCAGCGATAAAGCTTATCCCATATGTCGTGTTTTGCCTCGAAAGCGCTTACGCTAAATGCAAAATTGACCCATTTAAAAAATTGCAGAGAACAAACAATACAGATTTTATTCAGTAACAAGAGAATCATAACAACAGTTAGAGTGTACAATACAGATTTTTTGGTAACAGTATTGACTATCCATTAATTTCATTACTTGTAAACCATAATAAAGATTTCATTTCAAAATGTCAAAAGACGTGTTACATCATAACAAACTGTCAACAAAGGACTTGATCACATTTAATATTGAGTGTATCCACCATTTTTCTCTGTCACATTATTGCAACGTGCTCTCATGCTGTTGATGAGGTGGGTGATCCGATGTTGTGGGATCGCCATCCACTCCTCCTGCAACAGCTGATAGATGTCACCAAGAACAGTGACGTCAGTCACTCGCCGGTACACCGCTCTCTTTAATTGGTCCCACAAATGTTCTATTGGGTTCAGATCTGGCGAGTTTGCTGGCCACACGATCCTCTCGATGCCATGGTTAGTAAGAAAGTCATTCACAATTCTTGCCCGGTGCGGACGTGCATTGTCATCCATGAACACAAAACCATCACCTATGGCAGTAGCATACGGCAGTACATGTGGCTCCAGGACCTCGGCAAGATAGCTCTCGGCATTAAGGTTACCATTGATTGGAATAAGTTTGGTTTTTCTTCTTGCGCTGATCCCTGCCCACACCATCACACTTCCTCCCCCAAATACTGTGGTAGGCCGCACACAACATTCAGCATATTGTTCACCACGACGCCGCCAAACCCGAGACCTTCCATCAATGTGGCGAAGGCAGGTGCGCGTCTCATCACTAAGCATGACGTTTGCCCACTGCTGCCTTGTCTAGCATACATGGTCTCTGGCCCATTCAAGCCGTGCTTGTTTATGGCGTAATGACAAGGCTGGCCTCTTGACCAGGCGTCGAGCATGCAGTCCAGCAACACGGAGACGGTTTCTCACCGTTTGATCACTGATTCTTCTGGCTCCAGCTCCAGCAGCTGCGTGTAGCTGATGGCGCATGTGGTTGACATTCTGTTTCGATGTGCTATGTTTGTAATGAAATGATTTTGATGTTGCGTTGTGGCCATTGGTCTGCCACTTCTCGGTTGGTCATTTACCTCACCATGCTGCTCGAATTTGTGACGCAACTTTCTTATTGCTTTTGGGGCAACACCCATTCTACGCGCAACTTGCTTCACACCGAAATTGGCCTCTAGAAGACCAATGGCAATTGCCCTAGCCTGGTTTGATAAACGTGGTATTATTGAAGCACAGAACTGCGAACACGTTACTCTATGCACAACTAGTGACAGATTCAGTGATATTCCTCTGGCAAAGGCCATGTCCAATTTCGCAATTTTTTAAATGGACCACTATTACATTTAGTGTGTGCTCGCTCAGGCATGACTGACCTTACGACGTAATCGATCTCACATATTAGCGCTATAGTGGCCCTAATCACCTGTGAGAATTTTTATTACAATCGGATATATATATATATCTTAGAAAAAATTAGACCATATTTAGGGGGGGGGGGGGGACTTACTTTTTATTAGGTGTATATATACTGAGCCAAAAAAGTTTAGCAACAGTGAAGTTTTGTTTGTTGTATTAAAACTGTGTGTCCATTTATAACCAAATTTGCAGGCATGTTTCGTCAATGTAATGTCTCACTGATCATGAAGAAACGCAAAACATTTCTTGCATTTCTCGGCCGCACGCTTACTGCATGTGAAAATGCATTTTTCATGCACTGACTCACATTGGCGGGTAGCGAAGGCAAAATTCACCATATTGCAAAAGCAGATAACGAACGTTAACAGAAAACGCTTAAAAGTTTACCCTACCGAACATGGGCCGCCGCCCAGGGCTACCCGAAAATCAGCACCATGAAGCAATGGGAAGACTCGCTGCTGGGCAGAGCGTTCGCGCTGTTGCTCGACATTTTAATGTTCACGCCTCAACCATTTCCGGTCTCCGCCAACGTGAGCAGGAAACTGGACATGTTAATGACCGCCCACGATCTGGCAGACCGAGAGCAACAACACCGCGAGAAGACCGCTACTTAGTGACGTCATCACGATGTCACAGGTTTGAGACTGCGCCGCGGCTGTCCCGTAATTTGCACACCGCTCTCTACCGGCACTACAGTGCATGCACAAACTGTGCGAAACAGACTCCATGATGCTGGACTGCATGCCCGTCGTCCACTTGTTGCTGTTCCGCTTACAGAGCATCACATTGAGACTCGGTTTGCATGGGCAAGAACTCATCAGCGATGGCGTGCTCAACAATGGAGCCACATTTTGTTCAGTGATGAGCCGAGGTTTTGTGGGGATGTGGCGGATGGTAGGCAATGGGTTTGGCGACATTTAGGAGAACGGTATGATGCAGCCAACATCATTCAGCATGACAGATTCAGTGGCGGCAGTGTCATGGTGTGGGCTGGAATCCATGAAAATGGCAAAACAGATGTTATTGTGATTCGTGGAAATTTAACGGCTCAACGTTATTGTGAAGAAGTTATATTTGATAGCATTTTCGAACACTGTCCAGTTAGAAAGAGGTCCGGGTGACTTTTTATATGCCCGCGCAAAGCGGGGTCATGTTATGTGATGGCGCTTGCCGTCCGTCCATCCGTCCGTCCATGCGTCCATCCGTCCATCTGATTCTTGTCTGGAGCAGATCTCGGAAGAGTTTTGAATCTACACTCACAAGTTTTTCCCCCAGAAAATGTGTTATGTATAGGCTAAGTGTCATGATTTCGGTTCGGCAAGATCTGCCCATATTCGCTAGATTTATCGCCCTTGAAAGCTTAAAATTCGTCAAGATTTTCTTGTCCGGGACAGATCTCGAAGAGTTTTGAACCTACACTCACAATTTTTCCCCAAGAAGATGTGTTATGTATAGGCGAAGTGTCATGATTTCGGTTCGGCAAGATCTGCCCATATTTTCAAGAGTTATCTCCCTTGAAAGATTAAAATTCTTCAAAATTGTTTTGTCCAGGCCAAATCTCGAAGAGTTTTGAACCTACACTCGCAATTTTTCCCCCGGCAGATGTGTTATGTATAGACGAAGTCTCATGATTTTCTTTCGACAAAATCTTCACATATTCGTGAGAGTTATCTCCCTTGAAAGATTAAAATTCATCAAAATCTTCTTGTAATTGTAATGATGTAGGCATAGTTTCCCTAGGTGGCCTTGTAGAGCTTTCTTGTGGATCATGAACAAAGATGGGAAATCTTAGTGTATATATGTGTGCGCTAACATCCCGGAAGGCGATCCACATACTTACACGCTCTCCCAAAACTATTTTCTGAAAAACGAAATTGAGAAAGCTTCACTGGGAAATTTTATATAGAATTCCATGGTTTTTATGGCTAAATAGATTCGTTTGGGCATTTGTGGAGTTCTACAGGTCACGGTCATAATGCAGTACACCAGCAACATCTCTGGACATTATGGCAATGTTGAATTATTAACATTATTCTGATGATAAGTGTGCGTGCGTGCGTGAGTGCGTGCGTGCGTGTGCGTGTGGGGGGGGGGGGGGGGCACCACTAACACATAGCTTTTTAGAAATGACAACATCATTAGACGCAGTATTACTTACTTGACTAGATCTACTGGCAGGCCCTTAATTTGTTCAACGGATGGTCGAAAGATACCCGCTACATTATTGCTGGTGGTGTCCGTCCCAAACTTGTCTGCAATAATCGTGACCTGTGCTTCAGGTAGGACTTCCATGATGTTCAGTGCAGTGGACAAGCCAACAATACCGGCACCTACTACAGCAATACGTAATCGAGGCATTATGTAGCAGTGTTCTTAATAGCTGTAAGCGAAACTCCGAGACTAACTGGACAAAAACAAAAATCATATATTAAATAGTAGCCTATGTGCATACAAATAGACACAGGAGTCAAAACCCACCAACTCGTTTTGTTCATAAACGTAGTGAACTGCTGCTGCTGCTGCTACTGCTACTGCTACTCCTTAAGCGCCGGCATCAACATCATCATCATAATAATAATAATAATAATAATAATAATCATAATAATAATAATAATAATAATAATAATAATAATAATTGCAGTACTCTCATGTATACAGATCTCTACCGTCACATGTTTATTGATTTATGTACCCTCATATTCCGTTTAATAACGGACTGAGTGAAATAAAGAAAACTGATACTGACTGAGGCCTACACAGAGTGTCAGCGTAACCACATGCATGTACCGGCGCAACTATAATACTCACAGACGTCCACGATTATAACATTAACGACATTTAAATAGGTCACTGGCCAATGAAAATATGCTGTAAGTACATATACATGTTCACGTTATGATAATATATGAATATGAAAAATTAGTTTTTTCTTACTATGCTATTGCTGATCTTTGACCGTAGCGTTTATGATCTAACCCCGATATCTCAGATTACTGGGCCGATATCGTGCTTATACTGAATGTATCCGCCCGGTATTGGCCCAGCATGTTGCGTTATCTATAGGAACATTTGCACAATGCTGTCTTAGGCAGTCGCGTTGAATCAGTATACCAACAGCAAAATCTTTTGAAAATAGATTACACAAAATATGGAAAGACAACCCATTAAATATTATTTTGAATTCGACCCTACTTACAAAATGATATAGATATTAGTCATAAATATATATATATATATATATATATATATATATATATATATATATATATATATATATATATATATATATATATCAGGGATTTACCTCTGTCTGTAAATTTGAGAGTCCATGGGACTCAACACACCTTATTTTAAGGGTCCCTAAATCTATAATGCCAGTCCTAGTGTGCCAGAAATGCTGCGATAACTTATTCTTGCGATATCTATATCGGGGACGTTGGGACGGAGATAAAAGCAAAGAGCCAACCAGACTAGTGTATAATTAGGAAACAATTTTGGTGAATGATTTTCCACCATACCTTCCAAAACGTACAGCAGTTTTAATATTGACATCAACATGGTAAGTGTTAAAATGGATTCTTTAAATGTTTATAAAGTGCTACAACGCAAAAGCATAATATTATGTGCCGTTTATCTAAAACTCAACCAGCATTATTTCTAACACACCGCTATTTGTCTCTCTACAACGGTACAGTCTGACGATCGCCTGCCCAGAAACAGTGTTTGTAAATTATTGCCAATTTTGCTTGGATATTTAGCTAATTAGATAATTGTTATGCCTAGGTTTGTTGTAACAAATTTTTTGGCTTCACGCTTTCTATTTTTTGTGGGTCCTGTGAGATATATATATATATATATATATATATATATATATATATATATATATATATATATATATATATATATATATATATATGACCTTGCCGCGGCTGAGCATAGCCAGTCCATTGTAGTCCCCGTGCTAATTACACGTCAGGCAATATATATTAATAAGAAGTCAGTCGATATTCTTGTAAGCTGAAATAGTTCTGTTTCTAGTTAGTATAAAATCTGCTATCAAATTAGTTGGAGTCAACCGGTCCGGTGAAAGATATTTTGAGTTGAATATTTTGAACCAAATTTGACTGGGTGCCAACAATTCCCAGTTAAATTAGTTTCAAAATATCAAACTGCTTTCCTGTGTAGGAAAGTGTCTTGAAACCTAGACAATGGCATGTCAAGTGCTACGCGGATAGAACGCAACAGGAATTGTATTGTAAGTCATGAGGTTATTGGCACGTTTACTGCGTAAGCTGAACTAATCAATATGCCTACACAACCTCTGTATTTGCTTGCGGCTACGATTATATTCGGGTTGTGTCTAGAATTGCGTGTATACACGTATATTTTGTGCAAGGGATTGTGGTCTCCAACAGCTAACTAGAAAATAAAGCGCGCCCCAATTTTTAGATTGGAACCCTGAATTTTGGATATATATATACTGACTAGATCGCTCATACGCATACGCTAACTATGGGGGGGGGGGGGACAGATGTCTCGACCGCTGATCTGACGGAGACGATCAGCTATGTATACAGCCTCCAAAAGTCAGTAAATTTTTTTTTTTTGTTAATTGGAATAGAAATTCTGCTTAAATAACATGCAACGTACGCAACTACAAAACTACGGTAAAAATAAATAGGGGAAATACGGTAATACGGACAGGCGGTTAGAAGTACAGGAATGCGTTAAAACCTAACGCAAACATCGCTGAAATTCCAAACATTTATGTACATATGATAACTATATGATAACTTCTATTTATTTTGGAAACTGCTGCCGTAAACCGTTGCTGCACACATGTAGACACCTTTCAACATTATTGTTTACATAATCTGCACACATCTTTCTTGTACTGACCGTGAAACAACTAGGCCTAGCCTTTGAAATCAGCAAGATAATGGTTAAAGACAGATTTTTTTTTATCTCACCGGTTGCCGCGAAACCTGACACCGTTTGGTATAGAAGGCCTAAATAATAAATTAACACGTTTTCAAAACAAGGTAGAATTTCTGTTTTTCTTTGCAAATATCAACAGCTATCAACTGCAGCTGACACCGCCCAGACACTCTAGACGCAGGCATCCGGTTGGCAGCACTCAGACGCTTGCCTCGTTTTCATGCTGTTTATACTTGAGATTCTTAACGACCGTTGCGCACGCTGTGTAAGCTGATATGTCTACTATGGTATAGCAAAGGACGCTATGATTTATACAAGAGAGTTTGAGATAATTACGCTAAAAACAATTTGATTGAAAGTTATGAAATTTCTAGCTGTTATAACGTACGATGCTACTATTAGTAGAAGAAAGGCTGAGCTAAATATGTGGACAACAATTTGATAGAAAGTTGTTGCTGCCGGGCAGCAACGTCTTTAAGTCAAATTGTTTTCAAAATATTCACCACAATGTAGGCTATATTGTATATGCACGGGTGGGTAATCTCTCGGATGGTTCCTAGTGGGTTGAGTGGGGCGGATGTGGGGGACAATTTTAATATCTAGATGCTCTCGGACACAGATGCTGTAATCCGCACAGAAAGGATGAACATGGATGACCTATTCAATTTTAGTTATATTTCATAAATTTAGCTCTAGCCTATCTGACCAAGCCATTGTCGCCACAGGATGTTTTGATGTTTATATAATCCTAAATGCCAACTCACCCCACCACCACCCCACCCCCTCACATAATCTAATAATATAACCTGCACAAATTGTCCCCTACAAATTTCGAGTGGTTAGTTAAATTTGAAATTTTATCCGGCGATTTGGATATTAAATTTAATGAATTAAAACTTTATTATTTCATAGCTATATACCCTCACCATTTAAGTGGAAGAGGGCATTACGAGCGGTTCTTTGTGTGCGTGAGTGCGTGCGTGCGTGCGCGCGCGCGCGCGCGTGTGTGTGTTTGGAGTTGTATCTAAAAAACTGCTGGTCAGAATTTACTAAAATCTTAACACGATGAAGGAACTGAACTTGCCGTGCAAGACGATTTCTAGGATTTCCAAACTCCAGGCCATTATCGAGATAAAGGAACTAGATCGGAAAATATTCTGGATCTGTGCATATCTTACCTGGCCGGATTTAGGACCGCTGATGCTCTATATAACTATGACAATGGATGGGCCCCCGAGAAAATTTAAAAATTAGGTTCTCTAAGGCGCCATTTGCCGAATTTCTGAGAGATAATTAACGTATAGCACTATGGGGCCATATCAGTATACGGTCATTGACATTGTCATTGTAACTTACAATAATTTCAACTTGGCAAGGTGATGAAATTCTATTGATTATAAACTACCAGGCAAACAACTTCTGATTAGAATTTTCCATTTTCTTTTCAAATAGCTATAATCTATGGATATTTATATATATTTTGAAAATAACTTGCTGCCTTCTAATCAAAGGCTGTTGGCTGGTAGTTTAAGTGTGTGTTGTGTTGCACTTTATTATAACATGAAACTTGAGATTGCTATATTCACATATACATACGAGGATTTGTAAAATCATACGTCAACCCAAAATGACAGGGTCTGGGCACTGACACGCTGTCTCCCTGGCGCCATGTGATGTTATATCTTTACAAAAGTTGATTTTATTAACAGTGTGTGTTGTGTTGCACTTTATTTTAACAAGAAACATGGGATTGCTATGTTCACATATACGTACGAGGATTTGTAATATCATACCACAGCCCAAAATGGACTGGGTCTGGTCACTGACATGCTGTCTCTCTGACGCCATGTCAGTGTATATCTGTGCAAAATTTGATTTTATTAATTGCGTTGTTGTGTTGCACTCGAGTATAGCTTAAAACAAGGGATTGCTACAATCACCTACACATACAAGGATTTGTAAAAACATGTCATAGCCCAAAATGGCATGGTCTAGGCACTGACACGCTGTCTCCCTGGCACCATGTGATGTTATATCTTTACAAACAATGATTTTATTAACAGTGTGTGTTGTGTTGCACTTTATTGTAACAAGAAACAGGGGATTGCTATGTTCACATATACATACGAGGATTTGTAAAACCATACCACAGCCCAAAATAGACAGGGTCTGGGCACTGACACACTGTCTCCCTGGCGCCATGTGATCTTATATCTTTACAAAAGTTGATTTTATTAACAGTGTGTGTTGTGTTGCACTTTATTTTAACAATAAACAGGGGATTGCTATGTTCACATATACATACGAGGATTTGTAAAATCAAACCACAGGCCAAAATAGACATGGTCTGGGTACTGACATGCTGTCTCCCTGGCGCCATGTGATCTTTACAAAAGTTGATTTTATTAACAGTGTGTGTTGTGTTGCACTTTATTTTAACAAGAAACATGGGATTGCTATGTTCACATATACGTACGAGGATTTGTAATATCATACCACAGCCCAAAATGGACTGGGTCTGGTCACTGACATGCTGTCTCTCTGACGCCATGTCAGTGTATATCTTTGCAAAATTTGATTTTATTAATTGCGTTGTTGTGTTGCACTCGAGTATAGCTTAAAACAAGGGATTGCTACAATCACCTACACATACAAGGATTTGTAAAAACATGTCATAGCCCAAAATGGCATGGTCTGGGCACTGACACGCTGTCTCCCTGGCACCATGTGATGTTATATCTTTACAAACAATGATTTTATTAACAGTGTGTGTTGTGTTGCACTTTATTGTAACAAGAAACAAGGGATTGCTATGTTCACATATACATACGAGGATTTGTAAAACCATCCCACAGCCCAAAATAGACAGGGTCTGGGCACTGACACACTGTCTCCCTGGCGCCATGTGATCTTATATCTTTACAAAAGTTGATTTTATTAACAGTGTGTGTTGTGTTGCACTTTATTTTAACAATAAACAGGGGATTGCTATGTTCACATATACATACGAGGATTTGTAAAATCATACCACAGGCCAAAATAGACATGGTCTGGGTACTGACATGCTGTCTCCCTGGCGCCATGTGATCTTTACAAAAGTTGATTTTATTAACAGTGTATGTTGTGTTGCACATTAGTTTAACAAGAAACTGGGGATTGCTATGTTCGCATGTACATACGAGGATTTGTAAAATCATACCACAGCCCAAAATAGACAGGGTCTGGGCACTGACATGCTGTCTCCCTGGCGCCATGTGATGTTATATCTTTACAAAAGTTGATTTTATTAACAGTGTGTGTTGTGTTGCACTTTATTTTAACAAGAAACAGGGGATTGCTATGTTCACATATACATACGAGGATTTGTAAAATCAAACCACCGCCCAAAATGACATGGTCTGGACACTGACACGCTGTCTCCCTGGCGCCATGTGATGTTATATCTTTACAAACAATGATTTTATTAACAGTGTGTGTTGTGTTGCACTTTATTGTAACAAGAAACAGGGGATTGCTATGTTCACATATACATACGAGGATTTGTAATACCATAATACAGCCCAAAATGACATGGTCTGGGCACTGGCATGCTGTCTCTCTGACGCCATGTCACTGTATATCTTTGCAAAATTTGATTTTATTAACTGTATTTGTTGTGTTGCACTCGATTATAGCTTAAAACAAGGGATTGCTACACTCACCTATACGTATGAGGATTTGGAGAAAAACCCATGTCATAGCCCAAAATGGCATTGTCTGGGCACTGACACGCTGTCTCCCTGGCGCCATGGCACTGTATATCTCTGCAAAATTAGATTTTTGTGTTGCACTCGATTATAGCTTAAAACAAGAGATTGCTATATTCACATATATATACGAGGATTTGTAAAAACATATCAAAGCCCAAAATGACATGGGCTGGGCACTGGCACGCTGTCTCCCTGGCGCGATTTGATGTTATATCGTTACGAAAGTATATTTTCTTAATAGGGTGTGTTGTGTTGCACTTTATTTTAACAAAAAACGGGATTGCTATGTTCACATATACGTACGAGGATTTGTAATATCATACCACGGCCCAAAATGGACATGATCTGGGCACTGAAATGCTGTCTCCCTGGTGCCATGTGATTATATATCTTTGTGAGATTTGATTTTGTTAACAGTGTGTGTTTTGTTATACTCGATTATAATATGAACCAGAGGATATCTATATTCGCATATACGTACGAGGATTTGTAAAAACATACCTGTGCCCAAAATGAACAGGGTCTGGGCACTAACATGCTGTCTCTCTGACGCCATGTCACTGTATAGCTTTGAAAAATTGGATTTTATTAACTGTGTTTGTTGTGGTGCACTCGATTATAGCTTAAAACAAGGGATTGCTACAATCACCTATACGTACGAGGATTTGTAAAAACATGTCATAGCCCAAAATGGCAAGGTCTGGGCACTGACACACTGTCTCCCTGGCGCCATGTGATCTTATATCTTTACAAAAGTTTATTTTGTTAACAGTGTGTGTTGTGTTGCACTTTATTTTAACATGAAACAGGGGATTGCTATGTTCATATATACATACGAGGATTTGTAAAATCATATCAAACCACAAAATGACATGGTCTGGACACTGACACGCTGTCTCCCTGGCGCCATGTGATGTTATATCTTTACAACAATGATTTTATTAACAGTGTGTGTTGTGTTGCACTTTATTTTAACAAGAAACAGGGGATTGCTATGTTCACATATACATACGAGGATTTGTAAAATCATACCACAGCCCAAAATAGACAGGGTCTGGGCCCTGACATGCTGTCTCCCTGGCGCCATGTGATGTTATATCTTTACAAAAGTTGATTTTATTAACAGTGTGTGTTGTGTTGCACTTTATTTTAACAAGAAACAGGGGATTGCTATGTTCACATGTAAATACGAGGATTTGTAAAATCATACCACAGCCCAAAATAGACATGGTCTGGGCACTGACACGCTGTCTCCCTGGCGCCATGTCACTGTATATCTCTGCAAACTTTTTGTGTTGCACTCGATTATAGCTTAAAACAAGAGATTGCTATATTCACCTATATATACGAGGATTTGTAAAAACATTCAGAGCCCAAAATGACATGGTCTGGGCACTGATACGCTGTCTCCCTGGCACCATGTGCTGTTATATCGTTACAAAAGTAGATTTTCTTAATAGGGTGTGTTGTGTTGCACTTTATTTTAACAAAAAACGGGATTTCTATGTTCACATATATACGTACGAGGATTTGTAATATCATACCACGGCCCAAAATGGACATGGTCTGGGCACTGAAATGCTGTCTCCCTGGTGCCATGTGATTATATATCTTTGTGAACAGTGTGTGTTGTGTTATACTCGATTATAATATGAAACAGAGGATATCTATATTCGCATATACGTACGAGGATTTGTAAAAACATACCTGTGCCCAAAATGAACAGGGTCTGGGCGCTAACATGCTGTCTCTCTGACGCCATGTCACTGTATAGCTTTGAAAAATTGGATTTTATTAACTGTGTTTGTTGTGGTGCACTCGATTATAGCTTAAAACAAGGGATTGCTACATTCACCTATACGTACGAGGATTTGTAAAAACATGTCATAGCCCAAAATGGCAAGGTCTGGGCACTGATATGCTCTCTCCATGACGTCATGTAATGGTATATCTTTAGAAAATGTTATTTTCTTAACAGATTAATCAGCGGCTTAAATCGATTAAAATTGTCACGGGCTTGTTGATGTATACACAAGAATATTTGCGCCCAATGCAGAATTACTGACTAACCGACTGAAGGAATGAATGAATGAACGGGCATACGGATGAACACATGAACAAGCTAAAAATACCAGGCATGAATGAACACATGCATAAATACGGACAGACGTGTCTGAACAACTGAATGAATTGCTTACTAATGGGCGCGCAGATAATCAATTTGCATATGAGCCTACGATGTTTCGAAATGGACGCGCTGATAACCAATTTGCATATGGGCCTGGGCCGTTTACAAATATAATATAAATATTGTCTTGCATTCAAGTAGCTTACATAGCAAATTTAGTTGAATTCCGCCAAATTTGACTTTCAGGTAGCTCGCTAGCTCCAGCCTGTCACCACCTGGTGGTGGGTGTGTGGGGTGCGTGGGGGATGGGGCTGGGGGGTGGTGGTGGGGTGGGGGCTAATGTAAATGGTGTTTTGCAGTACACAATAATATCGTCATAACTTACATAACAAATTTGATTGAATTCCTCCAATTTGTTTCGGAGGAGATAGCCGGACAGACAGACAGACAGGCAGACAGGGGCGATTGCAATTATTCCTCCATGTTTCAAAACGCATGGGGATAGTAACCATTAGACAGCTAATTTTGCGATATCATGGCTATGACTGCTTTGTCATAAATTCGAGAATTTTAACACGGCCGTGTCACAGATGTGCCCGCACTCTTGAGTGCTACAACCTTCATGGCATATTCATGTTGAATAAATGTGTTGAATTATTACGGTATATATTACGCTTCTGCCATATTATGGATATATACCACCCGCACCTGGTATATATCGCCTATATTTAACTCTTTACGCACTGATTGTTTATAATTCAAGTTAATTGTTATAGGGACAGAAGAATTCCGAAGAAAGACCCAGCCTGGTGTTCATTTTGTGAACAATTGCGCTCAAAGCTGTTGCTGTCTTAGACAGCAACATATTTGTTTCCAAAATGAATACCAAATATCATATGAAATGGAATAGAATGATTGGAGAGTCACACCCAAACCAAATTGGGCATGGTCTTCTCATTATTTATTGTTAATTATTTTTTCAGATTTTCCCAATGTTTTAGGTATAGTTTATACACGCAGAGCGGGCAATGTTTTCTTACCGATGGCCATGTATTATACATGTATAATCTGGTCCATGGATAATACATAGAGGCCGGTTTAAGTACGATCGTCTGTGTTCAACATACCGTTATTCCCGCCTAGTGTTTCACGCTTATCTGTAGCGACAGTATCAAGTGAAAATTAATGGGGGTAATTTCGCATATGGATGCTGGCCCGAGAACGCGGCTCGCCGTCCCAGCACTGACAAGCTCAAGCTGCGTCCAGGCACTGCCAAGCCGTCTCAGTACTGACAGCTGCAGACAAAGGCCTATCGCAAATATAGTGACTTATTTACATGTATGAGCTGTACTGTAAAACCGCCGACTCGATGGTATAGAACATCTAAAGAATAAATTAACATGTTTGCAAAACAAGACAGAATTTCTGTTTATGTTTTGTAAGTAAATTAACTTATTTATGAGCTTATAGCGTAGTCTAAGCAGTCGAATCACTTGTAATAAGTGAGCACATGTTTTAGCAAGACCGGTCAGATATTGTAGAGCCTTGTCGTTATAATCAATTATAGCAAGAGTGGTCAGATATTGTAGAGCCTTGCCGTTATAATCAATTAGTTCCTCGGTAGGGTGACGTCATAGTCAAAATACGTAATGACTGGAGTAGCTATGCCCAACAGGAACATTGAAAAGTCCTTCAGCTGTTCGAATTGAAGAGCTTTACTATTTAATAAGCAGCAGCACCCAGCCAAATTAGTTCCAAAATATTCAACAGCTCACCTCCATAGTTACCGTGAAAAGGGGATTCTAGGAAGTCATAGTTCAAAGTATGTATATAAATCATGACGACTACAACGGATGTGCATGTAGGCCTATCATCTCTCCGTGGCCGCTCAGCGCTACGCATTCACTTTGTTGTGTCTAGAATGGACCTTTCCAGATTATCCATCCATCACATGACGTTGTAATAAACTACGTGACGTGTAGAATTATATCATAATCAATAACGTCATTATGACGTCATGAATGACTTAGACAAGTACGTCACGACCGCATAATGGACCTTTCCAGTTTAGCTAGGCCCCGCCCACCTCTGGCTAAGCTCCACCCACACCTCACTCGTGTTGGCATCGATCGATCCCTGAAATACCTGACTATCAATTTTCAGAAAACTATACAGGTAAGCTGTTAAATATTTTGAAACTAATTTGACTGGGTGCTGTTGCTGCTTACGGCAGCAACAACGCCCAATCAAATTAGTTTCAAAATATTAAACAGCATGTTTATTAGATAGCAGACATATAATTCTTACAACGTGTTGGACGATTAAGAGTTAAAGACGGGCCAAATGGGTAATCATTTATGATGTAATGATTATGATGTCAGCATGCAGTCACTTATTTGACTATGACGTCATATAATCGAAGGATAAAATTGGAAAGGTCTATTTAAGATGGACTATGAGTTGTTGTAAGAATTGCATGTCTACTATGTATTACATAATTTGTTGAATATTTTGACACTAATTTGACTGGGCGCTGTTGCTGTCATAGGCAGTTACAGTAGCACCCAAGCAAATCCGTTGCAAAATATTCAACAGCTTACCTGTATAAATTTCAGGAAATTGATAGTCTGGGCATTCGCGAGGATCGATCGATCCCAACACTGTGAAGTGTGGTGGAGCTTAGCTATAGGTGAGCGGGACATAGCTAAAACTGGAAAGGTCTATTGCCTATAGGCGCAGCCATTTTGCGCAAGGGATTGTGGTCATTCACGTTTTCGCCAGATTTCCTAACGCTAACAATTTTTTTAACGAGAGCGAGGTAGCTTGCCTCTATTTAGATTGGAATCGTAGGTTTAGGATAGATTGTCTAGATGTCTCGTGTGAATTAAACGCATACCCTCACTATTGGGGCTAATTGTACCTACGGCTGGTGGCCTGGGCTAATTGCTGACTGTACATTTGCATCAGAAATAAAATGGTATTGTGAGCTGTCCTACTGTACCCACGTACATCTCTTAATCGCCTCCAACACTCCTTCCAATCAAACTGGTTAAAATGGCTTATGTTGTAATCTTGAGAAACTACCATTTACATCTAACCAGTAGACATTTTTGAAAATTTACCACTGGAATGACTGGCTCGATGACTGAGCCTATCATTCCAATGGTAAAGTGCCAAAAAAACCAACAGTCTCTTGGTCTGCAAATGGGCATAGGATATCTCTATGATAATGGATGGATCAGATCCGTCACCCAAACATATGACGTCAAAATTATTTACGTCATATGTAGGATGACGTCACAATCAAAATACGTGATGAATGATGTAAATAGCTTCATTGAACATTGCACTGCAGGAACATTGAGTAGTCCATCAAGTGTACAAATTTTATGCCTTTATGATTTAATCCCCAGGATTCAATCAATCAATCAATCAATCAACTACTGCCAGTATCCCGATGGAGACCGGGTGAGGGCATAGCATACACCATATGGTGTGCATACAAAAGATAGTCTAATATATATTCGCCAGTGTATCCGTATATCCGACATGTGAAAGCTGGTTCGCTAAACCAAGATTCGTGTCTATGTGCGGTGGTCCAGTGGAAAGATGTCTGGGTTGCCGATGCTATGCGGAATTGCAGGATGACGGTTCGATCCCCGACCGGGGAAATGATGATCAACAAAGTAAACTAATGGGTGCACTCCGTAGGCAGGGTTAGGACATAAATTGAAGTCATCGCGTTGCCAGTGCATTAAAAAAATAAGCATACCTACCTACCTCTACCTACCAAGCAAGCAAGCAAGCAAGCAAGCAAGCAAGCAAGCAATCAATCTTTATTGGCAAGTCCTATATGTGGACATACAGACAATATTCAACATTCTGTTGAATATTTTATTACTAATTTGACTGAGCATTGTACGAATTGTATGACCGTACTATTTATTCAACATTCTGTTGAAAATTTGAAACAAATTTTCCTGGGCGTGGTATGGTTTTATTATTATCAATTGTGCCCTATAAAAGCTTCACAGGCGTCATAGCCAAAATGCTTAGTGAATGACGTCTCTAGCTCCATCGTGAATATTGAATAGTCCGTCAAGTGCACAAATTTTATGTTTTTACTTTTTAATCAACAGTCCGTTGAATATTTTGAAATTAATTTGACCGGGCATTGTTACGGCCATAGGCACCACCCAGTGAAATTAGTTTCAGGGTATTCAACACATTACTTGTATAGTTACCTTGAAATTGGGATTCTGGGAAGGGGTGAATCAAAGTATATAAATTGATTTCAACACGCCGAAAGAACGGACAAAGCTTAGCTAGAAATGGATCTCGCCTTTGAAATTGTCATGAACAAATTTGATCATTAAACAGCCAATACCACTTAGTAATGTGCATGGACCACTTGTAATAAGTGCTCACATATTTTATCAAAAGCATTCAGATATCTAGCTGTGCCCTGCTGGATGCTTGTAGACCCAATCGCAATGCACAGATTCTCTTATGGAAAAGGGTATAAGTTATCCAACCTGTCACTCAAGTGTTGACGTTATAATCAATTATGTGACAGGTAGGCTGCCGTCACAGTCAAAATACATAATGAATGACGTAGCTATGGCTATCAGGAACATTGAAAAGTCCGTTAGCTGTGCGAATTGTATGTCTTTACTATTTAATAAACATTCTGTTGAATATTTTAAAACTAATTTAACTGTGCTGCTGCTATAAGTACCGACAGCGTATAGTCAAATCAGTTTTAAAATATTCAACAGCTCACCTGTATAGTTACCTTGGAAATAGGAATCTGGGAAGTCACGGATGAAAGTATATAAATCACAATGACAACGGCTTTGAACATAGGCCTATCATCATCTCTTATTGTATTTTAACCCCCTCATGACATAACCAGTCAAACTGGCGCCTACAGTGATCTTGGGCAATGTCAAATTGCATACCATGAGGGACAGTTTTTGATAATTTACCACTGAGATGACTCTCGAGAGTCATTCGAGATTCCATTGGAAAATTTGCAAAAACAGTCTTCTCTTGGCCTGCAAATGGACATTCAATATCTAAATATTTTAACATTGTTCACCAAATTTAGACAGTAAAGGTTTAATATATTATGACGACAATACCAGGTACTGTGCCCGTTTCATTTCCCCCGTATACATTATAGCATAAAACACTATAGGCTGAACATTCGAGATAGTGTATAAATTTCCATTGTTATGTCTCTTAGGGCGTCGGGGCAAAGATTTTAATTTCGTGGACGCATTTTACTAGTCACTGTGTGTGTGGTAAATTTTAACAGTAAAACATGGATAATAACACTGTAGAGCGTGAAGAATTAGACACAAATTGCTAAAAAATAATGTATGTGATTTTCATTAGTAATTTATTGTCCTTAATCCTTCAATGGGAAAAGATCTATGCATGCAATTATTTAGCACTATGCATAGACAACTGATGTTCTGAATTTCCAGTCGAAACGGCGGTTAATAATATTGTAGCGGAAGGTTAGATACATAAATCAACAGAAATGGTATGTATGTGCCAAGTTAGTAATTCCTGCAATGTGTTCAGCCCAAGAAATCCACACATATGGTTAGATAGGGATCTGAATATGCTAATGAAGTATTGAGTTAAAAAAGTTTACCATGAAGTAATTTACTGCATTGTACACGATTTCATACAGAAAATTAGCAGAAATTTTAGCCAATTCACGGTCTTCCCTATTGTCTGTAGGTTATGATCGGCCCAATTTTCAACTTGAGTTTAAAAATTATAATTTAGCCTAAATTACTTTCAGCTGTAAACAATATGATATCATATCATTGCTAGCTATATGGCATATCGCTTGTAATAGGTTCGGATCCAGAATTTCACACATATGTTTACATAGATACATATGAATGCGCTAATAAAGTATAGAGTTTTAAAATATTCTATTATGGAGTAACTTACAGTTTTCAAATACTAATAATTTACTATTTATTCGGTATCAGAATCTCTATACTCGGTTTGTGACCAGGCTTTCGAACATAATACCATCTAGAACTCACTAGATATTGCACGATTCTATCATCAAATATTTCTTGCATTAATGTGAAAATCTGTCTATATATCCTATAATTTAGCTCCAGATAGAATCTGAATTATCAAACAAAATCCCAAGAATTTACGCATATGGTCAACAAGATGGATGGACGGACTGCCCCAAAATAAAATCTGTTTCTTCCTATAGACCATAGCTGATCCTATCCAAGGCCGATGCCATTACAACCTCTTAAGGATATGGTACTACCAAGTAACTATCATTATTACAATCCCAACCACAATCAACACTACATGGGACAGGTAAGAAACTGTAAATGATAATAAGAACCTATGTAATATTGAATGTTAATATAACAAGATAAACACATTTCTCTCTGTCCTGCAAATATGTTGTCAATTTATCATATGTCTAATGGCTATATCTGTATAGTACATTGACTTTAACTTGAAGCCCATGTCTTCCTATATTATATAGTGCATGTGCCAGTTCCACATGTATAATTTATTTTTTGTTGTAAGTAGGGGTCCAAGGTCATATAGGCACTTTCTTTGATGGACAACCATTTGTGCTACTGCAAATTGTATATTATATATAAAAATGAATTTGAAGCTCAACTTGAATTATAATAATCTCTGGCCACGCTATTTGCCATTGATGCCTTGCATCAATATGTGTACTTGTTCAAATGTACAAATGCAAATCCGTTTACTCTCCCGAAGCTCTGAAATCGCCGTAAGCTTATTAAGTCCAGATATCTAAAGGTAACAAGTACATATATTGATGCAAGGCATCAATGGTAAATAGCGTGCCCGGAGCTTATTATAATTCTGAGAATAAACTCAACTGTTTCATGAAAAAATAAAGTTATATAAAGGCATACAAGCCACTTATGACAAAAATATACGCGGACAATAAACACAAAAGAAGGAATATTTCTTACAAAAAGATATGGGCAGTGTAAGCTAAGGGCTAGGAAAGCAGGTTATATATTTGGTCAGTCCAACAATTTTTCCATCCATCCTTCTTCTCCAGGCCAAACTCCTTAACAGAGAGAGGAACCGACAAAATTAAGAGCAGCCAGTGATGAGAAGATTGCACTACTGCATCAACAGAGCGTAACAGATCAAATTTGGGTCATTAGGTATCAACACCTTGTAAAGATAAAGAAATCAACAGAACTGGCAACCCCGTCAGTAGAAAATCAGCGCAAGAAGCAGTACAGACCCTGACACCCATTCATTCAAACATATTAAAGAAAAACTGTAAAGAATATTTTAAACCTAAATCTTGATACCTTCCTAAACATAGGTGAAGAGCTTAGTACCCGGAAATATATTGGTGAAATATACACTGCAATGCTAGTGAAATGCACAAAGCAAGTATATTTTTGATGCAGTACAGGACCCCGATCTGTACCGACAGATAACCTTTTCAACAAAGTTAAGTGGCCAGGATAGAACCAATACCGTGAACCTAGTTTTCTCCAACGAAAATGATATAGTAGAAAACATTCTGACAAGACCCAGTGGGAAACAGCCACAATCGTGATCTGTTTCATTTAGCTATCATATCTATTAAACGATATCTTTACTGGAAACAGTGACAAACTATTAAATCAAATATTTTTGCTCAACAAAAGGGCCAAAATCGGCCTCAACCGTTTTAATGATGACGACCTTGTTGACCATACGTGCAATTGTTAGGCTATTAGCCTGATAAGTCAGGTTCTACCAGTACATGCGGCTAATAATATGGGATATATAGAAATAATCACATTACTATAATAAATATTTGGTGGTAGAATTATTACAATATTTCGCACAGCACGAGAACATAGTGAGTTCTACATGGCCTTATGTTCGAAAACTGGCTACAAGGCATTTAGAGATATTCTGGTACCGAATATAGTACATTATTGGAATTTGACAATGGTGTGCCACTACTAAATTGCATATGACGAAATTACTGTATAATAAACATTTTTTAAACCTTTGATACTTTATTAGCGTATTCATATACGTATTTAACCATATGGGTGAACTTCTGGGGTCGAACCTATTGCAAACAGTGTGGTACAGAAAATCGTTGATCTGACAGAATTTGCGCCAATTTTCGGTATTGAATTGTGTACTATGAAATTACGTTCCTGTGGAATTTTTTAAAATTCGGAATACAACTAGCATATTTCCTATAAGTATTTGTGGGCGAAATTCTGGGGGTGAACGTATTGCAATGAAAACCATGAATTATCCTAAGTTTGAGCTTATTTACGTTATGAAATTTTTTAATCTCACTACGTCGTAAACTTATTCCTATACCTATCTAAACATATGGGTGCTATTCTGGGCCGAACCCATTATGAGCGATATGTCCGGACATATCGACACCTATCTGAATGTGGTGAATGCGAACCAACCATATTACAATGGGGCCATATGGCGAATATGTAACTACATATTACCAAATTACTTGATGGTAGAATCATGCAAAAGCAGTAGTACATATTCAGTTATATACAGCTATATGTACAAAAATGATTACAAACCGAGGACTGAGATTCTAATACTGAATATAGTAAATTGTTGACATTTTACAACTGTCCGTGGCTACTAAATTGAATATTACGAAATTACTACGTGGTAGAAATCTCAAGATTCATTAGCGTATTCATATCCCTACATGGTGAAATTATGAAGCCACACACATTGCAGACGGTAGGGTATTGAAAACCGCAGATCTGCCAACATTGGAACAGATCATCGCATACTACGAAAATACTTCATGTTCAAATTCTTTTAAATTCCCAATGTAACTAGCATATTCAAACTCCTCACTACTCCGTAAGCATATGCCTATACCTATCTAAACATATGGGTGACATTCTGGAGCCGAACCCATTACGAGCGATATGTCAGGACATATCGACATTTATCTGAATGTGGTGAATGTGAACAACCATATTACAATGGGGCCATATGGCGAATATGTAACTACATATTACCAAATTACTTGATGGTAGAATCGTGCAATATATACGCTGAATAATGAATTCCCCGTCTTCCAATTGCAAGGTAACTATACAGGTAAGCTGATGACTATTTTGAAACTAAGTTGACCGGGTGCTTTTAAAGGTTTGCTGCCTCTGGCCGCAACAATGCCAGGTCAAATTAGTTTCAAAATATTCAACACGATGTTGATTAAACAGTAAAGACATACACTTCGTACACTTGCCAGACTATTCAATGTTCATGACTGAGCTCGATACGCCATTCATTTACACATTTTGGATTGTGACGTCAGCCTGTATATGAAGTAATTATGACGTCATATCCTTCAGTTACAGATCGAACCCAGCCATTATCATAGAAAATGACTGTTGAATAAATAGCAAAGACATACAATTCGAACAGCGTCTACTTAAATTAGTTTCAAAATATTCAACAGCATGTTGATTAAATAGTAAAGACATGCAATTCGCATACTTGACTGGCTATTCAATGTTCCTGGTGGAGCTAGATACGTCATTCATTACACATTTTGATTGTGAGGTCCAGCTACATCTGACCTAAATAATTATGACGTCATATACAGAAAAATCCATTATCATAGAAAATGTCTAATTGCCGTCCAAGAGACCATTACAGTTTTTCTTTTACAATTTACTACTGGAATTATAGGATCGGTTATCCAACCAGTCATTCCAGTGGTAAACTTTCAAAACAAGTTCTCTGGCAAGTAGCTAATACAAATGGACATTTCTCACGATCACCGCAAGAAGCCATTTGTGGTCAGTTTGATAGAGTGCTAAAGTGGACATATAAGAGACACCGCGAGTGGGCGTATACTTGAGTACTTTCATCTGCAGAAGGAATGTTTTGTACGCAGTCCTCCAGCAAAAGAAGCTTATTTAGAGTAGTTATTTGGAGTTCCGTTGGCTGTTTATTAAAATAATTAAGCGGTCATCGCCACACAAACTCTTTTACAGTCGGACGAGAACAAATAAGAGAAGTCGCCATGAATCACGCGCATGAAGATCATAATTATGAGATATCCAGCAATCTAAAAATAGAGCCGTGTCTTCACGCCGAGAATTATTAGATCTGGTATCGATGGAGCTCAAGCGAGACACAGCCCCACAAACCCCTGCGCGAAATGGCCGTGCCTATACAGCGGGCACGCAAAGAAAGTGGTCATATAAGACAGGCTGACTATTATGACACTATAATTATTTGACTGGCAGAATTTACATTCAAATTATTCACAGCATTTTTTCAAGAGCATGTCGCTTGGCAACATAAATAATTAATAATAATGTAGCATGGACCGACCGGACGGGTACTGGCCGTCCCAGCAAAGCTGGGTACGGAATGGCCACTCAGGATTCGCTCCGGGCACGTCACCCTGGGTAGGATAGTGCTCATAGGTGGCCCTATGAGAGAGGTTTTAGTTAGTCCGATAAAGCACGTGGTGCGCACGCGCGTGCGTCAGAGCTTACCTGACAACCCGTCTCGGAATTGGAAGCGAGTGCATGCCTATAGTGTACCGGGTAGGTACTCGTAAATGTTTATAATTCATCACTTCTCGTTGTTCTTAGGACTGCCCAGGACCAGAATAAAACGAGCTTTCTAGAACTGTAAACCATTTTAAAATCGGCCTAGAAATGGCTGAATTATCGTCGAAGCTCCCCGTTAAATTATACTTAGAATATTGCTATAACGTCGTAATCGCGTGTATATATTAAACTAAATATAGTGATTTGTACACGTGGTCGATACGCCACTAGTATGCCAGCACGCTGATTGGCTGGCGCTCGGCCGATGATTGGTTGAGGCGCCCAGCTTTGACGTCACAGCGAGTATAAAATGGGTGAAAAATCGAGAATTAGGAGCATCGTCAGCGTGGAGACCGACCTGCCAAGAACTGACTGGAAGTGCAGACTAGACGAGTGGACTGGACCACCAACGGAAGATACAGCACATCACCGTGGTTCCTTACGGCTTTCAGCTCACCCGCATGTAAAAGCAGTTCTCGGACTTTCCGCATTACACAATTTTGGATGCTCTCGGGAGTAAAATAATTAATTAAAGTAATGGTTCCGACTTCCAAACTTTTCTAAAGGGAATACCTGCGGAAAGGGCCCGTGCGGCCCCGAATGTAATCCTACATGATGTAGAGGTACGGTGATTCTTGGTGGATGACTCGCCGGATCTGCCAACCACACTGAAAAGTGGACACTAAATTCCGCACTGCATGTCGTGTGTGTTTTAATTAACATTTTTACCACAGTCTGGTGGACTTTGCTAGGTGCCACGTTATGTAACTGCTTAACAGCCCTATCTGTTAATGGGAAACGTTCAACTTTATTTTTCCGTCGCCGAACGGATAACTTTCGCACTACCATATAAATTATATACCAGTTGCTGGGACTATCTAATAGACATATTTTCACTGCTCTGTTTCACTGTCCTGAGTGTGTACCGTATCTGCCCTGCCTGGAGGAGTCAGCTTGTGGAGCCAACCTGTGGAAACCAGCTGTGGGAATCGCCTGTGGAAATCTCTACAGCTCCAGAGAACGTGTCGACTCGTGCTATGAATATGTTAGCACCTCAATTTCAGTAACATGGTAGCCTGTTCCGTACCAATGACTATTAGGTACTCAAGTAACTATACTATTATACATCTAATTATTATGTCCGTGTTTGGTACTGATAACTAATAGGTACCTTCCCGGTCTTAGGACCGCAATTTATCATTTCTTTATTACTGTGAATATTATTCTTGTTTACTGTGGTGCTCTCAACTAGCCCCACCGTCCAAGTTTCAGTTTATGATACTTATAGTTACTTAATTTAATTATAATCTACTTATTGCATTGGTTAGTTGTATATGGCAGATAGCCATCCAGTTAATATGGTTTTCTTTAATTGTAGAAAACTTTGGACCGCAGTACGCTAGGAAATACTATACAGGAACATTATATCTGCATCACTTATTCCTTCCATCATCAATTTTACACTGAGGTCGCTGACCATGCTCTAATTTTTTTAGCCCGTCATGTTACCGACTAAACCTTACTATTCAGCTTAATAGGATAGGTTAAAGTGGTTAGGGACAATTTCTTCATTTAGAGATATGTAGTGTATGCCTCTTTTCCGGCTGTTGCGGTAATGTAGCCCTGCACACCTGCAAGGTTGTGTCAAATTGGCCAATTACCTTTAAGGCCTCACATATATTAAGTTATTGTCTCTTTCCACTATCCACCAGCCGTATGGCTTTATAATTGTTTGGATTCCCTATCAGCACGTTGATCTGATCCGACCCTGGGAAACTATTGGAGGTTTCCAAGCAGTGATGGTTAAAGTATCTTTGGACACTTGTTAGCTAGATGACCTTGCCAATGAAGGAAGCACTGCGAAAACATATAGTTATAATTATGAGATAGTTAGTTTATTTACCGGCCCGTAGTGCATATTTGGGCATATTGGAATTTAACCCTAACGACAGGTCAACTGTTAGATCTATAGCACACGGTGATGGATGAGATGTGGATCTCCATCCAATTCGTTGCCACTTGAGGCCAAAGCTAGTTTCCGTTTCTAACAACTAAATAGTAGGTTAGACTGTAGCAGAAGGCACACATAAATAAAGTGGCATCTACCAATACAGCATCTTTGGAAACTACATAAGACGGTGACCTGGGAATTCTTCGGAAATTGTTCGTCCCATCTTCACGTAAAGCAGCGTGCAACACCTTAATGGTAGCTTCACTAGGATTTTCAGCACTTAGCATTTTCGATTGAACAAAAGAGTGGCCCTTTTTGCCAACTCTTTTTCTCCGCTTCGGCATTGAAGGCATTTTCCTGTGATAGAGGCCCACGCGAGCCACTTGCCTCTCGCAACAGCGAGAATTCCTGTGACGGAGGCCCGCACGAGGCACCTTCCTCTCACACCATCATGGAACACTCGGTGACTTAGGCCCGCGTGTGGCACTTTCCTCTTGCAGCAACATTGTTCTCTCTATGTGTGGTGGGGGTATATTAACTTATATTACGTTACTCAGTCATCTCTTATGCGGATGCTTCTCTTGTGGAGATACCTCTGTGGATTCAAGGATTTGTGTGGTACCTCCGGCGACACCACGTAGAAAGGACACCAGCTAGCTCTATATTGTGTGTTATTGTGCTCATTTTACTGTCAAACGATTCACCTTGTTTGTCTAGTATTTATTAACATTTCTACTGTTTAATTATAAATTGTTCCATAGCTCTAAATTAGTATGGATAGGCATACCGGTGATACTAATAGTTGGGATGAGACTGTGTGGTTCAATCTTGGAAGCAATCGTCGCACGGCCCCACTAGAACATCATTGTTCCACCGGCTTTAGAAGTCTGTCTTTGTACACCACCGAGAGATGTCATACGGGATCCGCAGCGCTGAGATCCGCAGCTAACTGGCCATCCCGGCCATCGTGCACTTGCCGTGCGATGGGCGGATACCTACCGGCGGACCAGCATGTACCCCCCCCCCCCCCCCGCGAGCTACAATAACAGCTGCAATGCGGGATCTCAACTATAGGGTACAGTGAGCTAAGATTTAACCTACATATGCGGGTGACCGTGACATTTGAAAGTGAAGGAACTCGACAAATAATTAGATCATCTAGAACGCAAACGTTAAGGTTATCGTGAATTGATATATGGAATGGCATCGAATCTGGATACTGTCGCGGCCATGGAGAGTTGGTGGTCGGTCCACAGTCCAACCGGTTGTGATGACACAGGACGCCGGCCAGTATACCCACCCCTGGGTGTTGTCAGGCAGTAGTGCTTCTAGGATTTTTTTTTAGCATGGGCAAACCATGGAAATTTCCCCCAATTTGCGTAAATGTAGGCCAATTTGGGAACAATTTTAGGGAAATGAGTATTTTTTTTTTTTTAAACCTGATGTCCTGAGAGGCTTTTTAAAAGTTGGGCTAAATAATGTGGACGAATAGGTATTTTCCCCAAATATTTTCGGCTGTGGCAGTTTTCTCCCCCACCCACCCCAACCAGTAGCAACGCCACTGCCAGCACCTATAGGATTATATGCAATAAATTTTGTGCTTATAACTTCTTGCATTCCGGAGATATGCTAAGAACAAACAAACAGACAGACAGACAGACAGACCAACGGCACCGAACGCACTGCTCACACAGCCCTATACTCAAAAGACAACATTATTTGCCCACATGATTGATATAGCCGAATATTGACTACATCAACTGCGTCATTCCATAGCACATGTATGTATATCACTCATCCAAAATCCTAATAAGAAAAATGGCAACCAAATCACATCTCAATTTACAACTATTAAATGCTGTTCTTCCAGAATCCTATCCACGTTCAACACTAATGGCTGGACTATTCAAGGCCGATCTATCAATTCTAACTGTAATATAAACACGTCAAACCATGTTACGCGCTGCAAAATTTACACTAAACCCACTCATAAATCATGTCTTCGATGATAAAAACCTTGTCGATTCCAAAGTTTCGTGATCTGCGTTTTATGTGCCCTAAGAACATACTCAAACTAAGCAACAATTATTATGTGTTATATTTGTATGAATCTGTACAGGCACGCACGACGGTTCGCCGTACCATTAGCATAATTCATTAAACACTTCCCTGGGTGGGGTGGGGTGGGTGTGGGTGGGTGGGGTGGTGGTTGGTGGAGTCTGCCCAATACAGCACATTAGTCCGACAACCCAATAGTCTGACACCGCATTATCCCAATAGTCTGATAGCCCATTAGTCCGACAAATTGTGTTTGAAACAGGTTAGTGTATATAGTCAGCCAATCCGTACCCTAACCAGTCAGTACCTGTAAGCAAACACTATTTCGAATGATCCCTACTAAGTTATGTGTAGAACAAGTTGATATTCCCATACCCAGTAGCGCCCCTCACTCCCACTGACACCTATTAATGCTTAGAAACACAAATGAAAACATAAAGATCACATCTCAATGGCCACAATTCTAACTACAGCAACCTATTTACTGCTGATTTACCATCACAAATGTGCAGTAGCATTAATAACCGCCATTTCAGTGATTGATCTTGTTCTAAACTAGCGTTATTCAGATGCAACAACCGCACCTATTTAAGTTATTCTCAAAACCTTCACCAGTGGGAGAAGAAACTATTGGTCAAATTAATTGCAGTTTAAAAACGATTACCTTAAAAGTGTCTCCTTACCATACCGCATGGACGCAGAACCAGAATTTGGGAAAGCTACGATCAAGTCTAGAACTTGTGAGGGTGGGGTGGGTTGAGGGCTCGGGTGGGGTGGTTGTGGGATCTGTGAGCGGCATCCACCTTCCACACAATGGGTCTCTGGGGGGAAAAGCATGAGAGCTAAGGGCATTTGCGACAGGCATGAGAGGCAAGTATTGACCCATGACTGTGAAATTATTTGACTTAATCACTATCACTTTCTCCAAAAATATACGGTACGTGAGTTTACTGATGCATTACTATCGGGATTTGTGCACTCGCAAATAAGTCTTTACATATGTGACTGCTCTCTTATGCAAAAAAAACCACAATTCCAGCAAAACTGGTTGTTTCACGCAAGTTTTAGTTGGAGTGGCGAATCCACAGGATTACAATTATAACTTGTAATGTCTCTTGTCTGACATAATCTCGACCCAACACAATTTCGCATGAAAATTTACCAGAGAAAAAGACAGAAAACACTATATTTTATGGGGTGGATGTGCATTCATATGAGCTTGTAGACATTCAGAGAAAGCTTCCTTCGAAAAGTTAGTTACCGTAACCATTATGAGAGTAGGCTAATCACCACACATGCACCTGGTTGAAAACATGCAGTTTTCATAATAATTGATTTCATATGCCGATCTAACATTATACAAGTACACATATTGGTGCAAGGCATCAATGGCAAAAAGCGTGGCCGGAGATTATTATAATTAAAGTTCAGCTTCAAATTCATTTTTATATATAATATACAATTTTCAGTAGCACAACAGGTTGTCCACCAAAGACAATGACTATATCTAGACCTTGGACCCCTACATAGAACAAGAAATAAATTATACATGTAGAACTGGCACAGGCCCTACATAATATAGGAAGACATGGGCTTCAAGTTAAAGTCAATGTACTATAAAAATATAGCCATTAGACATGTGATAAATTGACAACATATTTGCAGGACAGAGAGGAATGTGTCTATCTTGTTATATTAATATTAAATATTACATAGGTTCTTATTATCATTTACAGTTTCTTACCTGTACCATGCAGTGCCAATGGTGGTTGCGATTGCAATAATGATAGTTTCTTGGTAGTTTCATATCTTTAAGATGGTTGTAATGGCATCAGCCTTGGATAGGATTATCTATGGGCTATAGGAAGACGCAGAATATATTTTGGGCAGTCCGTCCATCTTTCCATCCATCTTGTTGAGCATATGCGTAAATTCTGGGGGTTTTGTTTGATAATTCAGATTTTATCTGGAGCTAAATTATAGGATATATAGAAAGACTCAAATTATTGCAAGAAATATTTGATGATAGAATCGTGCAATATCTAGAGAGTTCTAGATGGTATTATGTTCGAAGGCCTGATTACAAACCGAGTACAGAGATTCTGATACTGAATATATAGTAAATTATTAGCATTTGAAAACTGTAAGTTGCGACTAAATTGCGTATTTCAAAATTACTCCATAGTAGAATTTTTAAAACTCTATACTTTATTAGCACATTCATATATAACTATGTAAACATATGGGTGAAATTTCGGAGCCGAACCTAGTACAATCGATATACCAGGATCTATCTGATTGTGCCTAATGTGAACCAACTATCTTTCAACGGGGACATATTGCGATTAAGTAGCTACATGGACATACTTGGTAATTATGATATTATTTGATGGTAGAATTGTGTTATATTTCGTACAGCACTAGTACATATTAATACATATTGAGTTCTGCATAGCTAGATGTTCGAAAACTGGTTACAAATAGGGTACATAGATATTGGTACGTAAATTATTGGCATCTGACAACTTTTGGTAACTACTAAGTTGCGTATTATAAAATTACTTTATGGTGGAATTTTTTTAATCGATATTCTTTTAGCGTATTTATATATCGATCTTACATTTTGAGGCCAAACTTATTACAGACAGTAGGCTACCGAAAACCATGAAACTTGTGCAAATCTTTGCCATGGAATTGTGTACTACGAAATTACTTCATGGTAGACATTTTAAAGCTTGATGCTTCATTAGCGTATTCATATACCGATCTGACCATATATATGAATTTCGAACCGAATATGGTCCGAACTTAGAGCAGACAGTATGGTACTGAAAATCACCGATCTGCCAAAATCTAAGCCAATTTGGAATTGCGGACTATGGAATTATTTCAATGTAGAATTTGTTTTAATTATGAATATAGCTAGCAATGATATGATATCATATTGTTTATAGCTGAAAGTAATTTAGGATAAATTATACCTTTTAAACTCAAGTTTATGTGGGTGAAAATCTGGGGCCGAGCATAACCTACAGACAATAGGGCAGGGAAGACTGTGAATTGGCAAAAATTTCAGCCGATTTTTGGTATGAAATCGTGTACAATGAATTAAATTACTTCATGGTAAACATTTTTTTAACTCAATACTTCATTAGCATATTCATATACCTATCTAACCATATGGGTGGAATTCTTGGGCCGAACACATTGCAGGCATTACTAACTTGGCACATACATACCCTTTCTGTTGATTTATGTATCTAACCACCCACTACAATGTTATTGACAGCCGTTTTGACTGGAAATTCGGACCATTAGTTGTCTATACATACTGCTAAATAATTGCATGCATGGATCTTTTCCCAGTGAAGTATTAAGGACAATAAATTACTAATGAAAATCACACCCTACGAGACATAAGAACGCAAATTTATACACTATCTCGAATGTTCAGCCTAGTGATTTATGCTATAATCCATAAGGGGAAAATGAAATAGACACAGTAGCTGGTATTGTCGTCATAATATATTACACCTTTACTGTCTAAATTTGGTGAAGAATGTTAAAATATTTAAACATTGAATGTCCATTTGCAGGCCAAGAGAAAACGTTTTTCGCAGATTTGCCACTGGAATTTGGAAAGCATTGAGAGTCGTTCCAGTGGTAAATTATCAAAAACTGTCCCCTGATGGCATGCAATTTGACATTTCTCTAGATCACTGTAGGGGTCAGTTTGACCAGCTATGCCACGAGGTGGTTAAATACAATAATAGATGATGATAGGCCTAAATTCATAGCCGTCGCCATTGTGATTTATATACTTTCAACCATGACTTCCCAGAATCCCATTCCCAAGGTAACTATAGAGGTGAGCGGTTGAATATTTTAAAACTAATATGATTAGATGCTGTCGTTGCACAGTTAAATTTGTTTCAAAATATTCAACAGAATGTTTATTAAATTGTAAAGACATAAAATTCGCACAGCTTACAGACTTTTCAACTTTCCTGACAGCCATAGCTACGTCATTCATTACGTATTTTGAGTGTGACGTCAGCCTACATGTGACATAATTGATTATGACATCAACACTTGAGTGACAGGTTGGATAACTTATACCCTCTTTCCATAAGAGAATCGTGCATTGTGATTGGGTCTACATGTGTCCGACAGGGCAACACTAACTATCTGAAGGCTCTTGCTAAAATATGTGGTCACTTATTACAAGTGGTCCATGTTGGGAGGATCACACATTACTAAGTGGTATTTGCCATTTAATGATCAAATTTGTTCATGACAATTTCAAAGGTAGGATCCATTTCTAGCTCAGCGCTGTCCGTTCTTTTGGCGTGTTGGAATCAATTTATATACTTTGATTCATGACTTCCCAGACTCCCATTTTCAAGGTAACTATACAGGTAAGGTGTTGAATATCCTGAAACTAATTTGATTGGGTGCTTTTGCTGCCTATGACCATAACAGTGCCCGGTCAAATTAATTTCAAAATATTCAACAGAATGTTGATTAAAAAGTAAAAACCAGGGTTGTTTTGATTTAATCAAATCGATTAAATCATGATTAAATCAATGATTAAATCAAGCTGAAAAGATCAACTTTTTTATTTGTTTTTGATCTTTTCAATTTTTTCGTCCTCAACTCCACTCATTTGCACTATAAAATTTATAAAGATTTTGTTTGGTTGTTAAAAGTTATTGTAGCTATTGTTTCAGATAGTTAATAGTTATGTTTATACAACATTATGCTAATATAAGAACTAAGAAGCGTTATTTCTATCGGTACAGTACTACAGTTAGTGGAAACCTTCCTAGTTGTTATGACATTATTTTTAACTGACCTGCCTTTGTCTGCTGCCAGCCACTAGACAATAATTTCAATGGACAATAATAATGCTAGACCAGGTTAATATTTTGAAACTAATTTGACTGACAGTAATTGCTGACTACATTCAGTTAAATTGTTTTCAAGATATTTTATACCATGTCCAGAATTATACAGCCTGGAAAATTGTATCCACAAAATATTAAGATGGTTAATATGTATCCCATCAAGTGTAGACAAACCATGGTTGCGATAGAGTAGGCATGTTTATTTGATGTCTAGTCATGACCCGTCCAGTCGAACAGCAGTTATTTCAAAATGTGATAACAAATTCAAAAATGTCTTCGGAACAACAAGAACAAATTCTGCAATGTTTAGTGTCATAATACATTTTAATAGAATAATAATATAAATAAGGTCAACATTGTTTATAGCTCCTAGAGATTAGATT